>CM031577.1:14376452-14868802 GCA_018467065.1 Ephestia elutella | reverse complement strand
TAGTGCAAGCAACAATAGGCAAAATTCTTTTTTTATTAGATCTACCATGGATCTAAACAAACTCGGTGCCTCCTTCCCCGAACTTGATTTGTTTAACTCTAGTGTTAATAAATTTAAAAACATTTTGTCTAAGTCGTGGTTTGATGGTTCTCTCCCTGTATGATAGATAATTACATTTTCTTTGTTTTGTTAATCAATTCATACATAATTTTTCCTATTATTTTTCCTTTTTACCTTTACTTTTTTTTTTCTGTACTAGGTACTGTAAAGTGTTATAAAGATATTTAATTATTATTATAACTTTCTGATAGACAAGTTTATTTTTAGATTTACTTATGCGAGAACATTTAAATGGTCAACTGTTTCTCACTTGTTGTAAAATTAGACTCATAAGACTGTTTGTTTTCCGAATAAAAAAAAAAAAAAAAAAAAAAAAACTATGGTAAACCACTACATTAAACAATGACAAGACTGTTTTTAATTACAACACAAGGGATCTCCACAAGTTTCCGTTCGTGTGTGTAATAGACGACTGCCGTTACCTAGCGACAGTTATCTATTACAGTTACTAGTATTTTTTATTTAGTCAAATTAGATTGAGTTATAAGTACCAGAATTAATGCTGGACCGACACACAGATTGAGCTATCCCAAATTAAGTATAATTAACTTTTAATTGCAAAGGTAAAATTTGGAAATTTGTAAGACCTTATAATTAAAACTTACTGTGTATATATGTACATGTGTGCTTGTTACAAATTTGAGTAAATAAATAAATATGAAATATGAAAGCGCAGGGTGGAAACTTCATAGAAACGGGTCGTAATATATACCTACTACTACTACAAATGAAACTGTTCATCCGTGAATACGTCAATGTGTGCGTTTTCATAGTCATAGCGTCCCAATCCGCAAAACAACAGGGGAGAAGTGCAGGGTACGCCATATTGCGGGAGTGGCAGGGAGTCCTTTCTGTATGTAGTACTTATATTTATTCTGTGCCAAAAGTAAGTTCGAGACTTGTTTTATGGGATACTATAATTTATAACAAATACATTTATAGAAAAACATTTGAGACCCAGGACAATCTGAAAAAGATCATTTTCCATCTTGACCCGACCGGGGATCGAACCCGGGACCTCCGGTGTGACAGTCCGGCGTGATGACCGTTGTGCCACGGAGGTCGTCCGTATGAAGTTGAATCTAGTTTACTTGACTGATATATAAAAAAGTGAGTTTCCCCGTTGTTAAATAGTCAAAAATCAGTTTAAGCAAGTAATTCAATTTCAAATTTGCAACTATTTTCAAAATTAATCTACTCAATGTCTCACAATCAAGGTACGTATTAAAAAGGAACATTATTCTATCCCTTTCAGGGCAGAATCACCTTAGTTATTTACCGCCAGCACTGTAAAGTTTACGTTACGTACAAGAACACATTTATCTCAATTCTTCTCGTCCCTACTGCAAATTGAAGGATTACAGAAAAGACATAAACATATTATTAAAGTTATTTTATTAGTGTCGGTCGTCTGCGGCGACTGCAGTTTAACAACAATGCTAGTAGTTTGTAGCTTTGAGACATAATATACTATGATTAAATAATTATTATTAGTTTTTGACGTGAAAAAGAGCAATCTTTGAAGGCCAAGTTTCAATAAAGAACTTTCGATTTTGATTTCAACTACCGTAGTGGTTCAAAAGGTCTTAGGTTGAACCCTATTTTTGCAGGACTGACTGTTCCGTTTTCAACGCAAATCTTGTTTACCTTTCAATTTGAATTTCGCGCGCCTTACCGATGCACTTATCAATCATCACAATTCGCTGTGCTGCAGTTCTATTTAGCCAATGGGGCGCCCGGACTTCCGCTGGCGCATGCGCAGATCCTACCGGTGTCTGAGAGATCAACGCCATAGGCTGGTAGCAGAAGGCTGGTGGCAGAACCAGTAAAAACCTCTCCGTGTCTGTACGTGAAAGCGAAGGCGCGCGCGCATCAAACATTACATTTTACTCAATTATTCTTAATAAAACTTCAAGTGCTCAACAGTGTTTTTGGAACTTTATAATCGTGTGTGGCTGGCCGGCTAGGTGTCTAAAGGAAGAACTATTCGTGAGGAATCGTGCTCGAAGCCTGCCTACATGGTAAGTGGTTTGTGCATTGTTCCTATTGTCTAAATCGTCTGTAGCAACGCTTATTAACGGCGAATGCTTTCAATAAGTATTCGATCCAATGTGGTGATTGATAGTGTACTCTAATTTCTACTTATCGAATCAATTTAGCCACATTTTTTGGTGCCGAAACCCGGGAACTTTGGATACCTACCTTCAGTCTGCCGCCAAATACCAATTCGATTTAGTAATTGCTACTTCATTTACCGTATTCCACGCTTATTATACTTACTAGTACAGCTAAAACGAATAAACATAACATTTTGTTTCAATTACTAATCGGAAAACAAGTCTTTGTTCCATTTTGTTTTGTTGAGTACCTTACCTACCGATTATCGATTTAAGATGGCTTCCATCAGTTTCTAGAATATTTGTTGAAAATAAATTCTTTTGTCGTTTTATACTTATTAGCATAAAATTATCTACCGTTTTACCGTTCGCAATAATACAATATTGCAAATCCACCTTCTCATAATTTTATGTTGATAGTTCGTTATAACTCGACTACTTTTTTCCAACCGTTCAACGTTTCCTCTTGATATTTATTTATCGAAAAGTTATTTCGTTTCAAATTACGAAATATTTTTTATCGTGACGTTGTATCGTTTATCGTATCATATTTTCAACGAATTTTGGTGCGTTCACATTTTCATTATTACCGTTTTAGGTTAAAAATCATAGTTTTTTGTTTTTACAAAAAAAACTGATTTTTATTTTTTTTATTTACCGTACATTAACGAATATCGCAAACCGTTTTTAGTGTTCCTAACGCTCATTTAATTCATCCTTATCAATTTAATTTATTTCAATTTAAAACTCAGGTGACCGAGGTGACAATATTACCTGTTGTCGTGTAATACCGCCCCAGTGATTCTCGTCGATTCTTGTGAACGCGGTCTCGCTGAAGACGTTCGCAACTAAACTTTTTATCGAATCCGAATATTTGTTGCTATCAGGTTTTATTGTTTTGATATTAATTATGTCTTTACTATCAAGGCGTAAATCTAAACCTACTATTAAAAAGGGTATCGAAAATACGTACACTATTAATAATTTGCCCAGTTTGCGACGTAAACGAACTATAGCATATAATCGCTTAACGAAGGCTTTGGAAGTAGGTACCTTAGCCAATACCGATGAATCACAAGTAGGGTTATTTCTTTCATATTGTCATGAAATAAAAACGATTGCTGATAGTTTTCATGACTCCCATTTTATTATTTTGGACCTTCTTAAGGATGATGCCGATGAGGAGGACGATGAACTTCAGGATCGATTTGACGAATTGTATTTTCAAGTGTTGGCAATTCAACGAAAATTTGAACAACGTTCATCTCAACAAGCTGACACTTCGAAACATAATTCATTGACCGGTTCGCACAGTGGAAATATGCGGTTACCAAAAATTTCGTTGCCAACTTTTTCCGGTGCTATCAAGGAATGGCCTGAGTTCATTGCAACTTATAACGCGTTGATACATGATTCTACCTCCTTATGTAATATTGAGAAATTTCACTATCTCGTGTCAGTTTTAAGTGGTGATGCTTTATCGTTCATTAGAACTTTTCCTGTTGCAAGTGAACATTATTTAAGTGCGTACGAGGCTCTCAAGTCCCGTTATGAAGATAAACGCGAATTAGCGTTTACGTGCTGGCGTGATATCTTGGACGTTAGTTTAAAGACTTCGAACGCTCAAGATTTTCGACGCGCCTTAGACACGATCGATGAGAACTTAACAATTTTAAAAACTTTAAAATTACCTACCGATAAATGGGATTTTGTTCTTTGTTATAATGTTCTGGCCAAACTCGATACCAAATTAAGACGCGAGTTTGAGGAAAAACATACCGATATTGAGCTTCCACAGTATAACCATTTAAGGGCATTCTTACACTCTAAAGGTGAAGCATTAATTCGCGACACGCACTTTTCGAATGTTACCAATAAAACCGCTAACGTTTCAAAGGACACACCGGGAACTTCACAGAAGTTCAAGCGACATAACGTCACGCATTCGCTTGTCGCTCCCACCGTCACTACTCATAAAAATGTTGGTGATAAACAACAAGCGAAACCTGCTCACAATTCGAGCACTCCGATTCGTAAATGTGCCTACTGTCGCAATGAACATCACATCTCGGCCTGTAATGATTTTTTGGCAAAATCAATAGATGAGCGCATGGCTGTGGCCACTGAAAAGAAATGGTGCTACAATTGTCTTAACGCATCCCATTCAGTGCGAGAGTGCACATCAATGTTTTCATGTCGACAATGTAGACGTAAACACCACACTTTGCTACATAAGGAGCCGGCGGCAAGCTCGGCGACCTTAGTGGCTAAGGATTCGTTAACTCAGTCTGATCCAACCGTAACCACAACCGTGTTACTGGCAACAGCTCTCGTCCAGATTCGTGATGCTTCTGGTGAATTTCATACATTTCGCGCGTTATTTGACACCGGCAGTCAAAACAATTTTCTCACGGCTCACGCCGCTCAACGATTAAATCTAAAACCTATAACTGGTAATATCAACGTTTATGGGTTAGGGGGCAGCCCTGCCTCAGTCAGTGGCTTTGTTACATGCGACATTGGCACCAACTGTAACGTAAAGTTTCGTCTGGGAATGCTCGTCATACCGAGCATTTGCGGAGATCAACCGATAGCAAGGCTAAATACGAAAGGATGGGAGGAGGTCAAAACACTACCGCTAGCTGATCCTGGTTTTGACATCCCTGGTCCAATCGACGTCTTGTTAGGTGCCGACGTCTTTGCTGAGTCACTTCTCGAACAACGTCTGAAGGGTAACGCCTCTCAACCGCGAGCTTTCAACTCAGTCTTCGGCTGGCTTCTTCTTGGGAAGTCCAGACTCGCATCGTCCAGTCTACTAGGAGTAGCCCCTTCTACCGTAGACGATAGTTTAAACAAAATTGTTCAACGTTTCTGGGAAATCGATAACGTTCCACAATCTTCCCGATTGACCCCAGAAGAGCAACGCTGTGAAAATAGTTTTCTCAGTAATCACTACCGTGACGAGACAGGTAGATATGTAGTTTGTCTCCCCTTCAAGGACGACGAGGAGCCAGTCTTTGAAGGTTCTCGAGAGATAGCCTTACGACGCTTTCATGCCATTGAAAGGCGTCTGTATCGCGATCACAATTTAAACCAACAATACGTGGAGTTCATGACTGACTATATCGACAGTGGTCACATGACTCTGGTACCTGCCAAGCAAATGGGTCAAGGCAAGTATTATATACCGCACCATTGTGTGCTACGTCCCGACAGCGCTACAACGAAGCTTCGCGTTGTATTCGACGCCTCGGCTAAAGATGCAACTTCCAAATCGCTAAACGACTCGCTGCTGACGGGACCGAAGCTACAATCAAATATCGTAGAGATCCTTCTTCATTTCCGTGAGCACGCAATTGTCTTCATGGCAGACGTGCGCCAAATGTACCGTCAAATCAACCTAGCTCCTCAACATCGTGATTATCAACGTATTCTCTGGCGAGCTCACCCAGATGAGCCTCTTCAAGAGTACGTATTAAATACCGTAACGTACGGAGTGTCTTCCGCTCCATTCCTGGCGTGCCGCTCTATTCAACAACTGGCCAACGATGAGGGTCACAAGTACCCAAAGGCCAAAACCGTTTTAACTTCCGACATATACGTTGATGACGTCATATCCGGAAGCTCATCGCTGAAGGACGCCAGAGAAATCAAAACTCAACTCATCGCTCTTTTCGGTCTTGGCTCATTTGAGCTCCGAAAATGGGTGAGTATCCGACCCGAGCTACTTAGCGATCTTCCCGCGGAGGCGTGTCTTTCAGAAGCAATCACTTTTACCGAAACTGAAGACACAACTATCAAGGTTCTGGGCCTTAAGTGGGAGCCTGCTTCGGATTCGTTCGTCTTTACCGTTAATCCATCTAATCAACCGTGCACCAAGCGAACGATTTTGAGTGAGGTTGCCAGAATTTTCGATCCTCTGGGTTTTCTATCTCCTTTGACAATTCATGCCAAATGCCTTATTCAAAAGCTTTGGATTCTAGGTCTTTCATGGGATGATAAGGCCCCACCGGAAATTATCTCTCAATGGGAAAAGTTCTCCGAACAGCTTCCTCAAGTTAGGAATCTTAAAATTCCACGTAAATACGCTACCGATAGCGCTCAATCATATCAACTGCATGGATTCTGTGACAGCTCCGAAGCAGCATATGGCGCCGTTATATACCTGCGTGTTATCGAGTCTGACGGCTCCGTTCGCGTCTTTCTCGTATGTGCAAAGGCTCGTGTAGCTCCTTTAAAACGTCAATCGTTACCTCGCTTAGAGCTGTGTGGTGCAGTTTTGCTTACAGACCTTATCAAATTTGTCAAGGACACGCTGCGGATTCCTGTCCATGACACTTATCTGTGGTGTGATTCCACCGTTACCTTATCCTGGTTGCGAGCTCCTTCTTCTCGCTGGGTGACATTCGTTGCAAACCGCGTAAGTCACATTCAAGATATCGTACCGACCGAGTGCTGGAGGCACGTACCATCTGTCACAAATCCTGCAGATGTTTGTTCGCGTGGGCAATTGCCTCACGATTTGCTAAACAATGCCCTATGGTGGGCGGGCCCAGAATGGTTGTCTCAACCACAGTCTGAGTGGCCAATCGATACATCGAAAAATCGTTCAAACGATGACAATGCGGTGCTCTCTGAGCAGCGTCGCACCACGGTTCTCGTTTCGGATCAAATCGAAAGCGTTAATCACACGTCTATAATTGATCGGCTATTCGAAAAATATTCTTCTTTAGATAAAATCTGTCGCATTATCGCTTACGTTCGCAGGTTTTGTAATAACATGCGTAACACTGTTCCGCGATCAGATAATCTTTTCGTAACGGACGCTGAGCGTCATCGTGCGTTACTAATTATCGTCAAACATTTCCAACATCGTTGTTTTTTGGATGTCATATCCAAATTACAATCAAAGATACAGTTACCTCGCAGTTTTCGTAAACTAAACCCGTTTTTGGACGAGCAGGGTATACTCAGAGTAGGCGGGCGCCTATCGCGCTCCGATCTTGACTTCGAACATAAGTATCCCGCATTATTGCCCAAAAAGAGTGTTCTTACATCAGCTGTAATCGAATCTATTCATCGAAACAATTTTCATCCCGGTCTGAACACAACCAACTATCTGATTTTACAACAGTTTTGGATACTTGCGGCAAAGCATGCTGTACGTCATCATCTTTCAAGATGCATAAGATGCTACCGTCTTAAACCGAAACCTTTGCAACCCTTTATGAGCGACCTTCCGGCCTTTCGTGTCAATCAGGCAAAACCCTTCTCTGTCGTAGGTGTCGATCTAGGAGGGCCTTTTCGAATTAAGCTCGGGCTTCATCGTGGTGCTAAAATCGATAAAGCGTACTTGTGTTTATTCGTATGCTTGAGCACAAAAGCAGTGCACCTTGAGGTGGTTTCTACTTTATCGACTGACGGCTTCATCGCGGCATTGCGTCGCTTCGTTTCTCGTCGCGGCCGCTGCAATGTTATTCACTCTGACTGCGGTACGAATTTCGTTGGTGCAAGTTCACAACTAGCGTCAGGTATCGAACAAGCCTCTCATGCGGAAAAAATAGATTTTAAACGTAACGTACCTTCTGCTCCCCACTTTGGAGGGGTGTGGGAAATCCAAATCAAAGCCGCAAAGAGTCATTTGTACCGTATTGTTGGCGATCAGGTCTTAACGTTTGAAGAGCTTACCACACTCTTCGCTCAGATCGAATCAATTTTAAATTCGCGGCCTTTGTGTCCATTGAGCTCGGATCCCAACGATTTGAACGTTCTTACGCCCGGTCATTTTTTAACGCTGGAACCTCTTACAGCAGTTCCTGACTTCGACTACAAGGACGTAAAAATCAATCGACTAAATCGATGGCAACTTATCCAATCTTTTCAACAACAATTTTGGAAACGCTGGAAAAATGAATATTTACATGGGTTAACTCAGCGAGCAAAATGGACCACGGACTCAACACCGTTAATTGTAAACTCAATCGTACTTATAAAAGAGGACAATCGGCCTCCTCTTCAATGGGCATTAGGACGAGTTGTTTCCTTGCATCCTGGCCCTGATGGGGTAGTTCGAGTCGCAACCGTTAGAACAGCCAGGGATCACTCGCTTAAGAGACCTTTGGTCAAACTATGTCCTCTACCCTCCGTATAATCGTTTCAACTTATCATTTGTTAGCTTTTAAGTTTAGAATAATAACTTAAACATATTTATCGTTAATTACCGTTTCTTATTCTTACTCTGGGAAAATCCTATTGGTATTTTGGTGGGCGGAATGTTCCGTTTTCAACGCAAATCTTGTTTACCTTTCAATTTGAATTTCGCGCGCCTTACCGATGCACTTATCAATCATCACAATTCGCTGTGCTGCAGTTCTATTTAGCCAATGGGGCGCCCGGACTTCCGCTGGCGCATGCGCAGATCCTACCGGTGTCTGAGAGATCAACGCCATAGGCTGGTAGCAGAAGGCTGGTGGCAGAACCAGTAAAAACCTCTCCGTGTCTGTACGTGAAAGCGAAGGCGCGCGCGCATCAAACATTACATTTTACTCAATTATTCTTAATAAAACTTCAAGTGCTCAACAGTGTTTTTGGAACTTTATAATCGTGTGTGGCTGGCCGGCTAGGTGTCTAAAGGAAGAACTATTCGTGAGGAATCGTGCTCGAAGCCTGCCTACATGGTAAGTGGTTTGTGCATTGTTCCTATTGTCTAAATCGTCTGTAGCAACGCTTATTAACGGCGAATGCTTTCAATAAGTATTCGATCCAATGTGGTGATTGATAGTGTACTCTAATTTCTACTTATCGAATCAATTTAGCCACACTGACCATAAAAAGAGTGTTATGTTTTCAGGGTTCATGTATGTATGTACGTAAGTTTTTTTATTCCATCATAAATTCTGATCGGCTTAACAAATTTTGATGTGAGAGGTATTTTTAGATTCCTTGCATTCCTCCGAGTGACATAGGCTATGTGAGTTATCAGTGACTGACAAGCCTATTATAGGCTTGTTACCTCATGACTTTGCAGACCTATCTAACTTTTGATAAAGGAAAACGGCGAGGCAACTCCGCACCATTTGTCAAGAAAATTGTGTATTTTTATAATACTTTAATGGCAAATAATTATATTTTCATTGACAAGACTAGTATCATTTTAAATCTTACTTTGTCCGGTCCCCTATTGAAAGGAATCTAAATATTTATCTAAAGTGACACCAAGCATCCGGCGACTCGGCCCGCGGGTCGAGAGAGCATCGGGCTGAGTCGCCGGGATCCTCGTTGTAATTCTCTTCGAAAATATGCGCAGGAGTATTTTCTGTGATGTACATATTTTGTAGCACTGCCCTATAGTTGCTCTATATATATTTAAGTTGGAATCAGGAGTCGTTTCTGTTTATACGGAGAGGTATTTTTTCTTGGAATGGTTTATTTTCTTTGTAAACGTAAATACGTAGGGATTGGTTCAACAGACGAAAATTTATTGTACGCAATTATTTTGCGTAAAATTAAATTAATTTTGGGCAAACTTACATTTCTTGGAATGTTATGTTTAAAAAGTTGTATTGTAATACAATCAAAATAAAAAATATAGTAGAAAAGAGGTTTGTGCATCTTTTATTTCAGTTACCTTACTAACTATAGGTCTCAGAGGAGTCTATGGAGCATATTATGTGTGATTGTGACTCGCTGGCTAACAAGCGACTGGCCCTCTTTGGAACTGCGTATCCGGAACTGGAGGACTACAGGCACATCGCAGCAGGTGATATCCTGAAGCTTATGCAGTCCTTCTTCAGGAATCCCGCTGTGTGTGAGTAAGGCTTGGGGGTAAGTACAAAAGGGTCCAAGACTCGACGTGCTTCCGTGAACACGGACCCCGTTGCAAGATAAGATAAACTATAGGTCTACCAGAATCTGATGGCAAAAAAATGTATGAAAATCGCTCGATTTTCATACATTTTTTGCACCTATACACCTTACTTGGTACTTGGTGACATATCTCATGAGTTTGTATACCAATCTGAGTCTGAATGGTGCATGGCAGTTTTCATGCAGAGAAAGTTGTCGATGATTCGACATCGTGTTGAAAATTAGGTTGTGGACCAAGATGTGGGACTCAGCCGGGTTGAACGCGCTTCGAATCTTCAGACGCTTCGTGAGGTGTATGACAAAGTCTCTGATTCGAAGGCTTTGGTCTTTTAACGAAATGCAATAAGTTTCAACGTTAATCGTTCTTCGCCCAGGATCGTTGTAGATCTGACTCTTTTCGGGGTGGAAAATTACCCTACCGAATCCTATCTTAGAGTGGTCAGATTTGTCTGCATCTGACAGTACACTGATTGACAATCCGATCTAAAAAAAAATATTTCTGTATACGATAGCTATATTAGTGAGGAAGGGAAAAAAATGGAATGTTCTCAAATTATACAAAGACTAGCATTTGCCCGCGGCTTCGCCCGCGTGACTTTCCCACGGGAACAGTGCTTTTCCCCGGGATGAAAGGTACCCTATGTCCTTCTCCGTACTGCTAACTATGTGTATGCAAAATTTCGGGAAGATTGGTTCAGTAGATAAAGCGTGAAGAAGTAATAAACAAACAAACAAACTCACTTTCGCATTTATAATATTAGTTAGGATATTGTATAAATGGAATACCACACTTAAACGAACGCTAAAACATGACTCTACTTTCGTAACAGTCGGTATTTTTACTTGTGTGCGTACCGCCCGGAGCTTTAATCAGCGGTGTTGAGAAATAAAAGCTTCCGAAACGCACTCTGTTTCTCATTTCTTCGTAATTTGTACTTTTCGTAAGACTTCAGCTATTTTTAAATTGTTGGTATTTTAGTCGTTCTTCTTTCAGATTGCATTCCTGTCGTCGGCAGACGAGGTATCAACTAATATTATAAATGCGGAAGTGAGTTTGTTTGTAACCCCTTTACGCTTTATCTAGTGAACCAATCTTCTCGAAAGCATAGGTAAACATAGGTGAAAGTACAAAGTCAAAGTCAATTGTTTTTATTTAAATAGGCTTAAAAAAGAATTTTTAAATCGTCATATTCTTGTTTTTTTAGTTAGTTGACGTCATAAAAACCACCGCCTTTAAAGCGCAAGTGGAGAAGAGGCGGCGCAACAAACTCCAGTGCTGCATTTTCTCCAAAGACGTCACTACACGTACATAAAGTAACATTGGGTAGGTACTTTATTTTTTATCCCAAAATTCCTACGGGCCCTTGAAGCGCATCAATAAATCAAATAGCAATCATATAAATCAAATATCAATCATATGTTTTTTCTGTCTATGCGATAGCAGGAACACAATACAAAGCAACTGTCCTTAAATAATCTTTAGGCACTAATATCATAAAGCTGTGAGTTTGTTCGAACGCTCAAATCTCTGGAGCTACTTTTTCAATTCAATTTCGAGAAAAATACTTTTTTTCTCTTGCTTGCTTTCTTTCAGAAAACGAAATTCATGAGGAAAGCTGCAAGGAGTCCCACAGGAGTATATCCGATGAATGACACTTCACCCCTTTTTTGCGTTGTGCGTTAAAAATTATATAACCCTCTGTAAAAACTCCTAGACATCAAGGTTCAAAATAAAATTTTAACCAAATAAAATGTTACTGTTCATAATTTTAATTCCGCTTCGTCAAAACCCACGAAATTCTATTTGGAAACAAATCTGCGTTGAGAGTGCATGGATTAAAATTTGTCTAGATACCGCATGCCGTGGTGGCTGAGAGGCGCTTGACCTTTGTCAAAGACGGAAGTTGGAAAACCAGGTACAGCTTTCGGTTCCTGCTTTCGGTGAAAGAAAATATCGTAACGAAGACCGAGTGTTTATATGACTACTAACGCTTGATGGTACTTGTAGACTGTAGAGTCATGACAGACGCCTTTAAGAGACTTGAGGCTGGGTAACAGTGTTAGTAATAACACACTCGATAAGAAGGCTAGAGTTATCAATAAAAATTCAATTTGGGCATTCACACCTGTCATGCTTTTTTAAGTGCGTTTTCTATATTTATTTAAAATAAGACTTTATAAGCCGCATCAATGGGCATAAAATGGGAAAAATGAAACGCGCTCGGTCATAATATTTTTTTAAGATGCGGTATCTAGTAAAATATAAATCTTTGCTCGGGAATCATTTTTATTATTGCGGGGAAGTGAGACGGTTGCTTAGTGGAATTACGAAATGCGAAATTAAATTAATGTTGAAAATAAAGAGGAATTTTTAAATTGATATGTTTTAAAAAATTATATTCGAGTATTGAGATTTCCTTTCCTTTAGAAATAAATCATATCTCTTGAAACATATACATATTTTACTGGTTTTTCATGACACATGATAAGGTATGAACCTAGTCTCTTTCCTTTTCGAAATATTTCTTATAATATATAATAAAAGTTTGTAATAGTAACTACTTTTTTTATAAGAATGGGTTTACTCTTGACCACAATCTTGCCCGAGGACAGAGATGAGGTCTACGTTGTAGCGAGCTTACCCAGAAGCAGCCTATTCACTCTGGTTTTACATCCTACAACCTGTCTATTTGCTATCCGGGATATAGTAGGAAGTACTTTATTGACTATTGACAGCAAATGAATAAAAGTTTATAACAGTAATTACTTTTTTTATAAAGGATGGGTTTGCTCTTGACCGCAATCTTGCCCGAGGACAGAGATGAGGTCTACGATGTAGCGAGCTTACCCAGAAGCAGCCTATTCACTCTAGTTTTGAAGAGAGTCGGGTTGTATGCGCTCGGGAACACAGACGCAGGCAAGGAGTTCCATTCCTTCGCAGTGCACAATTTAGCAAGCTAATTAAAAAAAAAAACAACTGACAACTCACATAGCCTATGTCACTCGGAGGAATGCAAGAAATCTATAAATACAAGTATTTTTAGACACATCAAAATCTGTTAAGCCGTTCAGGACTTATAGTGGAATAAAGAAACTTACATACATATATACTTACATATTTATGAAGCGTGAAAACATAACACTCCTTGCACTCCTGCAGCTCAAGATGTTGCATAGCGAAAAATCCAGAAGTCTACACACATCTTCATATGCCATTTATCACACAATCACACTAATCACATCACACTCTTCACACAATATTATAAAGAAGAAGTGGTTGTAAGTTTGTTAGTTTGAAGGGGTAATTTTCAGAACTACTGATCCGATTTCAAAAATTCTTTCACCAATAGAAAGCTACATTATACCTGAGTGACATAGGCTAAAATTTATGCATACTCTTAAAATAATGTATGGACCACCATATTTATACCAATAAAGAAACACATACGTGAAGCTTAAAAACGAAACACTCCTTTTTTGGAGAGTCGTGTCAAAATTGAGGAATCGCGCCGCATTAAAATATGACGCAAAATATCGTTTGACGGCCTAAAGGTAACTCCATCCGAGGAATATGAATCCCTTTGTTCCTTTGAAGGCTTTTCAACTTGAAAATTCCCTTTAAGTCTCATAGCTATTTATTAATCCCCTATTCTTCTCACGTCAGCTTAAAAATTAATACACAAAGAAACTATTTGAAGCAGCTAATTAAATAAGGTAATGAAGGAGAGGGCAAGGACCTGGGTACACATGAATTCCAATACAAATCAATTTATTATTTCTTTTATTAAACCTTTATTGCTTATACACCAGATAAGAAGCATTATTTAACAGTCGACCTTTGGGGTAAACAGAGAACTCAAGTGGGTCTTATAAAGACATAATAATAATAATATACATTCTTTCTTTCTTTTTATTTCTTTTTTTCTTTCTTTACACAAAGTGTCAAAGAGGCGTCATTTTTTTTAAGACTGCCCAGAAAAAGCTGAGCTTTCAGGGTTTATGTATTTATTTAAGATTTTTCAAATTCCATAATTTCTAAAAGCAGAATGTGTGACTTATTTTTAGATTTGTTAATTATAGGCTATGTGATGCCCGGGAATAAACACGTATTTTTTTTTGTCATTCTTGTTTAGTGTCTGTACACACATAAGGACCACACACAGACATTGCATTGTAGTAACTCCCACACAATCATATAATATCTCCATGCACATTGCACACAATACAGAATTTTATATTTATTTCTTGTAATTAACATAACTATACATTGGACCCAATTACAAAACATACTAAAACATTGGACCCAATTACACGTAGATAAGGTACTAACATAGTTTTAAGGACATTGTAACTAACATTTCTATGGACTTTTCCGAATTAAAATTATATTATTATTATATTATACACTAGCTGTAGCCCGCGGCTTCGCCCGCGTGAGTTTCGCTTAGATGAAAAATCTTTTTGTGTTCCAAACTGTAGTAACCTGAACTACAGTACTCCAAATTTCAGCCATTTGGTTATTCCGTCTCCCGCGTGAATAAATTAGGTACTCGTAGTATAGTCGCGGTGTTAAAATGAATCAAAAGTGATATTTCATTCAATAAACGATCTTCTTCTGCTCGTTATCTACAATTTCCCGTGTACTACCACTCTAACCCCGAGTCCCTTTTTGTCACGTGTCCTGTCTACGTCAGTAGAAAATGCTCATCAGGTTGATCGACTTTTACTAAGGCGCCATTTCCATATTTGTAATAGTGTAGCTGGTCTCTTGGAATTCTTCATCAGATGATCCTGATCTTCGATTTTTATACGTCAACAGAAAATGCTCATCAGATTGAACGACTTTTGTTAAGGCACCATGTCCATATTTCTTATAGTTTAAATGTTCTGTTTTGGTTCTTCATCAGATGTTCCAGTTTTCAAAATCAATTATAGCCTAAATGTTGCCCAGGCTTAATAGCTATACAACAAAAAAAGTTTCATTCGAATCGGTTCAGTACTTTCGAAGATTAGCGTGATCATACATACAGACAGACAGACAGACAGACAGACAAGAAATTCAAAAAAAAATTTTTTGCGTTCTATTATTCTTTTTAAGTGTCCCTCTATCCATTTCAGTCAAAAATACTAAATGTACAGACAAAATATTTTTACTGTTTTATTATATGTATACATAATAATAAAGACTGTCATTTGGCTAATTAAAAATGCAATTTAATGAAAATAATCAAACAAAACAAACCCGCAAGCTCTCACCTATTATTTAAAAAATCAATTCCCAAATGCGATACAAAGGAAAGCTTTTACAAAAAAGCTTTGTTCGTTTCGTGTAAAACAGCACTCCAAGTGGAGCTTTCGTGATTCCGGCCCTGATCGGAAATGGCCACTTTTTAACCGCCATCGAAAAGCTTTTCTGTTAAAATGTTTGCGTTTTTCATATTTGAGACTTGGACAAACAAACAAGTCTAGTAAGAAGGCTATATGTGATTCGTTCAAGAAAAAGTAATGGTTATTATTTATTTTTTAATCGTTAAAGAATTAAAGTTATTGTACGTTTTGTCTCGTTCTTTCAGTGTCAAATATTGAAAAGAGAGGGAAAAACATATTTCAACTAATGTATGTTTAAAATATTTTTTAATTTTTTTTTATGACTAAGAGGAAAAGTCTTGTCACTTTAAGCCATGTCACTTTATCTACTCTATGTCACTCTACACACAAAAAATCATCTCATTTAATTATATGTATATATACAGGATGTTTTTTAAATCATTGGCATCCTTTCTACTGGTGAAAGTACTCATGAACATGAGCAACTTTTTGTATGGGACCGACTCAATCCGATGGAAAAAAAAATCAGCTGTTCCATACATTTCGGGTGAGTAGGTATTGGAAAATAGTATGGAACAGCAGATTTTTTTTTCCATCAGATTGAGTCGGTCCCATACAAAAAGTTGCTCATGTTCATGAGTACTTTCACCAGTAGAAAGGATGCCAATGATTTAAAAAACACCCTGTATAGTAATAGTTACCCATTGTTAATACCAATACATATATAGTAATAGTTACCCATGGGCAGCGTTCGGGAAGCTTCGCGATATCTTCTTGTCCAAAATACAGCAGTGTCTCAAGACATACGGAACAGAGACGTGGTCGCTTACTATAGGCCTCATAAGAAGGCTCAAAGTCACCCAAAGGGCGATGGAGCGCGCTATGCTCGGAGTTTCCCTGCGTGATCGAATCAGAAATGAGGAGATCCGTAGGAGAACTAAAGTAACCGATATAGCCCGCAGAATCGCCAAACTTAAGTGGCAGTGGGCGGGGCACATAGCTCGTAGAACAGATAGCTGTTGGGGCAGAAAAGTTCTCGAGTGGCGACCACGAACCGGAAAACGTAGTGTTGGCAGGCCTCCCACTCGGTGGACCGACGACCTGGTGAAGGGCGCGGGTTGCGCATGGATGCGGGCAGCGCAGGACCGGTCGTTGTGGAAATCCTTGGGGGAGGCCTTTGTCCAGCAGTGGACGTCTTTTGGCTGAGAGAGATAGAGAGTTACCCATTGCTCCAATTTGACGTGAGAAAAGGAGTCACTTTCACATTTACAATATTAATATGCTAGTATGGATTATGTTCTAAGCACACAATAGGGTATTTGACAAGGTGTAATTTTTCAACATATTTTTGAATAAATGGAAAGATCATATACAAGTTTTATAACAAACTGTTTTTATTTTTTTTATTTTCGATTTAATTACCTAGTTATTTCAAATTGAAAATTCATACCAACGGAATACGCCGAACAGTTACCGAACACTTCCGATTAGCCCGGTGACGTCACACAGGTGTTTTCCCTACTCGGTGCGCCTCTCCCCGCCGGCGCTGGGCCCGCGCGGGTGTGGAGCTCGGGTTTGTGAGTGAACTGACAAGAAGGTGATCGGATTTTTTCGGGGCATCGGATTTTTTGGTACTTTTAATTAGATATAACTTGATAATTAGGTCGAAATTTAAAAAAATAAAAACAGTTTGTTACTACACTTTTACATAATCTTTCCATAAATCAAATAAAAAAAACCTTGTCAAATACCCTATTATTTGCTTAGTTCCGAAAAAACCCTACTGTCTCCCATTCCCTACATTTTCATATTACTACAAAAAGATCGTACTCAAAAAAACAAGATACGCCGACCCGACGGCGCACGGTGGACCCTATACTATGGACAGCCCGGTCAAAATTATTTAGGTGCATTTTTCGACTGAAACTAATTTGTAGACGTGTGTTATGGCAGAATAACTTCATTACTTCGAATAATTTCATGTTAAAGGCCATGAAATTATAAATATTTCCCTACAAATAACATAAACTAAAAAAAAAAACAACGTAGGTATACTTTATTGCATCATAAATCAAGTAAAAAGTTGTCTACTCGGGTAAATAAAATCATATCTAGAACCTCAGTTGGAAGTGCTATTATTAACTTCGCTTCCGTCAACATAGAGCGGATTGAGGAGGTACTATCTTTTCTTCAAATGCTGTTTCTGTGGCTTTCGGTGGTATGATATTTTTTACTTCCTATGATTTGCTAAGATGGCCTTCACTGCGAAGTTTCGCTTCAGTAGAAAAAAACAGTTCGTCCACAGAAGTAGAAGCACATAAATTTTCAGTCTTCCTACGTTTACGGCGTTCACTAGACAGAACGAAATCCAGAAAAACCTTCACCGGCCTACACGCCTTTGATTCTACAAATTACAAACGTAGATGTCGTGCCTCAGTTGTGTCTCAAAAGCCAAAGAAATCATAATAAAACATAGAAGTCTTACAGAGATCTTGTCACTTTATCTCAATTTCTTTGGCTCATGAGAGACAATTGAGACGAGACATCTACATTTGTAATTAGTAGAATCGGCCTCCTGGATTGACGATTCTGTTAGCATATTTTTTTTAAAATGCACTGTCCATCTAACCATGACGAATTAATATTTAAAAAAATATTTTTGTCCCTGTTCGACGACAACCATTTATTTATAATAGTTGAATTGTAAAAATAATTAACAACGTTTTTTTAAGTTCAGTTAGGTCTGTAGAAGTGCAGTTGGTTTTGGCAATTAGCATCTCTTCTAATTTTGAAAACATTGTGTCTAATTTTTTGTATTTGAGTGAAAATCATCTTTCACACAAATCTCTCTTTCTTATTGTGTAGACTATTACACCTAAGAAAGAATAAATAAAAAAAACTATAAAATCAGCTACAGTATAGTCAAAACTCAACACTTCACACAAGTTATAACATTGCATTCTTCATATATCTGTATAAAATTATCATAAACACGAACGCCTTCAATTGAGAAACCACTACCTCCTAACTTCTAAATCCTGCCATTTCCAAATGGGGATTTTGTCCGCACGATTCAACTCAAATCTGTATTCTACATTATTCTAGGATTCACCTAAAATCAATAATTAAGAGGACAAAATCCCCTAATTTGAAAAAAATAATAAAAACAAAATTGGTATTTCGAAAGTGACTTATAGTTGTATTCTATTTTTTTTCCATGTAATTAATAATCTCAAAATGTTACATTTATACGTTTTAAATACTACATACCTTCATCATTACTCATGATTATTTTTATTAACTTCACGCTCTTACTTTAAGAAATACAAGTATTCAAAGTATGAACAAAACTTTGATTTGCGCAACGAACAATAGCGAATTCACAAAATTGCCAATGTTTTGACATGTCGTACACACAATATTTGACGGCTAAGGGTACTTTACTATCGAAAACTAATGCACTATATCTTCAATTTATCAAATCAATAAGTAATAACCATCTACCTACATTTTCAAAAAAATGATTTATGACCGGCCGCTCCATACTACAGGATCCATAGTGCGGCGGTGGCGCTAACAAATCTGAAAAAAGATCTGAAAGGAATTCATTGTCGCGAAAGAATGATCCTTATTCAAATGTCATATCTTTGAACAAAGGGTTAAGATAATCTTATGTCTTGCTCGTCTGTGATTAGTATATCTCCCATGTTTTTTCGTACATTTCACACTTACGGGGTACTTTTATGTGACATGTATATAGGTTGTAGGTTATCTTTATAAGTTAAATGTATATTAAATAAGTCTATTAATTAATCTTCATCCAAGCCGCACCACATATATTTCGTCTTCAGCAATTTTTCAAATGGTTGCCTGGAAGAAATTGCTTACAGCGATAAGGCCGCCTTTTGCGCATCTTCCTCTCTTTTTTTAGTTTTAAGTTACTATATGTATCTGTACCATGTGATTACTTGTGTGCAAATAAAGTAGTAATGTTTTTGTTGTAGACATTGTCATCATTCTGAAAACATTAGCAAACAAAACCATTCTTTCATATAGGAGCACTTTATAGGAGTATTGGTTAGACAGGGGTAGAAAGCTGACGGTTTCCTATGGTAATAACTAAAAAAGTTTAACAAATGCTGGGTCTACACTAACGAGAAATGCCTTTAATTATAGCGATTATAGACGTTAACTGTAGGTGAAGCCACAACTTAACGCGATAATTTGACAACGGCATTAACATTGCCGTTTGGCATTAGGCGATAGCTCAAGTGGCGGTACATCAAAGAATTAACGCGAGAATGAGCCCGGGACTTTGATCCCGTGGCAATTTCGGGAAATCCTCTCTTAGTGCTCCCCTACACTTCCTAAGGAACCTACATGCCAAATTACAGCTTCCTACGCCTAGTAGTTTTGGCTGTGTTGTCTGTCAGCTTCGAGCAACACGGATTTCCGCGCGCGGTGTCCGTGTTGCTCTTATACCTGTCTGTCAGTAACGGAAGAATATTAATGATTGACTAGCTGGCGCTCACGGCTTCGCTCGCGTTAATCCTTACTTAGCGGATGCCTAAGTCATAACATCTACCTGCATGCCAAATTTCAGCCCGATCCGTCCAGTGGTTTGGGCTGTGCGTTCATAGATCACTATGTCAGTCAGTCAGCAGTCACCTTTGAATTATATATATATATGTTACTGTAAAAGCTCGAACTACGGTAAATCCTAAGATTTTCGAGTAAAACTTAAGATTTACCAACTCTTAATGGTAAAAGCACGAACAATTTTGCGATTCGCACTTTTACCACCATTCGCTTGGTAAGTCTCAGGATTTACATTAAAGGCATGGTAAATGACTGATAGATAAGGTTTAGGTTATTTTTTTATGACCGCCCGGAAAGACTTTGAGGGCGGAAAAGAAGGTAGGTTTAGGTTATTTTTTTTTATGACCACCCGGAAAGAGTTGAGGGAAGAATTACTCTTTGTTTTATTCCCAAAACCAACATTTACCAGCCGTCAGTGGTAAAACCTAGCATGTACTTAATTCTAATTGTAAAAGCCCGAAAAAATCATCCCATTTTCATAAATCCTTACATTTACCAACTCATGTCGGTAAATCCTAAGACTTACTCTTAAATCTTAGAATTTACCGTAGTTCGAGCTTTTACAGTAACATATATATATATATATAGATAGATTAAAGATTGATAAAAATATATGTCTTTGTAATCGTAGATTTCAGAGTATCCGGGGAGGTTAATAATCATCTTGTATCGTCCTTACCCTTTCTCCCCAAGATGCAATCAAAAATGGCGAACAAAATCCCTGTTTCTTTGATCATATCGATCTATTTACCGATGACCATTTCTTGGTCTTTATACTCGACAGCGTTAGTAATTTAATCATCTTTATAGAAAACCAGTTTATAGGGTTCGAGTGACCCTTTTTAGGGCAAAATTGCGAATCAAAAGGACCTTCGTTATTTGGAAAGTTTGAGCCTGATAAAAAAGCCTTTTGGGCGACGGTCAATATTTTCTTTTTGAGGCCAATGAAAACGGAATAAAAGGTGTTTGGGATAATATAAATTGGGTGGCTGGTAATATTCTTTATGGTAAAAATACATGGCTTGATTGGAGCTTTTTTCAGATAAAATGACAGTTATGGAGAGGAAACAATTCCCCTTATACGTAAGTACCATACGAGAGGACTATGCCATTAATGTAACATCTGTACTCTCGCTTTCCTGCAATCTATGGAGGTGATTTTGTGAATAGGGAAGGAAGTATGTAACAAGAAGCCAGGGAAACGCGCGCTTTATTCTACCAAGGTAAGATGCCTGATGTTAAACATAAAATAAGTAAGGCTTGATTATTTTTTCTAACTTCCAATATTTTGCTACATTTTCTTAGCTGTCTATTGAAGAATAAGTTCTGATATCTGCCTCGTTGTGCCTGGTATTAGATAGATAGATATAAGATGTATTCTCAAACTATTTACATTTTGCGAAGAAAGCATACAACCGTAACAATACAAATATAAAGGTATAAAACAGACAAAATTTAAAGTGCATGTTGGATGTACTGTGACGTTTTGTCAATTAGAAAATATATAAATGTTAAATGGCAATGAGAAAGGGTCCAGACTTAGCTTATTGTTGCAGGCGAACTGGCCGCGCTGCGACGCTGTTGATTCTGCCAGAACCCTGGGTGAGGTCAGTGAAGCGACACAAAAATGAGCCAATTGAGAACATATAAGATGTATGTATAATTTAGAAAACAAAATATATAATACAAATCATCATCATTTATTCAACATAACACAAAAAAAAAACTCATACAAACATTTATCGAACTGCGGAAACCTCGCAGGGTTTATCTGTGTAAATGCATGTACAAAATGAATACATGACTGTCTTGGACATTTATCGATGAAATTATGGTTGAAAAGGGATGAGATACAATATTAGTTGCATAATCAAATCTGACATCAGTGCCATCCATAACACAATGAGAAAGAGTGGGGTACATAGTTTATATGATTAATTAGATAGACTACCTGGAAAGCGCTATGGTTAGAATATGTTCTTTAAATTTACGTTTAAATGAGTAGATAGAATTAAGGTCCCAGATGGGAGGGGGAATATTATTCCATATTTTGGTAGCATTATACTTAAAACTACTGCGAAATGCAGCAGTCCTATTAGGGCGCAAAATTGACTCGAAAATAATCATGACCGCTAAGTTAATCAGGACAAATGTAACAGCGTCTACTGAATAAAGTGATATTCTATCTATCTCATCATTCATCATTATGTCAGCCCTTTTTGTCCACTTCTGAGCATATGCCTCTCTTCTAGTAGTTACGCCATCCTTCTCTGTCCTGTACGTTTCTAATTCACGTACACACACAAGTTGAAGTTTCATCCATACCATCTGGATGACTGGCTGTCAACCACCGTACGTTTTAAAAGACACTTCTTGCCATGTACGACCAATCTGTGGAATCAACTTCGGTGGTGTTTCCGAACCGATACGACATTGGAACCTTCAAAAAACGAGTCTTCGTCTTCTTGAAAGGCCGGCAACACTCTTATAAAACCTCTGCAGTTGTCCATGGGCAGCGGTGATCGCTTACCATCAGGTGACCCGCTTCGTACCTTAGAGCGGTGAGAAGCGGTGGTGGCCGTGTGGTAGGTTACACCACCCTACCACTAGTAGGGCGCCCGCCTGTGGCAAAGGTCCAGGGTTCAAATCCTGCCCGTGCTATATGAGTTTGTATATCAATCTGACTCATGTATGGTAGTTTTCATCGACCACTACTTGCTTCCAGTAAAGGAAAACATCGTGAGAAAACCTGCACTCTGGTTGATGATTATCAGTTAAGTCAAAGTCAATTGTTTTTATTTATATAGGCTTAAAAATAGCACTTATAAATCGTCAAATTCTTGTTTTTTAGTTAGTTGACGTCATAAAATTACTTAAAGCTAAGGTTACCACCGCCTCCAAAGCGCAAGTGGAGAAGAGGTGTGGGTGTGAGGTAGTTAGTGTGTGAAATGGAGAAAGCAATGGCAAACCACTCCATTAACATTGCCAAGATAGTCGTTGTGTGTGTTTCATTCTAGATATGACCACGACCCTCAGTCAAGAGGAATAAGACTAAAAAGAAACCTGCTTTGACGATGTCGACTGCTCCTCTTATTGCTCTTTCACTATTTCCCCTATTGTTGTTGTAAATTCAAAGTCAAGAAAGAACATGACTTTTAAAGTTAAATACAGCCCGTTGTGTGCTAAACGACAGTAATGGCCATCGCTCATTTTTATGGCACTTTGCCGTCTACTTACTCACCACCGCACAGAGAAAACTATTGCTCAGTCTGAAATATAATCTCTGTTTTTATATCTCTATCTTTCATGAGAATGTTTATAGTTCATCTATATATTATGAAACTGGAGGTTTATTTATTTATTTTATTTATTTGGAAAACTAGGACTTTACAATCAATAAAATAAAACTTTTTTCCAAAAAAAAATGAACCGACTTCCATCATAATACTTAAAATCATGAAATAAACAATAAAGAAAAATGTATTAGCATGCTACCTACTGAATGAGGTGAAGTCGGTGCCAAGTGCAGGAGTAAGGGTGTTATGTAATTGTTTAGCTAGGCATTTTATATAATATATAAATTCTAATGTTAATTTAGATTATTTAATATTCAATTTGGCACCGACTTCACCTCATTCAGTAGGTAGCATGCTAATACATTTTTCTTTATTGTTTATTTCATGATTTTAAGTATTATGATGGAAGTCGGTTCATTTTTTTTGGAAAAAAGTTTTATTTTATCATTTTTAGTGCTTCTACACCTATTTTCTTTAATAAAAACTTTTTTTCACTGCTGGCCGAAAATAAAGAATTAAGAATTCGAAACTTTTAATGTCAGTTTGATTTGAAACGTCAAAACATGTCAAATTGTCTATTATTTTTGGCACATAAATAGACCGAGAGCCCGTGACGACCAAACCTTCCTTATTTTAAAAATACTGAATGTTTCTCTGCGTGGTATATACGGATAAAAAATATAAGCGACTAGGTATGAAGTTTGGATCTTAGTTGCTTATGCAGGTAATATGGATAGCAAGGATGATTTTTATAGGTATAAAAAGCACCCTTGGGGCCTCCCAAAGTAATATTAAATTCAGCTTTTATAATAAAACAAATATAACTTAATTTAGTAAAGTTACAATGTCTAGCAGGTGTTTATATCTGCACCAATTGCCTAGTAATGGATGGCGTGATTTCATATAGAAATAAAATCTTTAAAAAAACTTTACTTTGAGGAAATTAAGTTACCACTTTAAATGTTATTGCTACAAATAATCTGCCTAAGTAATCATGATCCAACTTTTATAGTTGCTAATAGCTATTTCTATGTTGGGAACATACACAGAAAATCTTGAGTTTTAATAAAATAAGGAAGGGCATGCTGTCGTGGACTTTTGCTCTATAATGCAATGTTGGTATTTTTATATTTTGTTAGGTATCTTTAAAATTACCGAACAGATTCTAACGTGGTTAAAATGGGACCAACTTGGGAATATACCATTACGAATAAAAAAACAATTTCGGAAATCAGTCCACTATAGGCGGAGAAATCGGCGAACATACATAAAAAAAAAACATACATACATCGAAACATATAACCTCCTCCTTTTTTGGGAAGTCGGTTGAAAACAAAGTAACAACAATATTAGCAACAGTAAGCCACTTAAAAGTTTTCACAGCTAGAACCATATTGGTTATCTATGTCGAAGAACTAAATTAATTACAGAGGCAAAACAAAGTAATTTCCTAAAGAAAAAAAAATACAGATGTTCTCAAAAAAAATAATGGTAGGTATGAATTCTAAAACAGTGATTAAAGTCGAAGTTTATTCCGAACTTTACCCGAATTCCTTACCTGGTTGCGGGTTAGGTTAGCGACTTGGGAAAAATATAAAATTCATGCCGAACCTAACCCTATTCCTAACCTTACTCTTCGTATCGTCCTTTCATAACCCGTGCTTCTCCTCTTAGAATAAAAGGTACATATGAGTTAAATGAGTGTTTAATATTTACAATTATGATATCACATTATCATTATAGGCGACACGAAGGCAGCAAGGCTTCGATCGCTCGGTCACGTGAAGAGGCTGGGAAAGGATCGCGCAGCTAAAAAAGCGTATAACCAAGCGGGAAACGACCTGTCGGCCGGCCCAGATACCGCCGCAGGAGGGATGAGGTCCTAAGAGATTGGAGGCCCACCAAAGAGCTGACTGGTAGGAAGTGGTGCAGAACAGGAAGGAGTGGAAGCTTTTTGAATCGGAGGCCAAGATCCTCTTTGGGTCGTCGAGCCATCGTAGTAAGTAAGTACGATATTAGATTAATCAAAAATAAACGTCTACTTATTTATCTACCCGTTTCAAAACAAAGATGTACTCAGACATAACAGAATCCAACTAAACGACCTGTTTATATTTACAATGGCGGTATCATATCGTGAAAGGGAGTGTATTTGAAAACCATATTTCACTTAACCCAACCCTATTCTCACGTAAGTACTGACAAACAAATATTTGCTGATGAGCGGGGCGATATTTGAAAACAACTTTGGATTGAATTTGATTGAAATTACTTCACTTCTTATTTAACAGTCTTGTTAGTGATAACATGACTATCGTGGCATAAAGATAATATATTGAAAACGGGTCACTGACATTTATCAGCTTATATGTGGAAAGGAAAAGGCAAATGGCAAAACCACTTCATTGACAATCCAATGCAAATCCAATTCTTGGCAATCCAAGAAAGTTGTTGCGTGATTTAATGAAACAGACTTTATATTCTTCTTCTTTTCGAATCGTAATGGCTATGTCAGATCATTTGAGACCAGTATGTGGCCACGGCAATAGCATTGTCCTTGGCCTCGTTGAGGTCCTCCAAGGTGCATGAAATAGGGCAGTTGGGACCTGCCAGGAGGTGATCCATTGTCTGAATCGCACCACAGTCGCACAAGTTATTGTTTGAAAAACCCCACTTGACTTTATATTAAAAATGGGTCATGCACGTGCTATTGATGAGGTGATGAGTCCAAAACTATAGTCGGCATTCCCGACATAACATCACGTGAGTGATCCGTTTTTTGCCATTTGCCTTCTCCATTTCACATACTTTATGAATTTAACTAGAGTGCAGGTTTCCTCATGCTGTTTTCCTTCACCGGAAACAAGTTGTGGTTTATGAAGATTACCACGATATTCGAATCAGGGCGAACTTCTATGTAACGTTTGATTTTTGATGTAAAACATTACTGGTGCCATCCGTGCCATCAACCATTTGCCGTGACGGCAAATGGTCGTGCCACTCAGATGTTTTGTTCTATATCTGCCGGGCATCCCGTAACTTTTTTTACAATTGTTTTGATCGGAAAACGCTCACACAGCTCCACTATATCTCCACCCAAAGGTTTTGAAGTAGCATTAAGATAATCTACGGCTTCAAGTAGGGTTTGATTCCTCTCAATGGAGAATTTATTCTCAAACCTGACTCGGCCTTGGTTGAATGGATTTCCTTTGCATTAGCAATGTTGTGCGATTTCCTTCATTTGAACAATTTCCCGATTTGATATATTTTTAGGGTTCCGTACCGCAAAAAGTAAAAACGGAACCCTTATAAGATCACTTTGTTGTCCGTCTGTCCGCCTGTCTGCCAAACTTTTTTTTCTCACGAACGCAATATTATACGTCAACGCAATCAAGAGATATTACCGTAAATGTTGCGAATTTTCGTATAATTTGCGATCAAAACCTATGGGGTTCTTTCCGTTGACCTACAATTATGAAATTTGGCCAAAAGCAAGGTCTAACAGGACTTGTACAGGAATAAATCTGAAAATTGTAAATATGATCTTGGAAGTCTAAAAAAAGTGTTGCAAACTTATTTTTGTGCTGGATTCACTATGAATCTTAGCGATCGAACTGTAAAGTTAAATTTGTTTTTGAAACTAGTTGATCTTTTAGTTAGAGCTATAATGTAAGATGCTTTGCGTTTACGGAACCCTCGGTGCGCGAGTTTGATTCACACTTGGCCGGTTATTTTTTTTTTATAATCAACTCTAATAGCCAAACCTGTCAACAATTATTTTGGGAGATTAATACTCATAATTAGACTTACAAGTCTTAAAAATTCTATTGAAAGTTATTGGATGATTACGCTCATAATTACTGATTTTATAAGTCTTCAATATTCTATTTAAATTTCTTCGAAATTAATAATTACGATTTTTTAATAAATTATGAATATTAAAATTTTAAATTGTTTTTGACTAAGTGAAAATTAAGATCCTTATTGTACTTAAGTCTTTTAAAATTATTATAAAATTCCCACAGAATTAGGCCAAAACCAATTTAATCTTTGAACCTATAAAATAAATATAAATCGCAAATTTGAGGTCTGAACACTAGTTAAAATAACCTCTAACATTAACAAGCCAAAGTCAAACGACGCCTACATCGTCATTACATCTCGAAAAAACCTTACAACGAAAATTAATTTTACAAATCGTTGCATGAAAAACTGGACTCTATCCCACAGGAATAGGAGCGACTAGATTTACCCCTTGTAATGCTTCGGAAAACCAGCCAAGCATTGGATGTGTCTCCCGAGACAGATCCTGAGAGCTTTCAGAGTTTGATACAAAATTTTGGACTTCTATCACACCGTAACCAATGTCTCATTAATATTTTATACTATTCGAGCCCCAGGGCTTCGCTCCCGTGAGAATTTCGGGATAAAAAGTACCCTATGTGCTATTCTCGGTATTTTTCTGCCTGTATACCAAATTTAATCGAAATCCGTCTAGTAGTTTTTGCGTGATTGTGTAACAAACTTTCGCATTTATAATATTATAGTAGGATAGCCTATGATTTCTGACATCAGGTTTTTAATTTAGAAAAAGTCCATTGAATCATTTAAAGAAATTAAAATTTTTGAAAATTTTAATTAAAAATTGAATAGTCAATGGTCCACCAAATCCATCTAAAATTTGTGAAATAAACTAGGTCACAGATTTTTACGCGGTTTGGAAGTTCTAACCAGGTGTACGATTATCCGCGATAAAAAAAGTCTATGAAACGATAATCAAACTCACATTTTCAAACTTCTTTAGAACTATCGGACCAATTTTTAATGTTCTTTCCCATGTTACATTACTATGTGATAGGCGGCTTCACAGAATCGGCATTGTGATTTTAATTAAATATTCTATTAATGAATTATATTTTAGATGGCTCTAAAGATTAGACGTTGTAAATGAGTTCCGTAGTACATATTCTTGATAACGCTTACTTAATAGAATATATTTGAAAATATTATCTCTGGATCGGTGTTTCTTGAAGGAATTAAAAAAAAAATAAAAGCCCTTGCTTAGGATCCTCTTGCCTGATCCCCTAGAAAAAAATAATAATTTTGAAATGCATCTAATTTGATTGTAAAACTATTTCTCTTGATATTCGTGTACTCATATAAACCTATAAGTGCAATATGAATACAATAGAGACAATTTATGTTCCGAAACTGGCGCAACTGTCATAAGGCGAGAGTAATGCACTTCGAGCTTGACAGCTGCCTCCTTAAATTAGAGAGTGAGAATCCTCTGTCACTCTGAAATATACTTAAGTTGACGACCTTTCTTGAATTTATTTCTAATATTAAATTTTTTGAAATACAAAATACAAATACAAAATACAAATGTGTATAAGATAAACCAAATAAATTGAGTGAATCATAATAAGTCTGTATGAGAATTTCATTAAATTTTATATATACATTTTTACCTTAACTTCGCAATTTAAGACGCAATTGCTACAAAGGTCACAGGACAAATTGAAAATAATAAAATATTGCGTTACACGTGTTTTCAACCGACTTCCCAAAAAAGGAGGAGGTTATATGTTTCGATGTATGTATGTTTTTTTTTATGTATGTTCGCCGATTTCTGATTGCCAAAATTATTTTTTTATTCAAAAGGGTGTATTCCCAAGTTGGTCCCATTTTAACCACGTCAGAATCTGTTCGGTAATTATAAAGATACCTAACAAAATATGAAAATATCAACATTGCATTATAGAGCAAAAGCCCGCGACAACATGCCCTTCCTTATTTTATTAAAACTTAAGATTTTCTGAGTATGTCCCCAACATAGAAATAGCGATTAGCGACTATAAAAGTTGGATCATGATTACTTAGGCAGATAATGTGTAGCAATAACATATAAAGTGTTAGCTCTATTTCGTCAAGTAAGGTTTTTTAAAGATTTTATTCCGAATAATATTACAAATCACGCCATTCATTACCAGGCAATTGGTGCAGATATAAACCCCTGCTAGACATTGTAACTTTACTAAATTAATAGTTATATTTGGTTTATTACAAAATCTGAATTTAATGTTACTTTGGAAGGCCCCAAGGTGCTTTTTATACCAAGAAAAATCATCCTTGCTAGCCATATTACTTGTATAAGCAACTAAGATCCCAACTTCATACCTATATTTTATACCAATATTTTTTTCCCGTATATACCACGCAGAAAAACATTCAGCATTTTTAATAAAGGAAGGTTTGGTCGTCGCGGGCTCTTGGTATATTTATGTGCCAAGAATAATAGACAATTTGACATGTTTTGACATTTCAAATCAAATTGACATAAAAAGTTTCGAGTTCTTAATTCTTTATTTTCGGCCAGAAGAAAAGTTTAAGTTTATATTAAAGAAAATAGGTAAAGAAGCACTAAAAATGATAAAATAAAACTTTTTTTCCAAAAAAATGAACCGACTTCCATCATAAAACTTAAAATCATGAAATAACAATTAAGAAAAATATAGTAGCATGCTACCTACTGCATGAGGTGAAGTCGGTGCCGAAAAAATTAAATAATCTAAATTAACATTAAAATCATACATACACATATATAAAATGCCACATATATAAACAATAACAATACATACACATATAATAAACAATAATAACATAACACCCTTACTCCTGCACTTGGCACCGACTTTTCCTCATGCAGTAGGTAGCATGCTACTATATTTTTCTTGATTGTTATTTCATGATTTTAAGTTTTATGATGGAAGTCGGTTCATTTTTTTTGAAAAAAAAGTTTTATGAGTACAATCATAAAATCAAAAAATACAATGGGTCCTAGACGTCTGTTGTAATGAGACGAAGTCGCAGGCTGGTTTCTTCATAAAACTCTTCACTATACTCCGTTTTTTGCCTACTTGTCTTATTATGTAAACAATATTACTATGTCTTTTTATGATTTTACAACAATATTAAGAAAAATAGACTTTTTAGGAAATTACTTTCGTAGTTAATAAATGTTTTACTTTAGAATGATAAGGTTTGGACTAATATTTGATTTGTTTTCAACAAAATTCAACAAAAAGTACTGTGAAGATTGTTTTCATTAGAGGACAAGTAAGAAAAAACGGACTTTAGATAGTAATATTGGGAACCCATCACATCACTTTATCGCAATTTACTTCAACGATTTTCATGTCCCATAAAACCATTCGCAGATTTTAATACAACATGTAACAACATGCTACCTCTTTGAAAACCCAGTATATTATTTTAATATTAACTAATATTTGATGAATGTTGTTGATGGCATATTAAACATAAGTAAGATATTTAGATGAGTACCTAGCCTTATTATGTCATTGCTTGTTCACCTAAATAAAGTGAAAAAAAAATTCACGAAGCCAAGGGCAAACGACTTGCACAAAATTTAAACATTTATTTCGGATTTAGTTGACAGTGCCGGCATCGCACGTCAAGTAGATATCCGTATTAAAAATCATAACATATGATTGAAGTATGTTATGATTTTTAATACGGTTTTTAATGCAATTTTTAATGTTGCTATGCAATTGCTAAGTATGTTATATCCTTATCTATATATATATATATATATATATATGTCGGAGCGATTACATTAGTTAAATTAACTGTGGTTTATTTTGTTAGTTAATCAATGGTTTAAAAACAGTTTTCAAGACGGTAGACGGTACGCGTCGGAAATGTGTCATTTGAGTTACCCTCACTTTGTAATAAAATCAACATGCGATCGATATGACATTATAGCGAGGCAGTCTTATGGCGCGTTGCGGGCGCGTCGCCCGGTTGTGTTGAATTCTCTGTAGCTATGTAGTCAGTGATTGAATAGTGTTATTGTCGTGTTACTTAGTGCGTTAACGATGTGACTGTGTGTGATGGTGTTATCAGCGCTATATTGGAGATCTTCGGTTGTTGGACAGTTTTGATGGTTAAACTGTGTTTGGCTAGTTAGCACGGAAGACCATTCAGTAGAACTCACTGGTTGAAATGGATTGATCCGTGCGTGGTGGGGCACGATCCTATGCCGTGGGTAGGTTAGGGCACGGACCCTAGCCGTGACACGTGGACCAAATGAGAGGTTAGTGCTAGATGATTTCTTAATCCGTTAATATCCGATGAATCCCTGGATGCTTTGGGCTGTAACTTGAGATGGGAGTTGTTTACCCTGTCTATTAAGAGCTTTGCATGTTATTTTGGAAATACCCTCATCCTGACAGTTAATATTTTGATCTGAGTTTTGTGCCCACATGAGATTCCGCGTGGGCCTGTTGTTAAAGTGCCTGTACTGTTGTGTTTACCGCTCTGGTCATCGATATCTGAGCTCGGCCCCCCTGAACCCATGATTATCTGATAATTCTGATGTTGTGATGATGTGCTCCATTCCGACATATATATAACTCAAAGGTGACTGACTGACTGACATAGTGATCTATCAACGCACAGCCCAAACCACTGGACGGGTCGGGCTGAAATTTGGCATGCAGGTAGATGTTTTGACGTAGGCATCTGCTAATAAAGGATTAACGCGAGCGAAGCCGCTGGCGCCAGTTAGTGTTTAAATAAAGTTTATCAGATCATCATATCAGTGGAAAACCTGACGAATTATAATAACCACAAACCCCCGCATTTTTACCACATTTTCACCCGACAATGAAACCAAAAAGCATTTTTCAAAAGCATGGATTTTTGAAGATTTTGCATAAAATACCGATGTGACGTGCCCGATATGCGATCATGCATATTTATGAGTTTCAAGCCAATTAAATTTGAATCATGCGTAAAAGCGTTAAGGGTCATAATTCATTGCGTTTCGGACGTGGAATTTTTCACGTGGACGCGAATATTAATACACGGCACGTTAACGTATTTTAACAGTATCATTTCACGTTATTTGCAATTTTATTTTGGCTTTGTTAAATCATGAGGAAGGGAAGGGACGTTCAAGGGTTCTTTATCGTTAAATCAAGCCGCAAATTTACTGCGTAGAATATTCAATAGGGTAGTTCTTCCTTTTTTACACGACTGACCAAAAAGGAATGTTATGTTTTTTACACGACTGACCAAAAAAGAAGTGTTATGTTTTCAGCGTTCATGTAAGTATGTATGTAAGTTTCTTTATTCCACTTTTTTTCACAACAGAATTTGATGAGAGAGTATTGCTGGATTCGTTGCCTTCCCCCGAGTGACATAGGATATGTAAGTTGTCAGTCGTGTTTTTTATTTTTTAATAATTAGCTTGTTACGATTATGAAATATTTATTTAATGAATAGTATTAAAATCATACTACATACAAAGAGGAAATGTTTGTAAGTTTGCGAGTTTCTTTCACCAATAGAAAGCTACATTATGCCTGAGTGACATTTCCATAAATCAAATAAAAAAAACCTTGTCAAATACTCTAATAGGGTAAGGTTAAGGTTAGGGTAGGGTAAGGTTTTTTTTATTTGATTTATGGAAAGATTATGTAAAAGTGTAGTACAAACTGTTTTTATTTTTTTAAATTTCGACCTAATTATCAAGTTATATCTAATAATTAAAAGTACCAAAAAATCCGATGCCCCGAAAAAATCCGATCACCTTCTTGTCAGTTCATGAAACAAACCCGAGCTCCACACCCGCGCGGGCCCAGCGCCGGCGGGGAGAGGCGCACCGAGTAGGGAAAACACCTGAGTGACGTCACCGGGCTAATCGGAAGTGTTCGGTAACTGTTCGGCGTATTCCGTTGGTATGAATTTTCAATTTGAAATAACTAGGTAATTAAATCGAAAATAAAAAAAATAAAAACAGTTTGTTATAAAACTTGTATATGATCTTTCCATTTATTCAAAAATATGTTGAAAAATTACACCTTGTCAAATACCCTATTTATGTATGTACCTCTCGTGCGAAGCCGGGGTAGGGCGCTAGTTATCAATATAAGAACATGGGAACGAGACTTTGTTCCTGTGGGAATATCGGGAAATCCTCACTTAAGTGCTAGTATTATGTCAGATGGCTTTAGGCGACTTGAATAAAATCTGACACCAGTGTTAGTAATAACACACTCGATAAGAAGAAGGCTAGTATTGTATGATATTAGTATTGAAGTCTGTATTAATATGGATACATCCTAGTATAATCTTGATAATTAATGCTTGTTATGACAACCGTTAAACGGACATAAATTTTAAACGATCGACAATAATCCAAGATGGCTGACACGTTTGATTGGTTGGGATTATCATGTCCGACCAAATGTCGCAATTAGTGGCATGGTGCCACATGTTCGCAAATTAACAAGATTTGCATAAACACACACATAACATGGTTTCTTCCACACAATTTTGGAAAAATATTAGAATGTTTGGCTGTCTGTTTATATGCGTATCACGCAAAAACTTCTTAGTGAAATTTGATGCGGTCTTCATAGTTGTATTACTACAAGCTAGCGCAGATTTTAGCTTGATTCACCTTTGAGAACCTGAAATTAACAACAATAAATTTTGCACGGACGACGTCGCGGTCAAAAGCTAGATTCTTCCTGTGTCATAGCGGGACACTTTGGTGAATGAGCTTTTTTTTCACCTCACGCACCCAAGAATAAAATAATTAGAAAGACGTCAATGCGTTATTAGTGCTTTTGCATATCCAAAAAAAAAAACTATAACTTGACAAACAAAATTTTAAATTAAATGTTATTGTAAAGTTAAGTACCAACAGAACCCCGAAACCTCTTGCTTAACCAAATTACCCGTGTTTGAATCATTTCGCCAAAACCCGAGGGTACGGTAGTAGGGATGTTATGCCGCTTAACCGTAACCGGATATCCGTCTAGGCTTTGAAATAATAATTATTGTACCGAACGATATTCAAAATAAAAATTATTATTAACTTTTTTTATAACATTCTGTTAAGTTCATTTAAGGTAATGTTTTCAGTTCTATCCTAGAGCGTAACCGAATCCGATAAAAATAAGCTTCGAATTAAAAATAGACAAGCATTTCTTCTTACCCGTCCATGCCTTCACACTACACTTCACCCGCTCACGTATAATTTAACTTACTATTCGTACTTTGAATTGCTTGTTATTTCCATTTCAAAACCAAAAAAAAAACAAAACCGCCCGAGAAATAAGAGTATAATCGTGTACTCTTATTTCTGACAGTGCGGTCCATTGCATTACGATACTTATTGCTTGGACTTAAGGTATATTTTTGATCGGAGGTATTTGTATATTTATCTTTGATTTTGTATGAGATCTATAATCCAAGTGTATTCCTCGAAGATTTAAATCCAGAAAATTATAATTGATATATCCGTATCCGGATCCGTAATTTAACATTCTCAACATCCCTGGAAAGGTTGATCTGCCCTATAAATTACCTGTATTATACAGAATACAATGGCCCATACGAAATGTACATTAAATAATATCCGGTATTTAAACATTATATGCGGTAGGAAATAAACATAACCCTAACATGCGTACAATGTTAAAACATTACATATTTAATTACTTTGATTATGTAAATAAAAGGTTGAGGAATTGTTCTGTTAATTAATCTAATCTTACTAATATTATAAATTTGGATGTTTGTTACTCAATCACTCCAATTCTGTTGGACAGGATTTGATGAAATTTGGTACACAGACAGAATCAAACCCAGATTAGCATATAGAGTACTATATACTCGTAAATTCCCACGGGAGCAGGTCCCAGGGCGCTGCTTGTATCAATACTTGTAATTTTCATCCGTGAGTCATTTTGATTACTCTCCTAATTGGATCATCATCATCTTCCCGTATTCCCGGTTGCATCAATAGCGGTAAAGTTTCAGGGAGGGTGAATTGACGAGGCTACACAGAGCGACTGCCATCGAACATACGCAACCCGGCAGCGCTGCACACCAAGCGGAAACCCGAGTATGACCTATGCCCGGTTTCGTTCGTCAAGCGACGGATCAGGAATCAGTCGCTTGAGGAATGGAACCGGAGATACGTCACGGGTGAGACGGCCGGCACCACTAAGGTGTTCTTCCCGGATGCCACCGCAGCATATAAAGTGCTAAGGCAGCTGCAACCGAAAACGGTGCTCACGCAAGTTCTGACAGGGCACGGTGGATTCTCCGAGTACTTGCATAGATTCAAGCGCAAGGATAGTCCATCGTGCATCTTCAATGATGCAACAGAGGAAACTCTGTTGCACCTAATACTGGACTGCTCTGGATATATTTGAAAGCAAACGCTAGATAGCTAGAATCTGATAATTGACTATGCAAAATATTATATTGAAAAAATTACATAAGTACCTTGTTTGTAATATATTTGCGTGAAACGAAACGCACGCGTTTCCTATTGTCGCCACCAGGCGTTCGGGGTTCTCACACTACTGCTCGCGTGAATGGCATGGCGGACGGCCGCCATTGTCCTGTGCGATTTCGGTTTGTTTAATACGCGAGAGGTCCCGCGTCCCTTTGTCTAAAACCACGTTGATTGTTGGTTAGTTTGAACTATAATTGTGAGTTTCCCTTTTTTTTAAATAACTATGGAACGTGTGTGTTTGTGAAACCTTTTACTTGGACTGTTTGTTGTGACCGACGTGACCTGTGGCTGCCTGGAGACGCCGAAACCTGTTGCCGAGTGGAACTGCCAGACGGATCAGGTATTTTTTCTGGGGGTTGAGATCTCATGGGGTAGGTTGGGTGATTTAGGGACCACCACCTTCTCCGAAGACACCCCAACTTGGATCGAAAGAAAAGTCAACTTGGTGAGTTGAAGATTAAATTTATAGTTTTTAGTTTAGTTAATTTATAGGTTAGGTTATTATATAGGGCCCTGTAGCTCCCTTTATAAGCTACGGTGGTAGCAGTCTGCGTATAGCTTAAGTTAGGTTCTAGTCGGGCAAACGTGGTGCCGCGTGGAGATTTTTTCCCGGTACTTATTTTTACCGGTGGTTTTTTCCCGGTGAAGTTCCGGTACAGAATTCTTCCCGCCGCCTCGTTTGTCCGGATTCTCTGCGCACATTTTCTGGTAGCAGAGCGTAGTTGTTCTGCACATTTTCTGGTAGCAGAGCGTAGTTTATCTACCCTCTATTTGTTCGTTTGTAAAAAATAATTAATTGTTTGTAAAAATTATTAGATTTTTCTTAGTTTGTTTGTATAAGAATATTTGTAACCTTTTTTGTATTTGTTTGCGGTTTGTACCGTGCATTCCGGGTTTGTGCCATTCTCATACCTACCGCGGTTCTTCGTGTAGTTGTTTGATTTTGTTGTTTTTTATTTACCTTTTGTTATTTTTTGTTTGTGACTTGACGCGATGGCGAAGGTCTCCAATGCTAAGGCGACACTCGCCAACGAACTGAGATGGTTTGTGACGGCCGGAGGACTCCTGTCCCGGAAGGACAGGGAGGGCGCCATACTGCTAAGAGCGGATCACCTCCACTCACGATTGATTAGCGCGGAAGCGGCCATGGTGGTGCTTACCGAAGCCGAACTTGCCCCGGAGGTCTACGCAGGTCACATGGCGGACATGGACCAGATCCTGAGTCTGCACGATGATATCGCGGAGGCGGCGACCGCAATAAGGGCGAGACAGGCTGGCGGACCAGCCCCTCGCACACCTGTTAGACAGGAAGGACCAGCGGTTACTGGTCGGCTCCCCACCCTTCAGCTGTCCCACTTTGGGGGTAGAATGGAGGAGTGGGTAGCATATAAAAATATGTTTGAGTCCCTGGTCGTAGCACGACAGGATTTGTCGAAGGCCCAGAAGATGGCCTACCTCCTCTCCACTCTTGAGGATGAAGCGCGGTCGCTCATCCAGCACCTCCGGGTGGAGGACGACCAGTACGATACGGCTTGGGAGTTATTGAACTCCCGCTACCAAAACTTACGTTTGTTAGCGGATGCGCACGCCGCACAGTTGATGGCCCTGCCCAAGGTGGCCAACAGGGCACAGTTGCGCCTGCAGTTGCTCACGCCCGTTACAGTGGCCTGTAACGCGCTCCGCACACTGGGGCTGCCGGTGGACCAATGGTCTTTTTTGTTGGTGCACATTGTATTGGGCAAATTGCCCAATGACATCCGCTCGCGGTTTGAGCGCGAAAATGCGGAGCGGGATAGCACCACCCTACCAACATTCACTGACTTGGTGAAGTTTTTGGAGTTTGAGGCACGGGCCGCTGAGAATACCATGACGGACTCAGCGCCATCCAGAGCGCCTGAACGTAGGCCCTTGGAACCCTCATGGAGAGGTAAGCCCCAACAGGGACGGCAACCGCCACGGCGTGGAGCTGGTGTGCGGGTTGCACACACGGCAGCAGTCGCGAGGGACGCGGACTGCCTGCAATGTGGTCGAATGGGCCACAGCCTGCTGCAATGCAGGGACTGGCAGAGACTGCCAGTACAAGATCGGCGCCGCATGGCAAAGCGGCATGAACTTTGCTTTTATTGTTTGGGCGGTCACTATGCACGTGACTGTCCCAGGGCCATACCATGCAGTGCATGCCGTGGGCGGCACCACGTGATGCTCTGCATGAACCGGAACGGGGATGGCCCCCGGTTGTTGAGGCAGGGGTCCCCTATGGGCGGGGGCGCTCCTGCGCGAAGCCCTCCACCATCGGACGGAGGACGCGGCTTCGCTCGTCGCACCCCCTCGGGAGGGGGTCGCGTACCTGCGCGGGTCTTGGCGGACCGGGACCACGCGCCTCAAGGTCATGGCCAGTATGTGGCTGGCCAGGCCCCGGATAAGGCCCCCATGGGCGGGGGCCCTAGATCGGACGTGAGAGTGGGGACACCCCCTCCACGCGGGTTACCAATGCCCAACACATGCAGCCGCAGCGGTTTTCTCCGCCGCTGCACGAGTACCCACGGCTGGAGTACCACCCGCCGTACCATATGTATGGCCGGGCCGCGGGTTCTGCCCCCCCTCAGATGGGGATGTGCACTCGCCCGCCATATTATCCGGGTCAGTGGCGCGCCCCTGGTTTGGAGAGAGTGGGGAGCCCGTAACTAGCTTGCTCCCTTGCTGGGACAGAGCCGCGGACGGTTCTGCTCCCTACCGCGGTGGTCCGCGTATGGGGTCGTGGGGGAAGCCATTAATTTGAGAGCTCTGTTGGACTCAGGGGCTCAAAGCAGTTTGGTTACCACTCGAGTGGCACACCAGTTAGGTTTAGTCGTGGAAGACTCGCCTGTGCCACTTCTTGGAGTTGGTGGCATACAAGTGAAGTGTCTGACGGGCCAGACACTTGTCACCTTTTCTTCGCTGAAGTCCTCCACAATGAGGATCACGACTTCGGCTATGGTAATGGATACCATTACGGGTTGGCACCCCTCGACAGACATACCGCCGGGTGTGTTGTCTTTGGTTTCGGGTCTGGATTTGGCCGACCCCTTTGTCTTTCATCCCGGCCCAGTGGACTTGCTCCTGGGCTCGGACGTATTGGGTTGGATTTTGTTGGGTACCCAGAAAGCTCTGGGTTCGTCTTCACTGATGGCAGTGTCTACTATCTTTGGTTTCGCCCTGATGGGCCCTGTGTTTGATAATAGCACCGTGGAGGAGCCACCGGTCGTCGCATCTGCGTCCTTGGCCAAGACCATGCAAAGGTTTTGGGAGGTGGAGGAGCCACCTATGAGTTCCAGGATGGATCCGGAACACGCTGAGTGCGAAGCCCTTTTTCGATCGACCACGGAGAGGTTGCCCTCCGGTCGGTTTGTAACTAGGTTACCCTTTGTTGCCTCTCGTCCTAGCCTAGGGCAAAGTAGGGCGCTTGCGGAGAAACGACTGCTGTCCATGGAGCGACGCATGCAGCGTGACCACGTACTTCGCGATAAATATATTGAATTTATGCGCGAGTACGAGGATTTGGGTCACATGTCTCCGGCTCGAGTTGATTGGAGCTCAACTGAGCATTATTTTTTGCCCCACCACGCGGTGGTGAAGGCCTCAACAGGCAAATTGAGGACCGTCTTCGATGGGTCTGCACCCACTTCGAACGGGGTTTCGTTGAATCTGTGTTTGTATTCGGGTCCCAAATTGCATAGGGACATAATTGACATCATCTTGAACTTTAGAAGACATCAAGTGGTTTTTGGTGCGGACATCCGGATGATGTTCCGCCAGACAGTCATACATCCTGAGGACAGGCGATTCCAGTTGATACTCTGGCGTGAGCGCCCTGAGGATCCTGTGACGGTGTATGAACTCAACACAAACACGTATGGTTTGAAATCTAGTCCCTATATCGCCATCAGATCATTGCTTGAATTGGCAGAGCGGGAACGGATCCGCTTTCCCCGTGGGGCTTCCGTGCTGTCACGTGACTTGTATGTTGATGACGTGTGCACCGGAGCCCAAAGTATTGAGGAGGCCCTCCTACTGCGGGATGAATTGATTGAAATATTGAAGACAGGTGGCTACGAGCTACGTAAGTGGTTGTCCAATGAGCCTAGAGTTCTAGAAGGGATCCCGGAGGATCACCAACAGAACCCTCACCTGTTTGAGGATGTGGATGATCCCAACAGGATAGCGGTGCTGGGCATGCAGTACCAGCCGCTAACCGATATTTTTACATTCCAAGTGGACTTGGAAATACCAAAGGTCTGGACTAAGAGAACGGTGTTGTCCGTAATAGCCCGTATGTTTGATCCAAGCGGTTGGATCAGTCCAGTGATATTCTCTGCAAAGTGTCTTCTTCAGAGACTTTGGACTTTGGGCGTCTCGTGGGACGAGCCGCTGTTTGGCTCTCCATTGGATGATTGGCTCGAGTTGTTTTCATCGATTAAGGAAGTCAATCGGATTGCCTTGCCTCGTCGAATATTGCCCCCGGGAAGTATCGAGCCAGCCTGCATGGCTTTTGTGACGCGTCGGAGCGAGGCTACGCCGCGTCAGTCTATATGCGGACAGTTGACGCCGATGGCCGGGTCAATGTCTCGCTTTTGCTAGGGAAGAGCAAGGTCGCCCCCATCAGGACTAGGCTGACTATTCCCAAGCTTGAGTTGAGTGGAGCTCACCTTCTCTCTAAATTGTTGCATCACGTTGCATGTGAGCTGGCGGCCACGGTCGAGATACGGGACATCTTCGCCTGGTCGGATAGCCAGGTCGCGCTTGCATGGTTGCGCGCGGCCCCACATACCTTGGAGGTTTTTGTTGGAAACAGGGTTTCCCAAATTCAAAATATTGGAATTGATATAACATGGAGACATGTGCCGGGAGAGCTTAACCCAGCGGACTGTGCTTCCCGAGGTTGTACGGCACCAGAATTGGTGTCACACCCGCTCTGGTGGGGCCCAGAGTGGCTGATGGGATCAGAAACTTCTTGGCCTGTCTGTCAGACAGATGTTACTTCTTTGAGTTTGACTGGGCTCCGTGTACATGCTGTAGTCGCTGAGACGACGTCGGAGCCGGATTGGCTACTTGCTCGGTATAGCAGTTTGGATAAGCTTCTGGGTGTTACCAGTTGGATTAAGCGTTTCATACATAATTGTAGAAACCCACAGGCAAAGCGGTTGGAGCCGATTGCAGGTGCAGAAGAGCGCCGGAGCGCATTGTTGCATTGGGTCCGTGTCGTGCAGACCGGACGGTTTGAGTCAGAGCTTCGTATTTTGCGCGACGGACGCGCTAAGTTGAAGGGCGCGGTCGCTCGTTTGAACCCGTACATCGACTCGGATGGGCTTCTTCGGGTTGGAGGCAGGCTCCGGAAGGCGGATCTTCCATATGAGACTCGCCATCCTCTGTTGTTGCCCAAGGGCGGACCCTTGGTGCAGCTTTTGGTGTCTGATCGACACATTCGTAACGCCCATGCTGGGTGCAATGCTTTGTTGGCTATTTTGCAACGCGAGTTTTGGATTTTGTCTGCCCGAAGAGCAATCCGTAGTGTCCTGTTTCGATGTATTGCATGTTATAGGTTGAAGGCATCCACGATGCAACCACAGATGGGTGATTTGCCCGCTGATCGAATCCGACCTTCGAGACCGTTTGACGGCGTTGGAACCGATTTTGCCGGTCCCTTTTCGATCAAGGCTTCTCCCTTTCGTAATGCCCGTATTGTGAAGGGCTTTTTGTGTGTATTTGTTTGTTTGGCCACCAAGGCTGTCCATTTGGAGGTGGTGTCGGCTCTGACTACGGAGGCCTTCGTCGCCGCGTTGGATCGCTTTGTTTCGCGTCGAGGTCTACCTTCCCTTATTAGGTCTGATAATGGCACAAACTATAAGGGAACTGTAAATTATCTTAAGGATGTTTCTGTGTTTATTGATAAAAATTGTACTAGTTTAAGTCAAATTGCTGCCCAAAGGGGAATAACCTGGAAGTTTAGTCCCCCAAGTTGCCCCCATTGGGGAGGGATTTTTGAAGCGGCTGTGAAATCCGCAAAGACCCACCTCTGCCGCATTATCGGAGAAACGGCTCTAACTTTTGAAGAGCTGGCCACAGTGTTTTGTAAAGTTGAGGCGGTCCTCAACTCTCGTCCTCTCTGTCCGCTATCTCCAGATCCAAATGACCTGGAAGCTCTCACCCCTGGTCATTTTTTGGTGGGAGGGCCGTTGAATGCCCTGCCCGAATACCCGTGGAAGGACGAACGCGTATATCGGTTGTCGCGTTTTCAAATGTTGCAGCAAATGAGCCAGGACTTTTTGCGTCGCTGGTCGCTTGAATATTTGCATTTGCTGCAGCAAAGAGTGAAGTGGACAGACAGGACTGAGCCTCCCAGGGAGGGTGATTTAGTATTGTTAAAAGAGGCAAATTTGCCCTCATTGCTTTGGCGACGAGCTCGCATATTACGTTTGATTCTTGGCGGAGATGGCACTCCGCGTGTGGCTGAGGTGTTGGTCGACGGGTCGATTTTAAGGAGAGCTGTGACCTCTCTCCATATATAGATAGATTCCAGCTTAAATAACAAACTAATATTTTTTTCTTTTTCCTCAGTGACGCCTTTTCATCGCATCGATGGAATGAAGACGTCGCCATGCCGATTTTCGATCCAGCCGAGAGTGGCAACGGCGTAGAGATTTGGTGCAAAAAAAAAAACATCGAGTCGCGGCCCTCGGAACTGAGCTAGGATGAAGCCAGAACCAACAGGCAGCTAAAGCTGGTAAGGCCCTCCAGGGCTTTGTAATAACTTGGTAGGAGTTCCTCTGACCATCTGAAGAAGATCGTGGAAATTATGGTAAATGAAGGTAGTCATTTTGCTTTGAAAAAAAATGTTAATTTTGTTTGTGTGCCCACTGGGCATTCCTTTCATTGTTCAAAAAAAAAGGCTGCGAAAACATTAACTCGAGCCCTAAAACAATGTTCATTTAATTGTAAGATTTGTACCTTCATACATAAGTAATTTACCCATTTTGATCTGTTCGATATTTAAAGCTGAAGTTAACGCCTTAATTACGCTACTGTCATAAAATTTTTAATCCAAATTGTTGGTCGTCAGATTGGCCAAGCGGTTTGTGAAAAGTCTTGTTGCATCATATAAGTAATACTCGTAACACTTTTTAAAAATAGACTGGCTTCACTCTCATTTGTTTACTTATAGTCTGTAATGCAGATATACCGATTGACCCGAATGTTTAAGACTTAGACGTAACCGAGCCAAAAAAAAAATTGTTAGGGTAGATCGATAACAATTAGCTTGTCGGCGATTACAGTGCCAAATAAATTTAAAAATAGATTGAATGAATTCTGACGATACAACTCATAATTTTGAAATTGGAATCACCGTTTATGTGAACCATAATTAAGGCGTTGGCTAACTAAGTAAACAACAGTTCATCCAGTTCATCATTATCTACAGATATTGATGAGATTAAATTAAAATATATAAAAATATGAAATAAATTGTGATGTTAGTCGATGAATTGTAAAAATATCCAAAACACTTACTTTAGAGGGGGACGAGTCAGTTATGGAAAGAAAAGAAAGAAATGAAAAGAAAGAGGTTATTAGGGTGAAAATAAGTTGAATAGAGACAAGAGACACAGCTTCTTAGGGTTGTCGCAATATAGAATTTAAAATATATATATATTATTGGTATTTACGTTAATCTAGCAAGTTATTTAGAAAATTATTATTTTTTGTATATTAATTTAAATTATGTTTTGAAAGTAGGAATGACTTTTTTTATTTTCCAATGGTTGCAAAGTTAAATTATACTACTAAACGAGTAGTAAAAAATAGTAGGTGGGTACCTATAACAGATTTCCCTATTGATCCTGCTCTAATCCAGATCCGGATTCCGACCTAGATTCCGGGTGATATTTGATAGGGACTTGATAGGTATATTTTATAATTTTTCACTCGAATTCAAATGTTATCAGATCTTATGTGAAAGATCTTATAAGATAAGATACGATAAGTATGTGAAAGACAAAACATAGACTCTAAATACTTTCTTATAGCAATACATTGTTGAAAAATACTTTAAATTTTGTCGTAAAGTTGAGATTTGCCCCTATTTTCCCCAAATTACGGTACCTAATTACTTTTATATGTATGATGTTTAAAACATTTGTGCAATAATATGTAACTTAATAAAAAAATATATCAATTCATTACTGTCAATGTCAGCTTCTAATTAATGAAATACTGCAGTGAGTGTTGTTGTTTTTTCCTAGTTTTTCTATGAAATGCTCGAATTTAACTTCGTCAAAATAAAACAATGTGATTACTTTCTTTTTGTGTTAATCTGTCTTAGAATTAAACAAAAATTGCAATTTTGGGTTTAAGTAAATATCTAGTGATTGTGTAATGAAAATGTTATATATAAGTGATAAATATAATTCTTAGTTTAACTTTTATTAAGTATTTAAGAAAACTCACTATACCTCTCGACTGTAAAAGGGACGTAGTGGCGTAGTTTTTACCTCTATTTGACATTGTGTCTCAGATAATAGTGTGCTACAACTCAGCATTTAAGATTATAATTATTTTGTTTTGTTGTGATATAAAATAAGATTTGTGATAATTTTAAGAATACAGCTACCTAAAAGTAAATAGTAAAGTTGGTGCGCAATGTCGTACATCCAGTGTTGATAATAAACAATTATATTTCAATTGCATTGTACCTGCAAAAAAAAAGGAGGACCAAAAACAAAAATTGCTTACTAAAGCTGTAACATATTTCTGATTTTTCCGGTTTATACCGTGATTATGTTTTGGAGGTTCAGCTTGTCGAATGTCAGACTGGCCGAGCGGTTTTTGAAAGGGTCGAAGAGCATAAATATGACAGATATTACAGATATTATATATGACAAAATTAATATTTCAAATATTTTAATAAATGTCAATTTATTGATATTCGTAAGTCTTAAAAGACAGGGCATAGATATAAGTACCCATTGATTCCATCTGTAATTTTAATGTACCTACCTTAATCTTATTTTCTGTAAAGTCAAAGTAAATATTATTGAAGCTTTCAGAAAGTGTCACGGGATAATGAGTTGATAAACATATCATGAATAGGGTATTCTTATAACTAGTTGCAATTACCTATTTATACTTAGTTATAATACTATACTTTCTTCGCTAAAATGTATGATAAATACTGTTAATTATTCACCTAATGTGAAAGGTTGAACATTAACAGGAGTGATACTGTTACTTGTTCGTGGAACACTAACTGGGGGATACTGTTAGCTGTTCATCTAATGTGAGAGGTGGGACACTAACAGGAGGAATACTGTTAACTGTTCACCTAATGTGAAAGGTGGGACACTAACAGGAGGGATACTGTTAACTGTTCACCTAATGTGAAAGGTGGGACACTAACAGGATAGACATAAGAAATAATTACATAAGTAAATGTTTTTCTTTTTATTGTATTAGAATAGACTTAAATTTATTGGTGATGAAAACGTTTAGTATGTTATTATTATATTGATGGTGTTGAAAACATTTGATACGTTATAAATTGATAGATTGGTGTTTAAAACGGTGTTGAAAAGATATAAGATGGGTAATGATGGGTAAATAGATTGAAGTTATTAGAGTGGATAAAGTTTGATAAATTGGATGAAATTTAAAAATGTTTGATATGTAACGTACATGTATCGTTTCGAAACAATAAAAAATGTAAGTTATTGGCTCTAATAACACTTAATATGTTAAATGTGTCGATCTTTAATACGTAAAATGTTTTAAGACGTTACAAATATTGAGTGTGATTTATAAAAATTATATATTTCTATGGTATTGAAATCGTTGGATGTGTTTAATACTGTTGTTTTTGTTCTTATAAGAAATGTTATATTAAGTACTTCGAGGACGAAGTACTGTCAGTATGGCCGTGTCAGATATTGAAATTTTTATTATAATTTTGGTTACCTCATTTATATTTATTTTAATACAGATACTCTAATAATTATTATTTGTAACTAGTGTCGGTTGTTTTGGCACCGTAGGTAGTGCCACGGATATATTGAGGTGAATGACAATGTAACTTCCTGTTTAATTCAAATTAAAAAATAATGTCCAATATATTTACTTATATAAAGCATTTCTATTTACATTAAATTCTTAAATATTAAATTAACAATTAAGTGTATTTAATAAACTGTATTAATTAGACTAAAGTATAAAAAGTAATTTTGTTGAATTTGACATAAACAGTTTTTGTATTGACTGTGCAGTAGTCGAAATGAGACGTGGCCATTGATTTCTGGCTCAGTCTTCATTTGGAGCTTGAGGTGTTCAGATATAAAGATAAGTACTAGATATAATTTGATTTTATACTATGTTGTTATTGTTATGCTGTAACTTTGTCATTTGAATATTTCTATATGTTTTTGATGATGATGTTTCATAGATTATGTTCTGAGAAATTTAATGAAATACTGGCAGCCCATCCCGGCTTCTTACGGGAGTGTCTAGTAATGAATACAGCCTATGTTTGTATTTAATATTTAAGAATTTAATGTAAATAGAAATGCTTTATATAAGTAAATATATTGGACATTATTTTTTAATTTGAATTAAACAGGAAGTTACATTGTCATTCACCTCAATATATCCGTGGCACTACCTACGGTGCCAAAACAACCGACACTAGTTACAAATAATAATTATTAGAGTATCTGTATTAAAATAAATATAAATGAGGTAACCAAAATTATAATAAAAATTTCAATATCTGACAAACGCGTATATCGGTTGTCGCGTTTTCAAATGTTGCAGCAAATGAGCCAGGACTTTTGGCGTCGCTGGTCGCTTGAATATTTGCATTTGCTGCAGCAAAGAGTGAAGTGGACAGACAGGACTGAGCCTCCCAGGGAGGGTGATTTAGTATTGTTAAAAGAGGCAAATTTGCCCTCATTGCTTTGGCGACGAGCTCGCATATTACGTTTGATTCTTGGCGGAGATGGCACTCCGCGTGTGGCTGAGGTGTTGGTCGACGGTTCGATTTTAAGGAGAGGTGTGACCTCTCTCGCCCGCCTTCCCGTAGAGTAAGCTAGCGGTCTGCTTCTCAGACCGGGACGGGGGGATGTTTGTAATATATTTGCGTGAAACGAAACGCACGCGTTTCCTATTGTCGCCACCAGGCGTTCGGGGTTCTCACACTACTGCTCGCGTGAATGGCATGGCGGACGGCCGCCATTGTCCTGTGCGATTTCGGTTTGTTTAATACGCGAGAGGTCCCGCGTCCCTTTGTCTAAAACCACGTTGATTGTTGGTTAGTTTGAACTATAATTGTGAGTTTCCCTTTTTTTTAAATAACTATGGAACGTGTGTGTTTGTGAAACCTTTTACTTGGACTGTTTGTTGTGACCGACGTGACCTGTGGCTGCCTGGAGACGCCGAAACCTGTTGCCGAGTGGAACTGCCAGACGGATCAGGTATTTTTTCTGGGGGTTGAGATCTCATGGGGTAGGTTGGGTGATTTAGGGACCACCACCTTCTCCGAAGACACCCCAACTTGGATCGAAAGAAAAGTCAACTTGGTGAGTTGAAGATTAAATTTATAGTTTTTAGTTTAGTTAATTTATAGGTTAGGTTATTATATAGGGCCCTGTAGCTCCCTTTATAAGCTACGGTGGTAGCAGTCTGCGTATAGCTTAAGTTAGGTTCTAGTCGGGCAAACGTGGTGCCGCGTGGAGATTTTTTCCCGGTACTTATTTTTACCGGTGGTTTTTTCCCGGTGAAGTTCCGGTACAGAATTCTTCCCGCCGCCTCGTTTGTCCGGATTCTCTGCGCACATTTTCTGGTAGCAGAGCGTAGTTGTTCTGCACATACCTATATAAAAAACTAGCTTTTGCCCGCGGCTTCGCTCGTGTGAATTTTCCACGGGATCAGTGCGTTTTTCCATGAAGAAATGTACTCTATGACCAGTCCTGTCTCAGGTTCCAGTCAGTACTGATAACAATGTTTATGTGAAATTTCGGGAGGATTGGTTCAGTAGATAGCGTGAAGAGGTAACAAACAGAAAAATAACTGACTTTCACATTTATAATATTAGTTAGGATTCTAAAATTAGTTTCGGCTTGTTGTATTCGTCTTGCCATTATTAATCCTCAATTAGAATCAAATTATCAAACTGATTAACAATAGATTACTATTGTTAAAACCCTATAATATAAACATAGCTTTAATTAATTTCATAAATACGTAATTATAAGCTACCTAATTGAAGCTTTCCAAAATAAATTGGATACCGAACAACATATGGCTTAAGTTTAACGACATGAATATGTAATAATGTCTGTAATTTTAACTAGATCCAATGGGCAACATTGACGCACAACATAACATACTATCTTATTGACATCGATTGACTCCATCGTAGTTCTCAATGCTAAATTGTCGTGAGTGAAAGGAAAAAGAAGAACAAGAACTATCATTATCATCATCATCGGCTATATCCTTTTATGGATATATGCCTCCTCCATTCGACTCCAACTTTGGCGGTCTCGGGCCTTAGCCATTCAGTCCGCATGTCGCCGGATATTATCGACCCATCTTGTCGGTGGCTTTCCTGGTGCTCTGGTGTGGGCTCGTGGTCTCCATTCTAGAAGCCGTAGCGTCCATCGCTAAGCTTCATTCTAGCGATATGGCCCGCCCATCTCCGCAAGAACTATGTACAGAAGTAATTTATACAAGGTTTTACCTATAATGATTCGGTTTTTACTTTGATTCCAAACATAGAAAAAGTTACCTAACCAAAATTCAAGTAATAAATATTCGTTATTCGAAACTGGTTTCGACATTTTGGTTTCGAAAGCGGCCGAAGGGTAAATTGAGTATTACTTATATTGTGATCATAGAGCAACACGGACTCCTTTCGGACGCGCGCGGAAGTCCTTGTTGCTCGAAAATTGTGATACTTTGTTACTAGTAGGTCCTGCTAGTAAGTTTTTTTTTTAATTCTCAAACCTTGCCACCATTTTCACTGTCTGATTTTTTTTTTCTATATATAGAAACCACTCAAGTTACGAAACGTAAATAATATACTCGCGTTACCCCATTCAACCTTGCTTCGTAACCCGAGCTTGACCGATGGGATCGCATGTTTATATTAATAGAATAGGTACTGCGACCGCAGAATTATACACCGATTTTTTTAAATTAATTTACCTGTTTCAAAAATAACACCAAAAGTTACCGATCTCTGTGTTTCAGAGTGTGCAGGGCAGAAAATTATATCTACTACTAATGACTGTAGAGGCGGATTCCCCAATTTTTTTATTTTCTATTAGTTTAACTTCCATAAGATTTATTTCCCATTCTTTTATTTTACCTTCTGAACAAATCTCTAAAGCGGTTTTCCCCGGTATTATTGTTTCCTGTTAATTTTAATTTCCATTCGCTTTATTTCCCATTCTTTTTGTTACCAAATGAACAATTCTCTTAAGCATTTTCCCCATTATCGTTAAATTCTAGTAGTTTTCAATACCAAAAGGTACTTTTAACCAACAAAATTTTGCGGCGCTGACGCTGACATGACAGCTGAATAATGACAGCCGAATAATTAACAATTAAATAATTTGATTGTGTTAAAAATTTAAATATTTTTTGCACCTTCTGATTTTGTGCGTTCCATTGAGTTACCACTGTCTATAGTTCATTCATTAATTAGTTGACATGTAAAAGTTTCTGAGGACGAGAGTGTGTGGACGGGCGTTTGCATGTAAGTTTCTCTTTACCTAATAAACTTCTAAAAGGGTTGAAATGAAATTTGGTACACTGATAACTTGAACAACTTCAGAGTAGATTTTAGTCTCAAAATTCACGTGAGTTGTAAACACAAAAGACTAATAAATATAAACAACTATTAACTCTTCTTGTTTCTTTCCGATATGAAGCCATAAAAAGTACCTAGCTACTACAATTTTCCTCGTCTTTACCCCAATTTGCGAGGGTCGATCATTGGATACGTCATAAAATTTGATACAGCCCAATTGGTGAAAACCCTTTGGGTCCAGTACTAACTAATTTGATGGTGTTCCCACACTGGCAGTTATAAAATGTTATGTAACATTTGCTGTCTCTGTTTTTTCATTAACTTGTAACATAAGTGTAACAGCGACAACAGATGTTATATAACATTTTATAACTGCCGGGTGGGACCAATGATATTATAAATTCGAAAAAATGTGATGTCGGTTTACTGGGAGGATTCATATGGTTTGATGAGCAGGTGGGATATGACCAGGATTATAATACCTATATTGAATAATTATTGGCCTGAATTTATCCCTAGAACTAAACCGCATTTCGCAGAACACCCGTAATCGTATACAGAAGGAATTAAAAAACATTGGCATCCTTTCTACTGGTGAAAGTACTCATGAATATGAGCAATATTTGGTATGGGACCGGTCCCATGCGACCAATTAAAAAAATCTGCTATTACATACTATTTTGCAACTACTCGCCCAAAATGTAGGAAACAGTTGATTTTTTCGGTTGGATTGAATGATGGGTTATGAGAAAAAGCAAAATACATACATAGATTGAACAGGGTTTTATTTCTTAATAAAACAAACACCGGCGGCCATACAACGGATCAGCGCAAGAGAACAAGAAGATATTTTTTCTATATTGACAGTTCAAACACATATAAGACACTGACAGATGACACTGACAGATGACATTAACATTCTGTTTAAGTTTACCAAGCCAACATTGAATTGGTCCCATACAAAAAGTTGCTCATTTCCATTAGTACTTTCACCAGTAAATAGGATGACAGTGTTTTTCAATTCTTCCTGTATATACGAAAGTCGGCAGTTTATTAAAAAGACAGCAGAGCCGACCTGGACAAGGATCGCCGCATCAAGATCGGAGTGGAAAACTATTCAAGAGGCATACGTTCAGCAGTAGACGCAAATATGCTGAGAAGAAGAAGATACGAAAGTATGTATGTTTGTTTGTTTGTTACACCCTCACGTTATACGATGTGCGTGCACTACTCCCCACTACTAAAATCGAAAAACGTTTTTGAAATGCATCTAAAGTGATTGTAAAACTATTTTTCTTAATTTACGTGTACTCATATAAACCTATAAGCAAAATATAAATACAATAGAGACAATTAATGTTCCGAAACTGGCGCTATTTTGCATAGTCGAGTATAATGCACGGCGAGGTTGGCGCTCGGCGTACAAAAAAAAAACATAAAAATCGTCCACGAGACTTGGGGCCAAAAGGGAATACACCAAATTGATGCAGCACAAGCCAAACGGTTTTATTCCGTTCATTCCGTTCTCCCGGTCAATTGAATGACGCTTTTGTTCTTATTGATTGGGTGTTTCACTGTATTTTTTTAAAGGACCAAGCAGATTGGAAATACGAATTATTGCGGCCTGATCCTCTGATTTGGGGGTCAATTCTACGAATTACAAATGTAGATATCGTGTCTCAAGGGGGGATTTTCCAAAATAAAAATAATTTTTTTTTAATTTGAGACCCAAATAAAAAAAATAGTTCCAAATGAATTTATAGACGGCGCTTAGTAAAAGGCGAGTCCATACAAAAACCAAAAATGCACATGCATACGGCATTTTTTTTTAATTAAAACCTATTTAAAAAAAAACATCTAAAAAGCAACAATATGTGATTTGTGCAACTGTTAACTGTTAGGTGATTTTTTTTTTCTGCCCCTGGTTGACAAGAAAAAGCGCACAATATGAGAACAGCCATTATTACGACTCGGCTTTTATATAACGCCATCTGTTGAGACTTTTTTATACTGATTTTTTTTTTTCTTAATTTAGCTGTCAGAAAATACTTAGGTCATTGTGTCTTAAAAGCCATAGATATCAAATCAAAAAACAAACAAATAAAAAAACAAAACAACTCACTTTAGCATTTATAATATTAGTAAGTTAAGAAGTAAGGATTAGGTAGGATATAGTTTAACATTTTTTTTCTTAGCCTGTTGAACTGCTGGGCAAAGGCCTCCCCTTTCTCCTTCCACAATTCTCTGTCAAGAGATGCCCGCTTCCACTCCCGCAGATAACATTTAATGTCATCTCGCCATCTCATTCGCGGTCTACCCCTATATACGTACGTATATATTTATAACATATAGATAATAAAACGTAGATACATTATAATATATAAAAAAATGTATTAATATATAAAATGATATTAATAAGTTTTTGTTTTGTGTCTACCTTGTCGCAGTATGTGTTTAGTCAATAAATTTATTTTCTTTTTTTAATATATAGATATATATAAACAGTAGACTATAAAAAAACGATTTTATCCCTCGCCAGCTTCCCAGGAAACTTTTATTCATTTTGTGCAAAGCCGTGTGTCCAATTCAATTCCGGTACAAATGTTCAAAGAAACGCCCAATATGGCCGTTCAGCACTGTTGGCTCGCTGAACGCATGCAGCGAGTGTACCAGTGGATCTGATTTTAAATAAATAAATCACACTGTCACACTAATATTATAAACAGGAAGTCGTCAAATTTGAAATGAATGATGTGATAAATCTCAAAGCTACAAACTACTAGCATCCGATAGACCTTCTTAGCTATGACAGATTAAATAGTCGTAGGCTGTCCACAATATCCCAATTTGTGCGCAATTTCCTTTGTTATTCTGTCCGTAAGAAAGTTCTACAAAGTTATAGAAAATTAAAAGAACTATGAACGCAATCCGTTAAGTCGTTCTCAAGTTATGGAGTGACCAAAAAATTTTGAAATCACACTTATATTTTAAAGAGGACGTGTTTGTTTGTTTGATCCGATTTTCAATCCTTTTGCCAATAGAAAGCTACATTACACCTGAGTGGCATAGGCTACAATTTATGTACGTACCTTCGAAGCCGGGGCGGGGCGCTAGTAAATGATAAATATGTACGAACAAATAACACGGATTGAGCTAGCCCCAAAGTAAGTTCGAGACTTGTGTTATAGGATACTAACTCAACGATACTAGGTATATTTTATAACAAATACATATATAGATAAATATTCAAGATCCCAGGTCAATTAAAAAAAAAATATTTTCCATCTTGACTCGATCTTGAATCGAACCCAGGACCTCTGGTGGGGCAGTCAGTGGTGTCAATAAGATTTAAAATCGTTTGGACTATAAATGGTTGAGGTGGTGCTAAGAGCGATTTGGTATTTGTTCTATTACGTAGTTTAATTTATTTTACAAACAAAATTATATTTCTAAGAACTTCACTAAAAGGCGTTCAAAGGCTTCGCTCAGTCTAGACATAAGGATATCACGGACGATAATAGTATTAAGTATACTCAACATTATCGAGTTATTCAGTCAAAGAGAATCCATACTAATATTATAAATGCGAAAGTTTGGATGTGAGTTTGTGAATTTGTGAGTTTGTGAATTTGTGAGTTTGTGAGTTTGTGAGGATGTTTGTTACTCAATCACGCAAAATCTACTGGACGGATTTTGATGAAATTTGGTACAGAGGTAGATAATGACCTGGAATAGCACATAGGCTACTTTTTATCCCGGGAAAAAGCACTGTTCCCGTGGGAAATTCACGCGGGCGAAGCCGCGGGCAAAAACTAGTATTTAATAATTTTACATGCTACAAGTACTTATGTAAAATTACTAAATCTAATGCCTGGTAAATTATTGTTTTTATATAATATAAAATATAAAACCGAACGTTATCTATAAATTGATATTATTTGAGTGAATGGGGCATGACATTCCTTTATGAACAGCAGAAAAGTGTCCAAGAATGTTCGTCGGGCATGGTCGGGCTGTTCATCAGGGAGTGTTGCCTACTCTTATGTATGGTAGTGAAAGTTGGGTATGGCAGAAACATAATGAAAGTAGAGTGAATGCGGTTGAAATGAGAGCATTAAGAAGCATGTGTGGTGTAAGTTTGAAAGATCGAATTAAAAATATTGATGTCAGAGAAATGTGTGGAATAAAAGAGGATGTAGTGACCAAAATTGAAAAAGGAATGTTAAGATGGTTTGGGCATGTTGAGAGGATGGATGAAAAGAGATTGACGAAAGGTATTTATAATGCAGAGGTGAATGGAAGAGTTGGTCAAGGTCGACCTCGAAGAACGCACTCCAACCAGATTGCGGACCTCCTTAAAAAGGGACAATATTAGGAGCACCCATAACCGGAGAGCATGATTGAAGAGAGTGATGAGTGTAGAGGAAGCAAGAGAGATCTGTAAGGATCGTTGCAGGTGGAAATCGCTAGTCTCTGCCTCCCCCACGGGAAAAAGGCGTGATAATATGTATGTATGTATGTATGATATTATTTTTGTTTTATGTACAACATCAGAAAATAATGAATTAGTTTAGTTTTGCATGCATGTGTCCAGAGTCGCTTTTCGTAATATTTAACTAGTAGCTATAACCTAATATCTAAATTACTAACCCATTGGGCTGCGTTCGCATGCGGAGAGAACAAGTCCAGGGAGTTGCCAGCATATTATGAATTAACTACTTAAATTAGGAACCCCAAAACATACAAACATATTTCCTATTCTGAAGTCGGTTAAAAAGCTAAGCCAATACACATTGCATTAAATAAATAACGAAACAACCCGTATACACTTCGGGGCAAAATTAATTACAAACATAAAATATTTACCACTTATAAAAGGAATGTCGCGTGGGCTTTTCATTGTTACCAATACCGTCGTTTGAACAAATCCCTGACTTGTTAATGTATTTCTAATTATACGGCGAGACTCGTAATTGTATACTTTTTTAATACATTAACATTAACTATGCAATACACATTGTCAAGATTGGGATTATGAAAAGTTAATTTTATTTAAGCGTATGATATGTAAAGTTACTATATCATTATGTTCCAAGCTGGAAATTTTTAAACACATAATTAAATAGTAATATTATACGTCATAATATAATATAATATCAATCAAAATTATACGATCAATAGATATAACCGTAAATGTTGCGAATTTTCGCATATTTTGCGATTTCAGGCAGCAATAAAAACATATCCCGTTGACCTTAAATGATGAAATTTTGCAAAAAGCAAGGTCTAACAGTACTTGGACAGGAATAAAACTGAAAGTTGTAAATGTGTTGTTGGAAGGCTAGAAAAAAGTGATACAAACTTATATTTGCGCACGATGCAGTATGAATCCTAGGGATCGAACTGCAAAGTTAAATTTATTTTCGAAACTAGTTGGTCTTTCACTTAGAGCTATAATGTGAGATGCTTTTTGTGTACGGAACCCTCGGTGCGCGAGCTTGACTCGCACTTGGCCGTTTTTTTTATATAGAATGGTAGGCAAGCAATCACCGCAGTCCATGGGCACCAACGACCCTATAAAGGTCACTGATGCTCTGCCGACTTTGAGAAAGGGATATGCTCTTTTCTTAAAGGCCCTAATGTTTTTATCCGATTGTGACAAAATGGTCGTATTTTTATTGTCATACAAACAAACGGTTAAATAGATTTGCAAATGAACAAAGAAGATATACTCCTCAATAATGTAGTACTTACAAGGAAGATCAAGAAGCTAAATAGGTACAGTAAAAATGACCTCAAAACAAACCGTTGTTAGCTGAATTATAAATGGGAGGTCAGCTATCTTGGGTACATAAGATACACGTTCCAACACTGAAACTGATATAAAAAATTCAAACGTTGAATTGTAATGTGATGTCTGTTTTTTTGGCCTGAAGTGTAGGTGTTGACTATATTTATATAGTAGCGTTCACACCCCTTCAATATCATTCTACGCCAAAGTTTCTATTCTTCTTCTTTGCCGTAGACAGAGGGAAGCTTATACCCAGCAGTGGGTAGTAGAAGGAGCTGATGATGATGAATATCATTCTCACATCATCCCAAGATGAGCTGGCAGACAATGCTTAGCGTTAAGTTTTAGTCTCTTTAGTCGTATTTCCTCATAACTGAGGGTCATGGTCATTTTATGGAATGAAACACACACAACGACTCTCTTGGCAATTTTAATGGATTGGTTTGCCATTCCATTTCACACACTAGCTGATAATCATCAACCAGAATGCAGGTTTCCTCACGATGTTTTCCTTCACCGGAAGCAAGTGGTGGTCGATGAAATATAACTTGAGTCAGTTTGGTATACAAACTCATGTAGCCCGGGCAGGATTCGAACCTGGGATTTTGCATCCACAGACGGGTGCCCTACCACTCGGTCACCGCTTCTTTAAGTTTTAGTAGACATGTGCAATAAATATAAATAATTTTGTGTCCTATCTAACTATTGTCTGTTATTTTTTCTTAGTGTTGCGATAGGTGCCCGTGCCAGTTACTTGGGAATCCCTACCGCGATGATAAAGGAAACTTCGAAGTTAATTAGAGGACTGTATGATTATATTAAGATAAATATCGCGAAGCCCGGCAATTCGACGCGGTTCCGTTCGCTATCGATGCAGAAGTGTAGTGTCGACCCGTCATTCCATCGATGACAGGTGACCGGCGCGCGGGGGGTCTGCGCCCGCGCCCGTAGTCTGTGGTTGATGCGGAGTTGCCATCAACATACTCCCGGCCTTGAAGTATCTTCAAAAATTGGTAGGGGGCAGATGGTGTTGAAGGCCCGGCGGATCGTCCCCTTGCGAGTACGAATGTCGGCCACCCTGGCCACTCCGTCGAGTCCCGGCAGCACGCGGATGACGCGGCCCAGGAGCCACATGAGAGGCGGCGCCGAGGTGTCCTTGATGACGACCATCGCGCCCTGCTCCAGCTGTCCACGAGTCTTGTGCCATTTCGCCTTCCTCTGAAGCCAGAAAATATACTCGTTGTGGAAACGATTCCAAAAATGCTGTTTGAGCAGCTCGATGCGTTGGTAGCGTTGGAGGCTGGTGACGGATCTGTCGGTGATCTGCGGATGTGGCACGCAAACCAGAGATCGACCAATAAGGAAGTGAGCAGGAGTAAGTGGAGTGAGATCGGAAGGATCTTGGGAGATAGGTGTGAGCGGACGAGAATTGAGAATAGCCTCAATCTGAATTAATAGAGTCGACATTTCCTCGTAGTTTAAATGAGTGAGATCTAAGACACGTCTAAGGTGATGCTTTACAGACTTCACTGCGCTTTCCCATAGGCCTCCGAAGTGTGGCGTGTATTTTGTTATGAATGAAAAATTAATACCTTGATCGGCGGCGAGACTCGACGTCAGACTGGGATCTTTGAGAAGCCTTCCCAACTCCCTGAAAGTACCTACGAACGTAGTACCATTGTCGGAGAAAATGTTCTGAGGCTTTCCCCGACGCGAAATAAACCTATTAAGTGCTGCAATGAAAGCCTCTTTAGTCATGTCTGAGACAAGCTCCAGATGCAGCGCCTTGGTGGCTAGACAAACAAAAACACAAATATAGCATTTGATTAAGCTTGCACCTCTACCTTTGCGGTTGGCTTGTAGTGTAGGTATAACTTTAGGTATAAACAAATAAGTTTCATATTACGATATCATGTAACTGGGTGTCAAATTAAATATCAAAATATAGACGGCATCCTTTGTAATAAGAGCTTCGGCACTCCCTTTGTAACCCGATACCTATAGGTACCTATCTGTGTAACACGTGTAACCATTAGTATATAAGAGATGTTTAAACTATTAAAAAAGTTCAGTATTTAACCAACATTCGTGCTTTTATTTACGCTCCCCCGCGCCCTCTATCACATGGCGACCCTGCCATCGCGACGCGTTATTTAGGCGCCGGCTATCGTAATTGATATGGCCTAGGCGCCACTCGCGGAAGCATTGAGATAAACGACACCAGGTATCTCGGTCCATATGGGGAATCAAAACAGTGCCGCGCCGGTCTCGGCGAGTCAAACTGATATCTTAACTCAGATCGGGAAGACTAATACAATTGAGAAGCACAGCTCTACTATAGCTCACGGACTATTACAAATCGATTATTATCTCTACATTTTAATCGTAATTGGGATAATATTAGTTAGCCTGTGGGTCTTGCGATACACCACCAAGTGTTTTAATAAGAAGATCGATCGGAGAACCCGAGGAGAGATTTTTAAACAGAGAGTAGAGTCGGCATCATCAGCATAATGGAAGATTATGTAAAACAAATAAATGCGCAGGTACAACTATTCTGTTATGCGCTTGAAGTTAAACACGAAGGAACTCAGCTTGCTCGGATCGAGGGAAGATTGGCCGTGAAAGTCTACATCGAGGGAAGAACAGGGCACCCTATATTGTGTCCAAAGAAAATTACGGGAACAACGTTGAGCAAAGTGGCCAGTGCCTTGGACACGGAATTTAGCGACGGAACGAAGGCGTGTGCGGAAATAAAATTAATTTACTCTAGCAATAATATTTTTATATGGGAACTAAAATATGAAAGGGACGTAATATACGAAAAGTGGTGAAGTGAAGTGAATAATTGTGTTAATCAGTGAACTTATGCGAGAACCGATAGACGATATAACTGTAAGTACTTAAGTATGCTTAGTATATAATATGTTACAGTGCTATAATATTTTCTCAATGTATCCATTTGTATTACTTTAACTTTAATATAGATTAAATATTAAAAAAAAAAAAAAAAAAAAATATATTAGGAATATATTATATATTAAATATAATTATAAACTAGCAAATGACAGATATAATTACAGCTTTGTATCAAAAATTAAAAGAGATAAAAACGTATTTAATTAAGATAGGCCCTAGTAGAAGAAAAGGAGATATTTTAATTAAAAAATGGGCAGAAGCAAAATCTATACGCGAAGATTTTTCAGTAACAATTAAAAGTTTAAGTGACGAAATAAAAACAGGAGTCATATCAGATGACAAAGTGGCAGAAATCAATAAATTAATTAATAAGTTTAAAGTATTGTTTGAAGAAGTAGAGTTATTTTGCAAAGAGGGAGAAAAAGTTATATCAGATATGGATACATTCAATTTTAAAACAGCCTTAGGCTTGTTGCCAGCAGCAACTGATGACGAAAATATACTACAACAGTTAATAGACAATATAGAGTACTATGGTAGTACATTGACAAAACCAGAGTGTAAAAAGAATTTGATTGAATTTGTATTAAAAAGTAGATTAAATAAAACAGCTAAATTAAAGTTAAATGAAAGTTATGATACAATCAGTGATTTGTTAAAAGATATGAGAGCTAGACTGCTACCGCAACAATCTGCAGCGGCAATACAGACAAAAATGCAACGATTACGCCAAAATGGTACATCTATTTCAGATTTTGGTCAGGAGTTATCAAAATTATTTACAGACCTTACGATTGCTCAAGCCAACGGTAATGCCAGCAGTTATAAGGTTTTAAAACCATTAAATGAAAAAGATGGCTATTAAAAGATTTGCAGATGGCTTGAACAACCGAAGGATAAGTACTATTATAAGCGCAAAGGAATTTACCTCACTAAAGGATGCAGTACAGGTAGCATTGGATGAGGAAACAACAACATCAACAGAAGTAATTGGTACGTACAAATCCTTTAATTACAAACGAGGCAATAATAATAATACAAGAGGATTCACACATCATCAACGAGGGAGTTATAGAGGAAACACGGGGAAACCATACAGGTATGGCTATAATTATTACAATAATAATAACTACAGAGGGCATCAATCTAATTACCAACGAGGTAATATGAGAGGAAGAAATTTTTACAGGGGTTCCTTTAATCACGGACGCCCAGGACAATATTATAATAATCATAACAACAGGGGTAGATTTGGAAATAATAAACGAATAATTAATGTCGTGACTCAAGATTCTCAAAACGAAAATCAAAAAGATACAAATACTCTGTTTTTTCGAGACTAAAAAACATGTGCTAACATACGGAAATTCAATAACAATTCGATTAAAACTAAATAACAACGATCAGCCTTGGTTAATAGATACGGGTGCAACAATTTCGGCAGTTAAATATAATTATATTGTAGGAAAAAATATAGACATAAAACATGATTCAATGACTATTAAAGGTATTGGTGGAAGCATTCAGACTATAGGATACGTAAATCTAATATTACAAGCCGGGAATGAGACCTTTAATCATAAAATGTATGTATTCAATTCATTACCATGTAATGCGATTGGTATATTAGGAGACGATTTCTTGAATAAATATAAAGCATTAATAAATTATAACGATAAAACAATAACACTAGCTACGAACAATAATATAGTATCTTTAAATTATGAAGACAGATCCTGTTACATTCTAACGCCACGAACTGAAACTATTTTTTATATTGAAACTGATCAAACAGATGACTGCGTGATTTGTAATAAAGAAATAATGGAAGGAGTTTTTATCGCCAGTACTATTGTTAGGCCAAGTAATGGGAAAATACCTATTCAAATCTTAAACACTACAGACAAAGAAATAAAATTGAAAGAAATAATTCCTGTTATATGTAACCTTAATGATTACGAGTATTGTAATTTTGGAAGTAACAAAGTCGATGCTGATAGGGTAAAAGAATTATTTTCCAACTTAGAATTAAAACATTTAAATTCAGAAGAACAAAAAGAAATAGAAAAAATATGCGCAAAATATGCAGATATCTTTCAATTACCAAATGATAAATTAACAGTGACAAACTTATATAAACAAACTATATATTTGAAACCAAATTCAGATCCTGTTTTTGTTAAAAATTACAGATTACCACATTCACAAAAGAAAGAGATAGATAAGCAGATAAATAAAATGCTCGCGGATGGTATAATAGAACCAACACAAAGTGAATGGTCTAGCCCAGTTCTACTGGTACCAAAGAAAAGTGATGCAACAGGAATTAAAAAATGGCGATTAGTTATTGATTATAGGAAACTAAATGATAGGATACAAGATGATAAATTTCCTCTACCTAACATAACAGAAATATTAGACTCGTTGTCAGGATCTATTTATTTTAGTCATCTTGATTTATTTTCAGGATATTATCAACAAGAGTTAGAGACAGAATCCAGAAAATATACTGCATTCTGCTCAGGTCAATACCAAATGACACGATTGCCCATGGGACTTAAAACTAGTCCAAATTCATTTAGTAGAATGATAACTTTGGCTATGTCAGGATTAACATATGAAAAATGTTTTGTTTATTTAGACGACATTGTAGTTTTTGGGCGAAATTTAGAAATGCATAATAAAAACTTAATACAAATTTTTGAAAGATTAAGGAAAGTAAATCTTAAATTAAATCCAATAAAGTGCGAATTTTTAAAAAAGGAATTACTTTATTTAGGACATGTAGTTTCAGCCGATGGAATTTCACCAGATCCAGATAAAATTAAAACTATAACAAATTACCCAGTACCAAGTAACGAAAAACAAGTAAAAAGTTTTGTTGCCTTAGCAAATTACTATCGAAAATTTATTCCAAACTTTGCAAGCAAAGCACACTATTTAAATAAATTGAGTAAAAAAGGGGTTAAATTTGAGTGGGATGAAAATTGTCAAAAGTCATTCGAAATACTAAAGAAAGCAATAAGTAGTCCACCATTACTACAGTACCCAGACTTTTCACCAAATAATGATTTTATTTTGAGTACGGATGCTTCAGGATATGGGATAGGTGCAGTGTTGTCAAATAATGATGAACGTCCGGTAGCTTATGCGAGCAGAAGTTTAAATAAAGCCGAGAGTAATTACGCAACAATCGAAAAAGAACTTCTTGCCATCGTTTGGGCAACTAAATATTTTAGACCATATTTATATGGACGTCATTTTATAATTAAAACAGACCACAAACCATTAATTTATTTATTCAACATGAAAGATCCATCTAGTAGACTAACAAAATTTAGATTAGCACTAGAGGAATATAATTTCACAGTCGAATATGTGAAAGGAAAGGAAAATACAGTAGCAGATGTATTATCTAGAATTAAAATTACTTCAAAGGAATTAACGGAAATGAATGAATGTTTATATGTAATGACGCGGAAAATGACAAAACAAATGAATAAAGTCGATTCTAATGATGTAGTACCTATAAACGATCGGCCTGATCAACCGAAAGTTGTAGGAGTAAATACTAAATCTACAGAATGCGTAGAAATGACATTTATAACAAAGTTCGAACTAAATAAATTACGGAAAATGAATAATAAAGACATAAAAGAGTCTAAAACATTTATATACGATAAAAATATAAATACATTAAACATTAAACCATATTCCCCAGTACAAATGACACGACGTGCCTTTGTAAAGGAACTTGGTGTGAAATGTAAAGAATGGAAAATAAAAAAAATAATAATAATAAAGAATGAAAGTATTAATATATTTATAGAAAAATTAGCGCATGAAATTAAAAATACTAAGGATTGGACCGGTCCGTGTTTATGTATATTAAATGATGTATTAAAGATAACAAATAATGATGAAAAAAGAGTAATATTAAATGATTTTCATATACTACCAACAAGTGGTCATGCAGGCATAAGGAAAATGTATAATAATATAAAAAGACGATATTTTTGGATAGGATTAGAGAATGAGATAAAAAATTTTGTTAGGAAGTGCACAAAATGTCAAAAAGAAAAACATTCAAACGTCATAAAGGAACCAATGTCAATAACCACTACAGCTGAATCAGCATTTCAAAAAATTTTTTTGGACATTGTAGGACCAATTGAAAGAGATGAAGAAAATTTTACTTATATTTTAACCTTACAGTGTGAATTAACAAAATATGTAGAAGCTTACCCGCTAAGAACTAAAAGCTCTAGGGAAGTGGCAGAGACATTTGTCAACAATTTTATTCTTCGATACGGAGTTCCTGAAATTATAGCTACTGACAGAGGATCCGAGTTTATCTCCTCAACATTTCAAGAGGTATGTAAATTATTGCAAATTAAAAAACTCACATCAACTGCATATCATCACCAAAGTATAGGAGCATTGGAAAATTCTCATAAAAGTCTTGGAGCATATCTAAGAATACAGACGGACAATAACTCACAAAGTTGGAGTAAGTGGTTACCATATTGGTGTTTTGCTTTCAACACATCAGTACATACAGAAACTAAATTCACGCCATTTGAGCTAGTATTTGGAAAACAGTGCAGCTTGCCTAGCAATTTATCTTCTCATATCGATCCATTGTATAATTATTGTGATTATCCATTAGAATTAAGATATAGAATCCAAACTTCACAAAAAGAAGCGAGGGACAATTTATTGAAATGTAAACAACTCAGAAAAATTAAATATGATAACAATATTAATGAAATAACATATAAGCCTAATGATAAGTTATTGATAAAAAATGAGAATAGGAGTAAATTGACCAGCATATTTTCTGGTCCATATGTTGTTTTAAGAGATTTAAGCCCGAATGTAGAAATTATAGACAATGGTAAAATTAAACTTATTCATAAAAATAGAACAAAATTGTATAATGAATAAAAAAAAATAAAAAAAAAAAAAAAAAAAAAAAATGTTCTTATCATTTTTTTTTTTTTCCTAATGGAAGGAGATGTAGTGTAGGTATAACTTTAGGTATAAACAAATAAGTTTCATATTACGATATCATGTAACTGGGTGTCAAATTAAATATCAAAATATAGACGGCATCCTTTGTAATAAGAGCTTCGGCACTCCCTTTGTAACCCGATACCTATAGGTACCTATCTGTGTAACACGTGTAACCATTAGTATATAAGAGATGTTTAAACTATTAAAAAAGTTCAGTATTTAACCAACATTCGTGCTTTTATTTACGCTCCCCCGCGCCCTCTATCACAGGCTATCAGAAGCGGGCCGGCATAATCGCATCCAGTCTCCAAGAAAGGGAACTCTAGGTGGACGCGTTTGTCTGGAAGATTGCCCATTATTGGCTGAGCGGTTTGACCCTTGAACCTGCAGCATTTTACACAGGAGTGCACAATGCGTTTGGCAAGTCTAGTTCCTCCTAAAGGCCAATAGTTATGTCTAACTGTGGCTAACAGTAGCTGAGGTCCTGCGTGTAAATGTGTCTTGTGTAAGCTTTCAAAGATAAGTTGACATAGTCTATGTTTACTACAAAGAAGGACGGGGTGCTTGGTGTTATAATCGTAGTGAGAGTTACCAAGCCTTCCGCCAATGCGTATGACATTGTCTGTATCTATAAAGGGTGATAAAGATAATAAACGATTTTTATTTGGCAAAGGTTTATTATTTAAAAGTAAATTGCGCTCTTCAGGAAATGATTCCTGTTGAGATGTAATTATAAGTAGAGTCGTTGCGGCCTTCAGCTCTGACAACGATAAATGTGCACCAAATTTTGTGACATTTCTACAATTATTGATGAATCTAAGAACATAAGCAATGATGCGCTGTAGTTTAGAAAAACTAGAATGTTTGTTAATAAGAGTTTGAATTAAATTGACATCTAAAGGTGTTTGTGACGTATGAAGTGTGTGTATTATCTCTGGCAACTCTACATTATTTTGGCTGGGCTTAGTTGGCCATTGAGACTGCTCTAGCAGTAGAAAGGGGGCTCCCGACCACCATAGGGAACAGTCCTGTAAAAGATCGGCTCTCAAGCCACGGGAAACTAAATCAGCTGGATTTAATTTGGTTGGGACATAGCGCCAGTTGTAAGAGCTGTCTTGTATCTCTACAACGCGGTGTCGAACGAAAGGTTTTAGCTGAGCGGGAGAAGAAGAGAGCCAACCCAACACGATCGTCGAGTCGGACCAACATGTACACGAGCTATATTCAAAGGTAACAGATGATATAACCTTAGCGCACAGTCTTGCTCCTAAGAGAGCTCCGCACAGCTCTAGCCGCGGGATGGTTGTAGATTTGATGGGTGCTACCTTACTCTTTGATGCGAGAAGCCGTACACATACTGAGCCATCGGTGGCTACACTCCTAACATAAACACATGCACCGTACGCCTTTTCCGATGCGTCTGTAAACACATGGATTTGGTTGTCAATAGATGGGGTAACTTTAACACATCTGGGTATATTAAAATTATTTAAATGGGATAATGAATTAGAAAAATCCATCCATTGTTTTTGACATTCTCTGGAACTTCCTCATCCCAGGAACATTTTAGTATCCACAAATCTTGCAGTAGAATTTTGGCTTCCACAATACAAGGCGAGATAAGTCCTATTGGGTCGTATACTTGGGATATTGTGGATAGGATAAGACGCTTATTTACCTTATCAAATTTAGGTATGTTAATGCGAAAAACTAAGGTGTCAGTCAAACAGATCCAGTTAAGACCTAACGTTTTCGACGTTTCCTTGTCGCTAAGATCTACACTACCTGACATGTCGGCGTCGTCACAGATTGCACTTAGAACTTCTTTGCTATTCGAATGCCACTTACGCAAATTAAAATGGGCAGATTTTAAAGTCTTAATAACACTTTTACACTGTGCAATCGTGCCTTCTAGTGAGTCTTGACCTGATAGATAATCGTCGACATACATGTCGTGACAAATGGAACGTTTCGTGTCGGGATCTGGTGAATCTAACCCTACCTGTGTGAGACATCTGGTGGCCAAAAAAGGCGCTGACGATGTGCCAAAAATCACCGTATTTAAGGTATACGTCTTCAGTGGTTGAGAGGGGTCGAACCTCCACAAAATCTGTTGCAACGGATGTTGCTCTTCTTTAATTAAAATTTGTAAATACATACGTGCAATGTCGCTTGACACGACGTACTTGTGTTGTCGGAAACGGATAAGTATGGAGATTAAATCGTCTTGTACTACAGGCCCAATGCGCTGTATGCTATTGAGTGATCTTCCCGACGATGTGGTACAAGAGGCGTCCAGAACAACGCGAAGTTTGGTGAAAACGCTGCTTGCCTTGTAAACGCCATGATGCGGAAGATAACAATAAATAGTGTTAGGTATTTTAGACTGAGTTTCTGACATATAACCTGATTCTAGGTACTCTGTCATATATTCGTCGTAGAGTGCTTTCATACGTGGATCCTTATCTAACCGACGTTCTAGGGAAAGAAATCTACGCTTAGCTATGATGTACGAGTCGCCCAGGACTTCTGGAGACTCCTTTAAAGGCATGGACACTACGAAGCGACCATCTGAATTCCGCGTAACAGATTTGACAAACTCTTGTTCGCATGCCCGCTCATCTGGGGTAAGCTCATGCTGAGACGGAATTGTATCTAATTCCCAGAAACGAGACAAATCTATTTGCGGTTGTGTGTCGTTACTAAACATACATATAGACTGATTAGAACCGTAAGTAGCTATGGCGCCTGAAACCAACCATCCAAATTTGGTTTCAAATAGGACCGGTTTGTTTTTACCTAACTGGATCCGATTGGTGCCTAATATTTTCCAAAATACGTCCGCGCCCACGAGAATATCAATGGCTGACGGGACGTTAAAGGTTGGGTCGGCTAAACGAACACCAGATGGCAATTCAAAATTGTGTATGTCTATGTATGTGTTAGGCAGTAATGACGTAATGGTGGATAAGACGTAACAATCAATATGTGTCCTATAGCTACCATCTGAGGACTCGAACGTAAGAGAGCAAGACTGTGAACCATTGGACGTTTGGTTATTGATACCTGTTACCTTTGAACACGCAGCGTGGGTGCGTATTTGTAGCCTGTCACAGAGATCCTGTGTAACAAAGTTACCAGTACTGCCGTTGTCCAGCAGGACCCTGGCGGCGTGAGGTGACCCGTGGGAGTCAAACACCTTGACCAGTGCTGTGGATAGCAATACATGGTTTGCATTAGAAAATGATTGTTGTGAATGTGAGTGTTCAGCAGATAATACAACACTTTCATGAAAGATAGGCTCTTTATTTGGCGAGTCTATATGCAACAGCGTGTTGTGTTTGGTTTTGCAATATTTGCAGTGAGATAGGGTACATTGAGACTCGTTGTGACCGGACCTTAAACAATTTTTGCATACCTTGTATTCATTGACTCGCTGAATGCGTGTTTCCACTGGGAGCTTTCGAAAGCCAAAGCAGTTAAATAAAGAATGAGCTTTATCACAAAAAGGACAAGTGGATGATTTGCGTTTGCCTGTAGAAACAATAAAACTCCTCTGTTTTTGAACAGGAGGATTATCAAATTTACCTTTGCTGCCCTTGGCCTCCTCCAGCGTCTCGAGAAGGTCAGCCCTGTTTGTCAAAAATGTTAGGAAGATATCTAAGGTTGGTGGCTCACTACGATTATTGCGATGCTCCTCCCACTCCCTATTTGTGGTAGGATCTAATTTTGCAGACATCATATGAATAATGAGCGTGTCCCAATGTTGTGTGGGTTGATCAAGCGTGGCTAAGGCTCGGAGATTTTTATTTGTAATATCAACTATGTAACGTAAAGCTTTGCTAGACTCTTTCTGAACTGAGCTTACATTGAAAAGAGCTTGAACGTGATTGTTGACAAGCAAGCGTTTGTTGTCATATCTCTTGCACAGCAGGTCCCAAGCAGAGGCATAATTATTGGCTTTAAAGTCTAAACTTTTAATAACTAAAGCTGCGCTTCCATGGAGAGCTGCGCGCAGATAATGGAATTTATTGATACTATCTATGCTATCACTCGAATGAATAATCGATATGAAAGTATCTCTAAACTCAAGCCACTGCTGATAGTCGCCATCAAAAGTAGGTAAATCAATTTTAGGAAGTCTTACAAAATTGTTGTGTTTGTGTGTGTGTGCATCATGAGAGCTTACCTCAGCACTATGCATGGAGGTGTCAGGCGACGGCGCCGATGACACGGAGTCACAGAGCGCCTTGGCCGAGCCGACGGCGGCATAAAATTGGCCCTCGAACACTTCTCGTTCCTGGTACCGCTCCTTCGGTTCGTCAGAAAGCTCCTCAATCTCCCCCTGAAGCACATCGAAATCGAAATATAATGCCTCAATTTTTTCCAGACGCGTTTTTAGTTCGTTTAGGACGCTAGGAGTTTGAACTGAAGTATTATTTAATGAATTTATGTAATTGCAAAATGATGTTAATTTACTTTTGAATGTTCCTCTTTTTTTAACTAGTTGTGATATCTTTACGTCCGTCATTGTATAGGTTAGGCAAAGTTTAAGTTAAAATGCAAAGAAATCTAAGATTGGAAAAAAATCAAAGAAGGAAATTGAAAAAAAATTCAAAGTTAATAGGCTATAAATAGAAACCCTGCAAGAAAATAAAGAAATATGAACGGAACGATACGTATATTTTGCTCCGATGTTACGTCAGGCGCACCGCTACGTAGATATTACCGTTAGTCGAAGTCAGCTGACTACCGACCTATAAGGATAAAAACATATGTCAGTGCAAAATAACTGTAAATCGGAATATTATTGTTAAGAGGTTATGATTATGATATTTTAAGCGTTAAATTAATGATTTGCAAATGAATGTGATGTGATTGATTAAATATGAGGTGATTGATGATTTGTTGTAACGTTGAAAAATTGCGATGGGTATTTTTGGTGAAAAATAAGCACTAACTACACCAAAACTACGTACAATTATATTACTACACACACGACTAACCACACAAATCACTAGTATGCAATGATTTTTCAAATGAAATGACGAATAACCGTTGATTTTTAAACTACAAGGTGATGGAATGTCAACTACTAATGAACACAGATGAAGATGAAATGGAGAAATGAACACTAAATGGTAGTGAAATGTGAAGAAGAGTGAAAGTAAAGGAAATTGGGTCGATCTCACGATTTTGGTGCCCTTATCCTTGTCCTCCCTGTGGCGGAGAATCTTCTTCACGACACTTCTGTGCTGCCGATGCGATGAGTCCGCCTTAGACTCGATGAAACAGCCAGGAAACACGATGATGATGCTGGATTAGCAGGAATTCGGTGACTTGGTGACCGTTGTAACCGCCCGTCTTCAAACTTGAATTTGACAGTCTGCAGGTCGCGCCCGAAAATCCTTTGTTCTTGGCGATGAAGGACAATTATGTTGCGATAGGTGCCCGTGCCAGTTACTTGGGAATCCCTACCGCGATGATAAAGGAAACTTCGAAGTTAATTAGAGGACTGTATGATTATATTAAGATAAATATCGCGAAGCCCGGCAATTCGACGCGGTTCCGTTCGCTATCGATGCAGAAGTGTAGTGTCGACCCGTCATTCCATCGATGACAGGTGACCGGCGCGCGGGGGGTCTGCGCCCGCGCCCGTAGTCTGTGGTTGATGCGGAGTTGCCATCAACACTTAGCAGTCTTTAAAAGTCCACTGTTTGACTAAAATGCCTAATACGAATAATCGGAGAATTTGGACACTTTAAGAAAAATGCAAATCCATCGAGATATTATGAAAGTAGTTGTATTTCGATTGCAAAAGCAAATACTTATAAAAGAAAAGCAATTTCAGGTCAACGAACCCGCCAGCTATAATGTGAAAAATAAACGAAATAACTAGGTTGCATGCAAGCTATTTAATTATTGCTGAAAAATACTTAATTAAGATCGACGGCTGTAGCGAGTCGTGGTTAAAAATGAGGTTAAAATAATGCCAGCCAAGGTTTTACGTAAGTATTTTATGTTTTCGCGCGTTTTTTCACGTAATGGCGGCCGGGCGCCATCTTGTTATGAAATATTTCTGGAAAATTCGAAGCAGTGTAGGTTCTCATGACCGCCATGCTCAGGTAATCGTCTATTTATTTTTTTATAAAAAGGGTAGATAAAAAATGGTAAATATCTAAATAGGTAATTCATAAGGCAAAATTAAATTATGTTTCTATAATAATTACGTACAGAATTTCATATGTTGGAATAACAGAAACTTTGTAAAAACAAAGCCACAGGGTCTTGTAGGGAAAATAACGAACCATTCAACATATTTTACGTGTTGTCTTACAACACAACTAAAATAATATGAGGGCAAATAACTAAATATACTTGGAATATATGTTACTAGCTCGCGGCTTCGCCCGCGTGAATTTCCCACGGGAACATTGCTTTTTCCCAGGATGAAAAGTACCCTATGTTTTTCTCAGTATTTCTAACTACGTGTATGCGAAATTTCAGGAAGACTGGTTCAATAGATAAAGCGTGAAGAGGACCAAACAAACAAATAAATAAACAAACTCACTTTCGCATAATATTACTATAGTTAGAATGGTTAGGACTAGCTGTAAGGCATATTGTATGTTTTTAAGCCTACATTAGGGATGAAGGCTTAAAAACATACAAGATGATGATTGTAGTCACTAAAAAGTAAAGCCTATGTTTGACTTCCGGTCTAAAAACTATATCCATCCATACTAAAGGACAATGCAAATCTTTCATAGTATTTTGGTCTAAGAAACATGTGTTGTATTAAACAGTGACCGGTATCAGTGAATAAATAAATATTATTGTACTAGTAACTTTTGATGTGTGTCAGGTCAAAGTCAGTTAATTTTTAAGTTTATTCAAGCAATCAATCTTAATTGCGTCAATGGGTGAACAAGAATGTACCAAATTAATTATCCGATCTTGGCCTAAACAGCTTGCCATGCAAATGATTTGTATAGTAATTATTTTATTTGTTTATTCGGCGTCAGTAACAAACATCCTATCGCATTTATAATACAACTAACTTTCGCCCGCGGCTTCGCCCGCGTGAATTTCCCACGGGAACAGTGTTTTTCCCGGGATGAAAGGTACCCAATGTCCTTCTCCATACTTCCAGCTATGTGTATGCGAAATTCCAGGAAGATTGGTTCAGTAGATAAAGCGTGAAGAGGTAACAAACAAACAAACTCACTTTCGCATTTATAATATTAGTTAGGATTTTGCATCATATTATCTTAACACAATGGATAGGTACCTTTATAGCCTGGCAGCCTCCCCAGGGTAACCTTTATTTCATATTTCGGTGTATGTTCAAACAATGTCCTGGCTGTGTCGTGTTATGTTCGCCAGGTGTGGTTCCGTAGTACATTGACCTCAATTCTGTTTGCACCAGCGACATAGACCCTTCAAATATATCTAAGTACATATAATAACTGTAACTGGTCTGACATATGAGATATACACTATGTATCAAAAACCCTGTTGTTCCTCTTAGGTACGTGTACATAAGCCTATATGCTGTTCATTCAAGAAAACAATATTTAAAAAAAAGTAATAATAAAGTAGTTAAATAAAAATTTAGTTAAAATCAATAAATCTTAATTATACCCAAATGTTTAAAACATCTGATTAGAAAAATGACAGGTTGCCACACCGGGCATCGGCGTGTCGGCGCTGTCGCCAAAAGCGATGCTACCTTTGTCGGCGCCCGCGGCTCCTTTGACATGCCGCCGCCGCACGCAAAATCCGGAAATTACTTCCTGTGTCTTCAGTCTTCCGCGCCGATTACTACCGTTCGCACGTACGAGTAATTGTGTTTCAGTTTTCGGATATTTTTTGCCGTCGCGGGTGACTTGACAAAATGTCTTATTCTAACGAAGAATATTTTAATGTTGATGTGTCTCGGCAAGTGCGACTGCAACTATGCAGAAGCTCGCAGACTTTATGATGAACGGTTTGCGACTAGGAGGAACTTGCCAAGGTGGACATTTTGAACAGCATCTCCATCGCCGACAACGACAGGTGGACATAATAATCAATTAAGTAGTTAAGTGCGGTACCTAACCACGCGTTTATGTGGAGTGTTATCAGACCGACTAATATCGAATTGTTCACTTGTGAATCAACAGATCTGTCGTTTGTTAAATTCATTGATGTGTTAAAGTGATAACAGTGATAAGAGAACATGTGAAAGTTCATGACCTTTTGGAGAAAGACGCGCGCCGCACGCGCTGTGTTGCCACGCCGCCGCGGGCTGTTTACGCTAGCTATCTCTTTCTGGCCGCGCTATGCAGATTTCAGGGGTAAGTAAACAGTTGATATCGTACATTTTTCATGATTTAATATTTATTCTTAATAATTTGATAGACGAGTTTCATAATTTAAATTGCACGAATACTTTCGTATACCGATTCTTTATACACCCCTAACAGGAACAACAGGGTTTTTGATACATATTGTATAAGAAAAATCGTTCTGGAGTGCCTATGTTTTATACATCGAAAAACAACATAATATCTCGATGTAAAAGCAATTACTTTATTTTTTTTTACACGACTGACCAAAAAAGGAGTGTTATGTTTTCAGGGTTCATGTATGTATGTATGTATGTAAGTTTATTTATTCCCCCATAAGTCCTGAATGACTTAACAGATTTTGATGTGAGATGTATTTTTAGATTCCTTGCATTCCTCCGAGTGACATAGGCTATATGACGTCATCATAAAAACAAAATGGCGGATTATATATGCGATATCACTATTTATTTATCCAAATAAAGGACACGCACGCAATCAACACACGACAGAAAAATAATTTAAAACAACCGGTATCAAACTTAAAAATGTTCTCAAAAAGTACTTATGTGATGTCAATTAAAATATATAATAAAATCCCGGCCAAATTAAAATCAGAAACAAAGGACACTATCTTCATTAACAATTTAAAAACATTACTAATCTCAAAAGCATATTACTCTGTCGAAGAATTTTTAAATGACAAGATAACTTATGGTTGAAAATGTCTCAATCGCACGCCAAAAATAGAATAATTAAATTTGACCTCATTTGACTAATTTGACTGTAAATAATTAAAGATTTGATGAAATAATTTTAATTTTAAAGACATCGTTTTATAGTATTTAATTTTGAATTTAATTTAATTTTGCTACACCCACACTGGGTACATGTTTAACTGCACATTTTTTTGTCATCTTTATGCTCATGTTTTGCAAATAAATGAATTAAATAAATTATGAATTATGATAAATAGCAGACCAAAAAAAAAATTTGATCAATCTTATCGAGTAGGGTATCAAATTGAAGGGCTTTAAAAGGCGATTTCAAAAATGTATATAACTTATATGTTTGTTTGTACTTTTTGTGTAAAAACTTGTCAGTCGTGTTTTTTATTTTTAAAAATTAGCTTGTTTGTTTTATAAAATATAGTCATTATAAAGACTGAAGAACAAAGAATTAGGTTATAAAATATCAATTTCATATGTTTCGTAATAATAATTGAAAGTTTACAATGCGATTTACAGTAAACAAAATATTAAATACCGAACGACGAACGACGAATCTACATACCTTTACTTTTCTGATGGCAAATTGACTTTGATGGCAAATCATAGAGCTAAAAAAAAATATCTTAGAGGTACAGACAGCTGAGGAAGCGGGATGTCAAATATGGTTTTTGCCTATGTTGGTTAAGGGCAGATAATATCTTCTGTGAAGCTAATTTTTTGTCAAGTTTGACATTTTTGGTGTGTTTTGGTTCCATAGAATTTGTAGGCAATCTGTAAAAAAAATGAATATGGAACACACTTTTATGAACGTTTTTGGGCTTCATTTGACAATCAAGTTTATATGTCTACTAGCTTTTGCCCGCGGCTTCGCCCGCGTGAATTTCCCACGGGAACAGTGCTTTTTCCCGGGATAAAAAGTAGCCTATGTGCTATTCCAGGTCATTATCTACCTCTGTACCAAATTTCATCGAAATCCGTCCATTAGATTTTGCGTGATTGAGTAACAAACATCCTCACAAACTCACAAATTCACAAACTCACAAACTCACATCCAAACTTTCGCATTTATAATATTAGTATGGATTAAAGAATGTTTTTTTTTCTATGACTGACAGTAAAGTAACCCAAGTGAAAATGTAACTACATTGCCACTTCAGGATGAATCTTGGTTGGAATTTTGACACACTATTTATTTCGTTAATGTGCAGTCTGTATTCATATGTCTGCGGTTTGCACGGACGTTCCCAAGGGCACGGAGTAAGGGTGGTATTTTAAGGGTAGTTTAATTTTCAAAAGTTAAAGTCAAAAGCATCGAAGTATTTCGATGAACTACTACAATATCTCGATGGTCAAAAGTCAACAATACTTTTTTGATACTTCAAATTCAATTTCAAAGGCATTTTTTAACGTCATAAACTAAATTCCATTCATAAAGTTACAATTTTTTCAGTAGGTTTTACTTACATTTTATTTATTTATTTTTGTTTAAACTTTATTGTACACACATACAAAAGTACAGTACAAAAGGTGGACTTAATGTTATAAGTATTGTCTGACACATACACACCCACATGAACTCTCTGCTCAACCCTAAGGTTCGACACCTTAGGGTTGAGCAGAGAGTCCTAATCCTAACTATCTTAACTAATATTATAAATGCGAAAGTGAGTTTGTTTGTTTGTTTGTTACCTCTTCACGCTATATCTACTAAACCAATCTTCCTCAAATTTTGCATATACATAGTTAGAAGTACGGAGAAGGACATAGGGTACCTTTCATCCCGGGAAAATGCACTGTTCTCGTGGGAAATTCACACGGGCGAAACCGCGGGCGAAAGCTAGTTAATTATATTATACAAATTAATTACTGGTAAATTAATTTTTATCTAGTTCATCATCATGCCCACATCATCCCACTGCTGGGTATAGGCCTCCCTTTTTTCGCGCCACTTCTTACGGTCCTGGCCCAGTCTCATCAATCGCTTTCCCGTTATCCAAACAATGTCATCTGATCAGCGGGTTGGTGGTTTACCTACTGGTAGATTTCACTGCCTCGGCCACCACTTCGTGACTTGGTCCGTGCTTTGGTCTATCGACCGTCTTCTCTTCTAGCCAAGCGTGTCGCCCATTCCCACATTTGTGGGAAACTGGATTCATTCATTTAAATTTAAGAACATTGTTCTTGTCGGTGGAGTTTTTTCCATGTCTCCCTATCCTCAGCCATCGTTTTGACCTCCTTGTACGACGCAACTTTTGCCTTTTCCTTTATTTGGTCTACATAAGCCCTTCTTGGCTTTCCTCTTCCTCTTCTAGCTTCTATTTTTCCTTCTATCAGATTCTTAATCAAATCGTTATGTCGTACAAGATGGCCGAACATCTTTCCACGTCTTGGTTCTATAACTTTTAATAACGTTCTTTTTTCATTAACAAGTTCTAGTACTTCTACGTTTGTCTTCTTTTCTGTCCAACTTATTCTTTCCATAAACTGGATACGCTATTTTAATAAAATACCAAAATCTGTCCTAGATATGCCTGATAGGAAATTTAAACATTATATTAAGGAGACACTTTGTAAGAAGGCATACTAAACGACGGATGATTATGTTTGGCAAAAATGTGTGGCCCGAGCCTGGTGCAGTGACCTCCTAAGACTGTCATATTACTCTCTAGGTAAATGTACCTAGAGAGTAATATGAACTGATATGGTCAGATTTATAAATTTTTGTGACATTTAAAAATGTTCATTTAAATTTGTTCATATAAAAATGCAATGTATATTCGTCCACATAGATAGTTATTTAATTATAAGACATATGTAGTAAAGTGACGTCTTTGGAGAAAATGCAGCAGTGGAGTTTGTTGCGCCGCCTCTTCTCCACTTGCGCTTTGGAGGCGGTGGTAACCTTAGCTTTAAGTAATTTTATGACATCAACTAACTAAAAAACAAGAATATGACGATTTAAAAGTGCTGTTTTTTAGCCTATTTAAATGAATTCATTTTCATTTAATTTCACATTAACCGCGTGATTCGTCTACTGCTAAACACAAAGTGTGCGCAAAGCATTCAACCTACCTGTAATGACCAATTCACACACATTGTATCAGAATTAGCACATTGAACGCCAATCGTCTATAAAACGCTTTTGTTATGTGACCTACTGGTGAAATGGCAAGGACTGCGTAGTACTTTTGCTATAATATTGTGTATAAGCTGTTTATGTAGCCGGGTCTCCGGGGAAAAAATAATACTTCTCTTGTAACTAGTTACCAAACAGCGAAAAAAGTTGCTCAAAAAGTGGCGTATTGCAGGGACGTATAGCGTTCGAGATGTAAGCTATTACATACTCGAGCTTTTTCTTTACCTTTTCTGAACTCGTGCTTACTCTTTCCCAACTGTCAAAATAATATCTATTAAAAAGAAAAAACAACCACGAAGTTTTTACTAAAAGTTTTTATGATTCATGCAAATATTTTTTAAAAGAAGCTACTAATTTTTTTTAATATCAGATTTAATGATTTGATTCAATGAGTTAGTTTAGGTTTAATTTCATTTCATCCCATTAAATTTCATTTTCATTTCATATCAATAAAAAAATTCTACTGAAGACTTGGCTGTATGGGCATAGTTCCCTTTGCCTACCCAGTATTGGTGAAGAAAACAAACAAAATCTTTGCTTATGAGTATTTCTCAAAAAAAGTGTACATTTGAGAAAAAAAAGTGTGCCGCGATATAGTAAAGAAATCAAACGTTTAAATATAATAATATTAAAAAAAATGCGTAATTGTGAAGGACAAACATTTAATCTTTAAAATAACAAATAAATTAACAGTAAAATCGCTTTAATTATACTAAATTTTTGACTTTTTTACAACCATATTTTTTTCCTTTCATACAAAAATCAAATCGCCACCCTACCTTTTTCAAGTGTTAATAATTTATAAAACCAAACCGCATGTATTAATATCGTGCATTTTTGTGTATTATGAATCCTAGCTAAACGTACTTTCTGTATAAAATTAATGTTCTATGGGGTTTCATAATAAAATAATAATATAAATGCGAAAAACAAAATGAGTCGGATCAATTAACTTTTTCGTTCATACTCTTTCGTAATGTTTTATTACTACTTCCAGTTAATTTATGAACGCATCCATTACATCCAAACACGGGCAACACTAGCGTTATTCTAATTGGCTATTTGTTTACCGTCTCTGACATAAAATTTAATGTGAAAATCAATAAAACGTGTTTTGTTAAGTGGGACTTACTTTTTCGAAACAGGAAATATTATAACCTTTTTTTACAGTACAGTAAGTCATCATTGATTATCTTTTTGTAATACGTGTCGTAAGAACAATTGAAAAGCTTAATATATTTGCACTTTCATGCTATAACAAACTATTGACTTTTTAGAACACTGTTTATATCTTTTTTCGCTTACTATTTCGTAACATTTCTTATGAATTTCGTTACGTTACGAAAAAGTAACAATATTAGGCAAAGTTTACAATTGTTATAAAATTAAGAAGAAGTTTATAAAGCATCATGTAATTGTTTCTTATTTGTGTAAGACTATTGTTTGTTTCCCAAATAAATAAAATAAATAAATAAAGCAGTAATGGATAGTGATTTTGAGATCAAAATGTTGAATATTCCTTGAATTTGGAAAACTTTGTAAAAAATATTATAAAAAGAGTAGATTTTTTACATTAGACCATTTTTTTTAATCTGTGCAGTTTAATTATGCATGATTGGCAATGGATTCACACTATTTTTGCTTGCTGATTGATTGGTTGGTATATCAACGCGGAGACGAAACCGCTGAACGTAGAAACTTGTAATTTTGCATAGAGGTTTATATAGCGTAAGTGGGCACTAAAAAGAAATTTTGAAACTTCCCCCTTGAAAAACGAAAACGATGAAAACTAAATCCACGCGGGCGAAGCCGGGGTTAGTTAGTTGAAGTTAATTTACAGTAAGTATAAGCTATTTAAATTAGCTAAGCTAACTACGAAGCTTTTCTATTCACAATATGATGTAAATATTGAGAAAATATTTAAAAGTCTAGGTCCTATGATAATATTATTTCAACGATGTTCATGACGGAGATAACTTCGAATCCTTTGTTAAAACGTAATAAAGCAAACAGAAAATATTTCAGAAAATTCATAACTAAATATTGTTCCATTATAACAAAATTTATTTGTACAATAAATGTTAAATCAATAAACATATAACCAGTGAAGCTATGTATGTAAATAATTGACATACAATATTGAAAAAGAATTTGAATTAATTTTTTTTTACTGTTTACCTACTGTTAAGTATTTACATAGCAAATCGAGTGGTTGAGATGGTTGAGACATCTGCCTTATTAGGTATCATCTGCTCTTAACAATAGTATTTATTTATTTAACCTTTATTGTACAAAAAACACAAAAGTAAATGTACAATAGGAGGGCTTAATGCTAAGGCATTATCTACCAGCCAACCTTTGGGTCATGCAGAGAATTTTAGGTGGGTGTATAATAAAGGTACCTTATTACGAATTACATATAATTACTTACATACATAATTAAATACAAATCTTTTTCTCTCAGCCGAAAGACGTCCACTGTTGGACAAAGGCCTCCCCCAAGGATTTCATCCATGGAGGGTTTTGCCGTAATCGCCACGCTTGGCAGGCGGGTTGGCGATCGCAGTGTGATGGCATAGTACGCGGAAAGATGCTGCTGCCCATCCTCCGGTGTTTTAAATCCCTTAGTCGCCTCTTACGACACCCACGGGAAGAGATGGGTTGGTGCTATTCTAGGGCCACACCACAGGCCAAATACAAATACTACAATAAATATTTGTATAGAGGTAAATAAATATACATATATAACATAATATACGCAGTAAAACTCATAGATAAAACTTGTACACTTGTGTCTTGAAACTGGCTTAGTATTTTAGCCATGAGTAGAGAAACACATTTAAAAGAATTTTAGTTTAAAATTTTTGAAAAAAATATCAATAATTTTATTAAATAAAACTTTCTTTCCAAAAAATAAACCGACTTCCATCATAAAACTTAAAATCATGAAATAACAATAACGAAAAAAAATATATACGCATGCTACCTACTGAATGAGGTGAAGTCGGTGCCAAGTGCAGGAGTAAGGGTGTTATCATAATCATAAATCATTTATTACCAAGAAAAGTTACAAATTACAAGTACTGGAAAGGCATTTTATATATATACACATGATTCTAATGTTAATTTAGATTATTTAATTTTCATTAACATTAGAATAGGGGACCGGCCAAGGTATGAGGATTGTTAAAAATATGAAATTTTATGATAGAATACATATAATTAAACACATTTTACGACTTTTCAGCACGAGTTTATTCTCCAGAGCGGATTTATTAGAGTTCAAACTTTTAGGGAAAGTCCATTTTCTACGCGTGACGTCATATGAATGCACGATTAGTTAGGGGCGTTTTGGTATCGCCCAAACATCGCTTAAAAATGTGAATTGTTGTTTGCTATATCTTGGGAAATACTTTGGTTATGGATGTGATTCTTTTACGGATACTTCTATTAATGTGAGATATTTCAAAGAAGCGTCAAAAAAAAAGTTGGCCGGTCCCCTCCCTTACTCATGCACTTGGCACCGACTTCACCTCATTCAGTAGGTAGCATGCTAATACATTTTTCTTTATTGTTTGTCCATTTTTATTTATGTTTTTAAGTTTTACGATGGAAGTCGGTTCATTTTTTTGGAAAAAATGTTTTATTTTATCATTTTTAGTGCTTCTACACCTATTTTCTTTAATAAAAACTTAAACTTTTCTTCTGGCCGAAAATAAAGAATTAAGAATTCGAAACTTTTTATGTCAGTTTGATTTGAAATGTCAGAACATGTCAAATTGACTATTATTTTTGGCACATAAATAGACCAAGAGCCCGCGACGACCAAACCTTCCTTATTTTAAAAATGCTAAATGTTTCTCTGCGTGGTATATATGGGTATATATACCACGACATTATTAGCGACTAGGTATGAAGTTTGGATCTTAGTTGCTTATGCAGGTAATATGGCTAGCAACGATGATTTTTATAGGTGAAGAAAGCACCCTTGGGGCCTCCCAAAGTAACATTAAATTTAGCTTTTATAATAAAACAAATATAACTACAATTTAGTAAAGTTACAATGTCTATCAGGAGTTTATTATCTGCACCAATTGCATGGTAATGGATGGCGTGTATTCTAATATTATTCGGAATAAAATCTTTAAAAAACTTTACTTTGAGGAAATTGAGCTACCACTTTATATGTTATTGCTACAAATTTTCTGCCTAAGTAATCATGATCCAACTTTTATAGTCGCTAATCGCTATTTCTATGTAGGGGACATACACAGAAATTTTTGAGTTTTAATAAAATAGCATGCTGTCGCGGGCTTTTGCTCTATAATGCAATGTTGATATTTTTATATTTTGTTAGGTATCTTTAAAATTACCAAACAGATTCTGACGTAGTTAAAATGGGACCAACTTGGAAATACACCCTTTCGAATAAAAAAACAATTTTGGAAATCAGTCCACAATTGGCGGAGAAATCGGCGAACATACATAAAAAAAAACATACATACATCGAAACATATAACCTCCTCCTTTTTTGGGAAGTCGGTTGAAAAGGAAGGAAATAGGTACTGTGATTTGTAACTTACCAAATATTTATTTTACCGCGTTCGGAAATATCTGAAAAGAAAAAAAAAAGTAAGTAAGTAAACTCATTAAAAAACATGATCACGTACGATTATGTAAAAAACTTACTTTTAAAAAACTTACAATCTTTATTTATTTATTTAACCTTTATTGTACAAACACAATGTATGGCACAATAGGTGGACTTAATGCAGAAGCATTATCTAAGTCGACCTTTGGGGTAAACAGAGAACTTAAGTGGGTCTAAAGGGATTGTGTGTGATTGTTATATTATGTAAAATTATCCTGCTTCAGTTTTAAATACCATAACACATATATTTTTTTACCCAGGCATCATCCCTATTGCCAAAGCCATAAGAAAATTAGGGCTTCGTCTTCTGTACACATCATGCAACTAGTATTTTAACCTAGCTGATCAAAATGTACAGTCGACCGCACCTCAAGTTACCCTGCATGATCTGCCGATCTGTTGATGATGATGCCGCGGCCGCAGAGTCGAATTTGCAATGAATTTGAGTAGGTTGATGTGCTGTTGACTGTACACTAAGTTGGCAAATAAATAAATAATAAATAGCTACCTTAGTAGTAACCTTAGCTTTAAGTAATTTTCTAACGTCAACTAAGATGATGATTTAAAAGTGCTACTTTTAAGCCTATTGAAATAAAATTATTTTCATTCTATCAACCTGTTGTCCTAAACATTAAAAGCAGCAAGGAAACGCGGCTTCGCGGCGCGACGCGACGTATGAACTGTAAGTACAAATTCATACATTTGATATTTACCTTGTAGCCTTATGCTATGTTGTCTGCCTTATAGCATGGCATAGCATCGCACCGCGTAGCGTTCTGTCGCGCACTTAGGAAACCAGGATTTTTATAAAATGTAGGAATTATGCTAAAGAAGCGAAACACCTTACGTCACTTTATCCGCTGAAAATGCAAATGGCGACTAACTATTCGTGGCTGTCATGTCGAGACGGGTGTTGTCTGGAGTTGAATAGTTCATGAAATTCAATCTGTGCCCAACATCCTGCCTTTTGCATACCATTTACGAAGGGTTAAGTTGGGATAATTGCGGGGTTAAGTTTCTTTTAACCTCCTGTGTGAAATGAAGGATGTTATAGGTTAGACATGTAAGTGTATCTATATGTACAGATATACAGATTCGGGCCTTCTTTCTTAAAAAGTAAAATAAAACTTTGAAGCTTCAATAAATTATCTAGAAATATAATATTCATCTACTTTGACTACCTATTATGTACTATTACTTTATACTGACCGAGTGACTAACAGACAACGCACATCTAAAACTACTGGGCGTAGAAAGTGAACATTTGGCATGTTTGGTGTAGGTTCCTTAGGGAGTGTAGGGGAGCACTAAGAAAGTATTTCTCGAAATTCAGTCTCAGCAAGTATAATATCATAGATTAGAACTTGTGCCATTAGAACGCAAGTCTCTTTAATATCAGTCACAACACGTAACACTTGCCCAAGGTATACTCTCTGTACACCGATTCAAATAGCTCCAGTTTCAATTGCACCTATGTATTCCACTTTCAACACTAAAATTTATCATACATCAAAATTAGGGAATTGCAACAAATTGCATTAACTTGGCGATAGGTGGCTTGTTTACTGCCACTCATGGAACTAATAGGTCCGTTATACGTAGGTTCCTATTGGATCCCAGCCTCGCGCATCTCTCGAGGTAAAAAACGACCACGAGTGACCCAAAAATTCGCCTCCATTTCATAGAATTTTGAATATTTTTCGCCTACGTTTCATACTACACGCTTTTTGTCTCATAGTCTTGTCTCTTATAACCAGAGATGGGATAATATGATACAATTTCATTACGAAACTCTCGAAAGTAATATAATATGGTTCAATCAATAATTTGTGTAAATTTATTTTTATTTCTATAAAATTCAATAACAATTCATGATTTTTAAATCCCGGTGTTAAAAAATTATTAGAGGTGCTATTATCCACTCATGTTACGTACTCCTCGAAGTTTAGGTAAATATGTACTGGAATATCTGATCTCTGCTTATAACGTAGTGATTACATTCTCTTTATTAGTTCCATGGTGCCATAATTGTTTGTATAAAAGGGGTTGTTGCACAAATGTATGGGGAGCCGGCTATATCATTAAGCACCTATCTAAACTTTTCATTTTTAGGTCAGTATCAATGCCTTATAAGTAAATCCGATAAATTCGTAGCATTTCTATGGTAATAAAATCAACAAAATAAAGTTCCCACACAAACTTGACATTTTTGTCACTCGATCACACGAAGTCTACTGGACGGATCTCGATGAACTTTAGTACACAAATAGAGAAAGTCTTGAAAAATCACAAAAGATAATTTTATCCCGAAATTCCCAACTGAGCGGAACCCCGAGGCGTAGCAAGTTTTCCATACCTATGAAAAATGCTATATTAGCTGCGCCTCGGGGCCCTACTCCCGTAGGAATTTCGGGATAAAAAGTACCCTATGTGCTATTCCCGGTATTTTTCTACCCGTATACCAAATTTCATCAAAATCCGTCCAGTAAATTTTGCGTAGTTGAGTATCAAACATACATCTAAACTTTCACATTTACAATATCTGTGGGATTTGTGCAATTTCGATGAGCACTAGTATTGGACCGAGTGGTCCTAAATATATGTATTTAGTCCCATTAAACGGAAAATTTAATGCTCTAAATCTTTTAATAGTACTATGTTTTCGAAATACTGGGTCTTTTTCGAGATATAATAGTAAAACTGCAACAATACCCCTCTTTTTAGGTACCTTTGACACCTTTTTCGTATCTATAATAGTTTTCGAGAAAAAGTGAAAAAACCAGTAAAAGGGGACACATTTCAGAGTAAAGCGGGGGTAGCGTCAGGGGGAGGGCAGGGGAGGGTAGTGAGCGTTGAACACCACAACCGAAGGTATATGTCACACAAGTTTCAAAACTTTATAAATTAGTTTTTCTGAAAACATAAAATGACCGGACTATACGTAATACATACCATTTTTATAAAATAAATCGCCGCCTAGTGCGAATCCAGCTAGACGGGTAGCTACCCGCGCTGCGGTTGTCTGATTTTTTTTCTCCATATTTTTGTATAGTAGGATATTAAACAGAATATATTTTTAAAATCTGCATGAAATGCGCTTTAATATAGTATTTTTTGTTTGATATTATTAGACAATATACAAAAATTATAAGCTTTCAAAGCAAAAATCATCAACGAAATTTTTCACATTTTTATGTTTTTCTCGTAAAATTACTATGAAACTGTAAATAATAAATATCAGAAATGAATTCTACGTCTTTAGTTTATACGAAAATGATACCAAATTTGGCCTAGTAGCTACCTGGACGAGAACAGATTTTTTCAAAAGTTGACGGGTGGTGGTCACCTTTGTGGGCCCCCAGCCCCTGGTAGCCGCATGATTCTTTTTGCCCCCCGGGCTCAAAATGCTTAGAATCACTCAAGGAACATATGACATGAAGCTCATAGCTTAATGAAAAATTTAAAGGTCAATTACATAACTGCCCGTACTACAGTGAATAAATAGATATTGTTGTACTAGTAACTTTTGATGTGTGTCAGGTCAAAGTAAGTTAATTTTTAAGTTTATTTAAGCAATCAATCTTAATTGCGTCAATGGGTGAACTCTATTTCTTTATTCGGCGTCAGTAACAAACATCCTATCGCATTTATAATACAACTAACTTTCGCCCGCGGCTTCGCCCGCGTGAATTTCCCACGGGAACAGTGTTTTTCCCGGGATGAAAGGTACCCAATGTCCTTCTCCATACTTCCAGCTATGTGTATGCGAAATTCCAGGAAGATTGGTTCAGTAGATAAAGCGTGAAGAGGTAACAAACAAACAAACTCACTTTCGCATTTATGATATTAGTTAGGATTTTGCATCATATTATCTTAACACAATGGATAGGTACCTTTATAGCCTGGCAGCCTCCCCAGGGTAACCTTTATTTCATATTTCGGTGTATGTTCAAACAATGTCCTGGCTGTGTCGTGTTATGTTCGCCAGGTGTGGTTCCGTAGTACATTGACCTCAATTCTGTGTGCACCAGCGACATAGACCCTTCAAATATATCTACATATAATAACTGTAACTGGTCTGTACATATGAGATATTTAAGAAAAATCGTGTGCCTATGTTTTATACATCGAAAAACAACATAATATCTCGATGTTTATAAAAGCAATTACTTTTTTTTTCTTTTATAAAATATAGTCATTATAAAGACTGAAGAATTAGGTTAAAAATAACACTTTCATATGTTTCGTAATAATAATTGAAAGTTTACAATGCGTTTTAACAATAAACAAAATATTAAATACCAAATTTAGTAAAATGGCGTCTAATGACGAATCTGCATACCTTTACTTTTCTGATGGCAAATTGACTTTGATGGCAAACTGATAGTAACCCAAGTGAACATGTACATTGCCCAACTACATTGCCACTTCAGGATGAATTTTGGTTGGAATTTTGCCACACTAAAAGTGAGTCACCCTATTTATTTCGTTAATGTGCAGTCTGTATTCATATATCTGTGGTTTGCACGGACGTTCCCAGGGGCACGGAGTATGGGTGGTATTTTAAGGGTAGTTTAATTTCCAAAAGTCAAAGTCAAAAGCATCGAAGTATTTCGATGAACTACTACAATATCTCGATGGTCAAAAGTCAAAAATACTTTATTGAAACTTCAAATTCAATTTCAATTCAATTTAAAAAAAAAGGATGGCGGCATTAGGCCAATTGCAGTTGGGGTGTTCTACCGCCGCCTAACGTCAAAAATATGCTGCAAAGAAATCTCATCCACCCTTGGCGACTACTTTCAACCTATTCAGTTAGGTTTTGGTTCTAAGGGTGGATGTGAAGCCGCCGTTCATTCGCTCCGTGCTTTCTTGGATCATCAGGAAGGTGAAGTTCTGTTGAAGGTGGACATCAAGAACGCCTTTAATTCAGTGGATAGGGCCGATTTGCTAACACAGGTCAAAAACAAAATTCCCTTTATTTACAATTATATTTGGCAGTGTTACAGTATAAATTCTAAATTAATGTTTAGAGAAAATCTCTTACTTTCCTGTGTAGACTGCCAGCAAGGCGATCCTCTAGGGCCAGCTATTTTTAGCTTAGCCATCCACCCAATTTTAGAAAAACTAAATTCAAAATTCAACACATGGTATTAAGATGACGGTACCCTAGGAGGCCAAGCAGATGTCGTTTTACAAGACTTTCAAACTTTAAAAGATAACTTTAAAAATATTGGCCTAGAATTTAATTTCCAAAAATGTGAAATATTCTTTTCAGACACCTTATCTTCTACTCAACGTAAAGAAATCTTATCTAAATTTAATACTTTTGCTCCAAATATCAAAATTTTAGATAGATCATCTCTTCGCCTTCTAGGGTCACCTATTTTTGAAGATTCTTTTTCGAACTTTATACAGGAAAAAATTAAAAATTTTGACTTTGCTTTAGAACGCCTGTCCAAAATTCATACTCATTTCGCTTTAACAATACTACGATTCTGTCTTTTCGTTCCAAATTTTACGTATAACCTTAGGTGCAGCCATTTTTGGAAGTACCCAATTTTGCTTCAAAATTTAGACGTTTCTATCAGAAATTCCCTTTCGACCATTTTGAACATAAGTTTCGATGATCGCTCCTTTGCCCAGGCCTCCTTACCAATTAAGTTTGGAGGTTTGGGAATTCGCAAAATTTCTAGTGTTGCCTTGCCGGCTTTTTTGTCCTCTGTGCATAGTATAGACTATCTGTTTAAAAAAATTCTTAAGAACCCATCTTACGACATTAGTTATGTTTCAGAGACCAAGTTTGAATGGCAGGGCAAATGTCAAATTTCACAAATTCCTAGTTTCCCGGCATCGCAGAAGCTCTGGGATGAGCCGCTTTGTAGATTAGCACAGTTTAATTTGATTGAATCATCTGGCAATTCTGCAGAGCGCGCTTGCCTCCTAGCCGTCGCGGAGTGGGAATCCGGACTTTGGTTGCAAGCGCTGCCTTCTTTGAACCTCGGCACGTTCCTCGATGACGAGACCTTCCGTCTGGCGGCATCTCTTCGCTTAGGTGCCACATGCACAGTCCCACATCGTTGCCCCTGTGGTGATGGCGTCGATGGACTGGGTCATCACGGCCTTTCATGCCGTAAAAGCGCCGGCTGTTTAGGGCGCCATGCCGCCCTAAATAACATAATTCTCAGGGCTCTTGCCACCGTCCATTTACCAGCTGTTTTAGAACCAAGCGGGCTGGCGAGGGACGATGGTAAGAGACCGGATGGAATGACCCTTGTGCCCTGGAGGCTGGGACGGCCCCTTGTATGGGATGCCACTTGCGTAGACACCCTAGCACCGTCCCACCTCCCGGTCACCGGGTCCAAGGCCGGCGCAGCAGCGGCTGCTGCAGAAAACCTCAAACGGCGCAAATATGTAGGCATCGATGATTACTACATTTTTGAGCCGTTTGGGGTTGAGACCTTGGGGCCGTGGGGACCTTCATCCCATACATTATATAGCGCCATTGCCCAGAAATTGGTTGAGGTTTCTCGTGACCAGAGGGCTGGCATTTATCTCGCTCAGAGATTAAGCATTGCCATTCAACGTAGCAATGCTGTCAGCCTTCTGGGCACGTTACCTCATGGCAACGAATTGTCGGGACTGGCATTTTTGTAAATATTTAATTTTAGTTTTATTTAGTTTATTCTTAGTTTACTTATAGTTTTTATTTTAGGTTAATTTAGTTTATATTAATTAGTTTTTAGGTTTTTATTCTACCTGTATTAATTCCTGTAAAACAAAATATTTCAAAAGCATTTTTTCATGTCATAAACTAAATTCCATTCATAAAGTTACAATTTTTTTAGTAGGTTTTGCTATCATTTTATTTGTTTATTTTTATTTAAACTTTATTGTACATACATACAAAAGTACAGTACAAAAGGTGGACTTAATGCTATAAGCATTATCTGACAGTCAAACCTTAGGGTTGAGCAGAGAGTTTATGTGGGTGTAAATCCTAATCCTAACTAATCCTACTAATATTATAAATGCGAAAGTTTGGATGTGACTTTGTGAATTTGTGAGGATGTTTGTTACTCAATCACGCAAAATCCACTGGACGGATTTGGATGAAATTTGGTACACGGGTAGGAATATACCGGTAATAGCACATCTCTTTAGTCGCATTTCCTCATGACTGAGGGTCGTGGTCATTATATGGAATGAAACACACACAACGACTCTCTTGGCAATGTTAATGGAGTGGTTTGCCATTGCCTTCTCCATTTCACACACTAGCTGATGATAATCATCAACCAGAGTGCAGGTTTCCTCACGATGTTTTCCTTCACCGGAAGCAAGTGGTGGTCGATGAAAACTAGCATAGGTACATGAGTCAGATTGGTATACAAACTCATGTAGCACGGGCAGGATTCGAACCTGGGAACTTTGCAGCCACAGGCGGGTGCCTTAACCACTCGGCCACCACCGCTTCATAGCACATAGAGTACTTTTAATCCCGAAATTTTAACGGGAGCGAAGCCCCGGGGCGCAGCTAGTAATATTATAAATGCGAAAGTGAGTTTGTTTGTTTGTTACCTCTTCACGCTTCATCTACTGAACCAATCTTCCTCAAATTTTGCATATACATAGTTAGAAGTACGGAGAAGGACATAGGGTACCTTTCATCCTGGGAAAATGCACTGTTCCCGTGGGAAATTCACGCGGGCGAAGCCGCGGGCAAGAGCTAGTTAATTATATTATACAAATTAATTATTGGTAAATTAATTTTTATCTAGTTCATCATCATGCCCACTGCTGGGTATAGGCCTCCCTTTTTTCGCGCCACTTCTTACGGTCCTGGCCCAGTCTCATCAATCGCTTACCCGTTATCCAAACAATGTCATCTGATCAGCGGGTTGGTGGTTTACTGGTCGATTTCACTGCCTCGGTCACCACTTCGTGACTTGGTCCGTGCTTTGGTCTATCGACCCTCTTCTCTTCTAGCCAAGCGTCTCGCCCATTCCCACATTTGTGGGGAACTGGATTCATTGTTCTTGTCGGTGGAGTTTTTCCATGTCTCCCTATCCTCAGCCATTGTTTTGACCTCCTTGTACGACACAACTTTTGCCTTTTCCTTTATTTAGTCTATATAAGCCCTTCTTGGCTTTCCTCTTCCTCTTCTAGCTTCTATTTTTCCTTCTATCAGATTCTTAATCAAATCGTTATGTCGTACAAGATGGCCGAACATCTTTCCACGTCTTGATTCTATAACTTTTAATAACGTTCTTTTTTCATTAACAAGTTCTAGTACTTCTACGTTTGTCTTCTTTTCTGTCCAACTTATTCTTTCCATAAACTGGATACGCTATTATAATAAAATACCAAAATCTGTCCTAGATATGCCTGATAGGAAATTTAAACATTATATTAAGGAGACACTTTGTAAGAAGGCATACTAAACGACGGATGATTATGTTTGGCAAAAATGTGTGGCCCGAGCCTGGTGCAGTGACCTCCTAAGACTGTCATATTACTCTCTAGGTAAATGTACCTAGAGAGTAATATGAACTGATATGGTCAGATTTATAAATTTTTGTGACATTTAAAAATGTTCATTTAAATTTGTTCATATAAAAATGCAATGTATATTCGTCCACATAGATAGTTATTTAATTATAAGACATATGTAGTAAAGTGACGTCTTTGGAGAAAATGCAGCAGTGGAGTTTGTTGCGCCGCCTCTTCTCCACTTGCGCTTTGGAGGCGGTGGTAACCTTAGCTTTAAGTAATTTTATGACATCAACTAACTAAAAAACAAGAATATGACGATTTAAAAGTGCTGTTTTTTAGCCTATTTAAATGAATTCATTTTCATTTAATTTCACATTAACCGCGTGATTCGTCTACTGCTAAACACAAAGTGTGCGCAAAGCATTCAACCTACCTGTAATGACCAATTCACACACATTGTATCAGAATTAGCACATTGAACGCCAATCGTCTATAAAACGCTTTTGTTATGTGACCTACTGGTGAAATGGCAAGGACTGCGTAGTACTTTTGCTATAATATTGTGTATAAGCTGTTTATGTAGCCGGGTCTCCGGGGAAAAAAATAATACTTCTCTTGTAACTAGTTACCAAACAGCGAAAAAAGTTGCTCAAAAAGTGGCGTATTGCAGGGACGTATAGCGTTCGAGATGTAAGCTATTACATACTCGAGCTTTTTCTTTACCTTTTCTGAACTCGTGCTTACTCTTTCCCAACTGTCAAAATAATATCTATTAAAAAGAAAAAACAACCACGAAGTTTTTACTAAAAGTTTTTATGATTCATGCAAATATTTTTTAAAAGAAGCTACTAATTTTTTTTAATATCAGATTTAATGATTTGATTCAATGAGTTAGTTTAGGTTTAATTTCATTTCATCCCATTAAATTTCATTTTCATTTCATATCAATAAAAAAATTCTACTGAAGACTTGGCTGTATGGGCATAGTTCCCTTTGCCTACCCAGTATTGGTGAAGAAAACAAACAAAATCTTTGCTTATGAGTATTTCTCAAAAAAAGTGTACATTTGAGAAAAAAAAGTGTGCCGCGATATAGTAAAGAAATCAAACGTTTAAATATAATAATATTAAAAAAAATGCGTAATTGTGAAGGACAAACATTTAATCTTTAAAATAACAAATAAATTAACAGTAAAATCGCTTTAATTATACCAAATTTTTGACTTTTTTACAACCATGTTTTTTTCCTTTCATACAAAAATCAAATCGCCACCCTACCTTTTTCAAGTGTTAATAATTTATAAAACCAAACCTCATGTATTAATATCGTGCATTTTTGTGTATTATGAATCCTAGCTAAACGTACTTTCTGTATAAAATTAATGTTCTATGGGGTTTCATAATAAAATAATAATATAAATGCGAAAAACAAAATGAGTCGGATCAATTAACTTTTTCGTTCATACTCTTTCGTAATGTTTTATTACTACTTCCAGTTAATTTATGAACGCATCCATTACATCCAAACACGGGCAACACTAGCGTTATTCTAATTGGCTATTTGTTTACCGTCTCTGACATAAAATTTAATGTGAAAATCAATAAAACGTGTTTTGTTAAGTGGGACTTACTTTTTCGAAACAGGAAATATTATAACCTTTTTTTACAGTACAGTAAGTCATCATTGATTATCTTTTTGTAATACGTGTCGTAAGAACAATTGAAAAGCTTAATATATTTGCACTTTCATGCTATAACAAACTATTGACTTTTTAGAACACTGTTTATATCTTTTTTCGCTTACTATTTCGTAACATTTCTTATGAATTTCGTTACGTTACGAAAAAGTAACAATATTAGGCAAAGTTTACAATTGTTATAAAATTAAGAAGAAGTTTATAAAGCATCATGTAATTGTTTCTTATTTGTGTAAGACTATTGTTTGTTTCCCAAATAAATAAAATAAATAAATAAAGCAGTAATGGATAGTGATTTTGAGATCAAAATGTTGAATATTCCTTGAATTTGGAAAACTTTGTAAAAAATATTATAAAAAGAGTAGATTTTTTACATTAGACCATTTTTTTTAATCTGTGCAGTTTAATTATGCATGATTGGCAATGGATTCACACTATTTTTGCTTGCTGATTGATTGGTTGGTATATCAACGCGGAGACGAAACCGCTGAACGTAGAAACTTGTAATTTTGCATAGAGGTTTATATAGCTTAAGTAGGCACTAAAAAGAAATTTTGAAACTTCCCCCTTGAAAAACGAAAACGGTGAAAATCTAAATCCACGCGGGCGAAGCCGGGGGTAGTTAGTTGAAGTTAATTTACAGTAAGTATAAGCTATTTAAATTAGCTAAGCTAACTACGAAGCTTTTCTATTCACAATATGATGTAAATATTGAGAAAATATTTAAAAGTCTAGGTCCTATGATAATATTATTTCAACGATGTTCATGACGGAGATAACTTCGAATCCTTTGTTAAAACGTAATAAAGCAAACAGAAAATATTTCAGAAAATTCATAACTAAATATTGTTCCATTATAACAAAATTTATTTGTACAATAAATGTTAAATCAATAAACATATAACCAGTGAAGCTATGTATGTAAATAATTGACATACAATATTGAAAAAGAATTTGAATTAATTTTTTTTTACTGTTTACCTACTGTTAAGTATTTACATAGCAAATCGAGTGGTTGAGATGGTTGAGACATCTGCCTTATTAGGTATCATCTGCTCTTAACAATAGTATTTATTTATTTAACCTTTATTGTACAAAAAACACAAAAGTAAATGTATAATAGGAGGGCTTAATGCTAAGGCATTATCTACCAGCCAACCTTTGGGTCATGCGGAGAATTTTAGGTGGGTGTATAATAAAGGTACCTTATTACTAATTACATATACTTACTTACATACATAATTAAATACAAATCTTCTTCTCTCAGCCGAAAGACCCACTGTTGGACAAAGGCCTCCCCCAAGGATTTCATCCATGGAGGGTTTTGCCGTAATCGCCACGCTTGGCAGGCGGGTTGGCGATCGCAGTGTGATGGCATAGTACGCGGAAAGATGCTGCTGCCCATCCTCCGGTGTTTTAAATCCCTTAGTCGCCTCTTACGACACCCACGGGAAGAGATGGGTTGGTGCTATTCTAGGGCCACACCACAGGCCAAATACAAATACTACAATAAATATTTGTATAGAGGTAAATAAATATACATATATAACATAATATACGCAGTAAAACTCATAGATAAAACTTGTACACTTGTGTCTTGAAACTGGCTTAGTATTTTAGCCATGAGTAGAGAAACACATTTAAAAGAATTTTAGTTTAAAATTTTTGAAAAAAATATCAATAATTTTATTAAATAAAACTTTCTTTCCAAAAAAATAAACCGACTTCCATCATAAAACTTAAAATCATGAAATAACAATAACGAAAAATATATACGCATGCTACCTACTGAATGAGGTGAAGTCGGTGCCAAGTGCAGGAGTAAGGGTGTTATCATAATCATAAATCATTTATTACCAAGAAAAGTTACAAATTACAAGTACTGGAAAGGCATTTTATATATATACACATGATTCTAATGTTAATTTAGATTATTTAATTTTCATTAACATTAGAATAGGGGACCGGCCAAGGTATGAGGATTGTTAAAAATATGAAATTTTATGATAGAATACATATAATTAAACACATTTTACGACTTTTCAGCACGAGTTTATTCTCCAGAGCGGATTTATTAGAGTTCAAACTTTTAGGGAAAGTCCATTTTCTACGCGTGACGTCATATGAATGCACGATTAGTTAGGGGCGTTTTGGTATCGCCCAAACATCGCTTAAAAATGTGAATTGTTGTTTGCTATATCTTGGGAAATACTTTGGTTATGGATGTGATTCTTTTACGGATACTTCTATTAATGTGAGATATTTCAAAGAAGCGTCAAAAAAAAAAGTTGGCCGGTCCCCTCCCTTACTCATGCACTTGGCACCGACTTCACCTCATTCAGTAGGTAGCATGCGTATATATTTTTCTTTATTGTTATTTCATGATTTTAAGTTTTATGATGGAAGTCGGTTCATTTTTTTGGAAAGAAAGTTTTATTTTATCATTTTTAGTGCTTCTACACCTATTTTCTTTAATAAAAACTTAAACTTTTCTTCTGGCCGAAAATAAAGAATTAAGAATTCGAAACTTTTTATGTCAGTTTGATTTGAAATGTCAGAACATGTCAAATTGACTATTATTTTTGGCACATAAATAGACCAAGAGCCCGCGACGACCAAACCTTCCTTATTTTAAAAATGCTAAATGTTTCTCTGCGTGGTATATATGGGTATATATACCACGACATTATTAGCGACTAGGTATGAAGTTTGGATCTTAGTTGCTTATGCAGGTAATATGGCTAGCAACGATGATTTTTATAGGTGAAGAAAGCACCCTTGGGGCCTCCCAAAGTAACATTAAATTTAGCTTTTATAATAAAACAAATATAACTACAATTTAGTAAAGTTACAATGTCTATCAGGAGTTTATTATCTGCACCAATTGCATGGTAATGGATGGCGTGTATTCTAATATTATTCGGAATAAAATCTTTAAAAAACTTTACTTTGAGGAAATTGAGCTACCACTTTATATGTTATTGCTACAAATTTTCTGCCTAAGTAATCATGATCCAACTTTTATAGTCGCTAATCGCTATTTCTATGTAGGGGACATACACAGAAATTTTTGAGTTTTAATAAAATAGCATGCTGTCGCGGGCTTTTGCTCTATAATGCAATGTTGATATTTTTATATTTTGTTAGGTATCTTTAAAATTACCAAACAGATTCTGACGTAGTTAAAATGGGACCAACTTGGAAATACACCCTTTCGAATAAAAAAACAATTTTGGAAATCAGTCCACAATTGGCGGAGAAATCGGCGAACATACATAAAAAAACATACATACATCGAAACATATAACCTCCTCCTTTTTTGGGAAGTCGGTTGAAAAGGAAGGAAATAGGTACTGTGATTTGTAACTTACCAAATATTTATTTTACCGCGTTCGGAAATATCTGAAAAGAAAAAAAAAAGTAAGTAAGTAAACTCATTAAAAAACATGATCACGTACGATTATGTAAAAAACTTACTTTTAAAAAACTTACAATCTTTATTTATTTATTTAACCTTTATTGTACAAACACAATGTATGGCACAATAGGTGGACTTAATGCAGAAGCATTATCTAAGTCGACCTTTGGGGTAAACAGAGAACTTAAGTGGGTCTAAAGGGATTGTGTGTGATTGTTATATTATGTAAAATTATCCTGCTTCAGTTTTAAATACCATAACACATATATTTTTTTACCCAGGCATCATCCCTATTGCCAAAGCCATAAGAAAATTAGGGCTTCGTCTTCTGTACACATCATGCAACTAGTATTTTAACCTAGCTGATCAAAATGTACAGTCGACCGCACCTCAAGTTACCCTGCATGATCTGCCGATCTGTTGATGATGATGCCGCGGCCGCAGAGTCGAATTTGCAATGAATTTGAGTAGGTTGATGTGCTGTTGACTGTACACTAAGTTGGCAAATAAATAAATAATAAATAGCTACCTTAGTAGTAACCTTAGCTTTAAGTAATTTTCTAACGTCAACTAAGATGATGATTTAAAAGTGCTACTTTTAAGCCTATTGAAATAAAATTATTTTCATTCTATCAACCTGTTGTCCTAAACATTAAAAGCAGCAAGGAAACGCGGCTTCGCGGCGCGACGCGACGTATGAACTGTAAGTACAAATTCATACATTTGATATTTACCTTGTAGCCTTATGCTATGTTGTCTGCCTTATAGCATGGCATAGCATCGCACCGCGTAGCGTTCTGTCGCGCACTTAGGAAACCAGGATTTTTATAAAATGTAGGAATTATGCTAAAGAAGCGAAACACCTTACGTCACTTTATCCGCTGAAAATGCAAATGGCGACTAACTATTCGTGGCTGTCATGTCGAGACGGGTGTTGTCTGGAGTTGAATAGTTCATGAAATTCAATCTGTGCCCAACATCCTGCCTTTTGCATACCATTTACGAAGGGTTAAGTTGGGATAATTGCGGGGTTAAGTTTCTTTTAACCTCCTGTGTGAAATGAAGGATGTTATAAGTAAGACATGTAGTTGTATTTATCTGTACAGATATTCAAATTTGGGCCTTCTTTCTTGAAAAGTAAAATAAAATTTTGAAGCTTCAAAAATTATCTATTAGTAAATATAATATTCATCTACTTTGACTACCTATTATGTACTATTACTTTATACTGACCGAGTGACTAACAGACAACGCACATCTAAAACTACTGGGCGTAGAAAGTGAACATTTGGCATGTTTGGTGTAGGTTCCTTAGGGAGTGTAGGGGAGCACTAAGAAAGTATTTCTCGAAATTCAGTCTCAGCAAGTATAATATCATAGATTAGAACTTGTGCCATTAGAACGCAAGTCTCTTTAATATCAGTCACAACACGTAACACTTGCCCAAGGTATACTCTCTGTACACCGATTCAAATAGCTCCAGTTTCAATTGCACCTATGTATTCCACTTTCAACACTAAAATTTATCATACATCAAAATTAGGGAATTGCAACAAATTGCATTAACTTGGCGATAGGTGGCTTGTTTACTGCCACTCATGGAACTAATAGGTCCGTTATACGTAGGTTCCTATTGGATCCCAGCCTCGCGCATCTCTCGAGGTAAAAAACGACCACGAGTGACCCAAAAATTCGCCTCCATTTCATAGAATTTTGAATATTTTTCGCCTACGTTTCATACTACACGCTTTTTGTCTCATAGTCTTGTCTCTTATAACCAGAGATGGGATAATATGATACAATTTCATTACGAAACTCTCGAAAGTAATATAATATGGTTCAATCAATAATTTGTGTAAATTTATTTTTATTTCTATAAAATTCAATAACAATTCATGATTTTTAAATCCCGGTGTTAAAAAATTATTAGAGGTGCTATTATCCACTCATGTTACGTACTCCTCGAAGTTTAGGTAAATATGTACTGGAATATCTGATCTCTGCTTATAACGTAGTGATTACATTCTCTTTATTAGTTCCATGGTGCCATAATTGTTTGTATAAAAGGGGTTGTTGCACAAATGTATGGGGAGCCGGCTATATCATTAAGCACCTATCTAAACTTTTCATTTTTAGGTCAGTATCAATGCCTTATAAGTAAATCCGATAAATTCGTAGCATTTCTATGGTAATAAAATCAACAAAATCGTAATGAAGGTTAGGCGAGTTCCGCCAAAATGGCCGACACCCATTATGATTTGACGTTGACGCGCTTCATTTGACAGGTTCGATTTCCGGTACGTTCAAAAATGTACTTATACTACATAAGTGCCCGCGGGAAAGAATTTGTTTATTTTATTTATTATTCATCTATTTATGTGAAATACACATATGTTTTTATGATATTGCTTGTAACATGTGTTAGGAACGTTTACTTTAATTAATTTTCTAAAATATAATGAAAATATCGAGCATTGTATCTGATTTTCTGTATCATATTTTCCGAACGTACGTACGGGCGCCATGTCAGTATGGCCATTATACGACATTAAGCGATATTAAATGTATTTTTATACCATAACAAGATCACGAAAAAACAAATATGTGATAGTTTTAATCGGTTTTTGATATTATTTCTGATTTTTGGGGAACTGCTCATGATATAGCCTGTTATGGAACATGCCCTTTATTAATCGCTGCTCTTTGTTACGTAGGTGCTATTGAAATAGGTGCTATTCGAATCGTAGCCCTGAAAGGAATATAATACCTAAAGGGCTCGTAAAATTATTCAGATCAAGATTGATTCGCTAGTTTAGGCGTGAAAGCGGAACAAACGGTTTCCAAATCACTATTAGGACCCAATTTTCGTGTCAAGGTTAAGGGAACTTACAGCCATTGTATTAACATTGCATTTTACGAGGTGAAAAATCGTGTTCGCGTGACTTGCCGGGATTTATAACATACGAACTCACACGCTTATTTTTGGGGCATAATTTGAAATAAAAGAACCATTTTATCCTAATCTAACTACTTCCATATTAATACTAACATTGTAAATGCAGGCAAGACAGACCGAAATGGAGATCCTTACTATCAAAGGCTAAGTCTAATTTTGGGTTACTGAATCATAATAATTAGTTATAAAAGCGTCTGTTAGTTATAAAGTCTGTCTGTCTGCCTGTTTGTTACTCTTTCACGGCTAAACCACTAGACTGATTTTGATGAAATTTGGTATAGATATAGTTGAAGACCCGTGGTCAAACATAGGCTACTTATTTAAAAAATCAACCCTCGAAGTTCTAAAATTGGGGGTCAGTTTGTACGTAAAAAACTTTTTGTCGCGGGTGAGCCGCGGGGCAACAGCTAGTTCTAATCCTAACTAATATTATAAATGCGAAAGTAAGTTTGTTTATATGTTTGTTTGTGACCTCTTCACGCTTTATCTACTGAGACATCTTCCTGAAATTTTGCATACACATAGTTAGAAGTACAGAGAAGGACATAGGGTACCTTTCAATGGGAACTTCACGCGGTCGAAGCCGCGGGAAAAAGCTAATTCATTATAATTTGGTTCGAATACACTTAATATTTGAGGAGCTCGATAGCCTTGTACGGTCAACAGCACATTATCCACACAAATTCGACGCTATTACGCTAGTAGGGTAGCTTAAACATGGAGTTGGTTGTACTCACATAATACTTATTCTTTTTTTGTATATAAAAATGCTCATTTGCGAGAACGCAAATTATAACTAAAGATATAAAGGTTCACACTAGACTATCACGACTATAAATAAAACAGCAAAACCCCATCTGCCGTGTACAGAACCCTTAATGCGTGACTACTTCTCGCACTTTCCCATTCCATTTTTAAATATTTCGCCGATAAGCTAGTATATTTGACACGCTAAATCTTACGTTTATTTCTTAGTGGTTTTTGGTATAAGGGAGCAATTTCGTTGCTTTTTCCTGAATTTTTTTTTACTATTGTTATGGTATTATATTTGCATTTAGTGGTACTTTGATTATATTTTTATTATGGTAATAGTAGGTCGGCAATTCGTAAAATAGAGATCGATTTTAGCAATAAATTTAGAATTCATCTCGAATCTGGGTAAATTTTATACAAATGCATTCGGAATATTGCCCTGAACACAAATATATGATGACAAGCGCGTGGTGGCAAAGTGGTGTGGGTAGTATAGTAAAAATGACGTCAAAAGACCGCCATAAAAAAAAATATAAACATACGACGATGGATACTAAATGAAAGGGCTGTGAGTAGATTAAAAATAAACATATCACTCTATCACTCTCATCTAACAAATTATTAGAAAACGTTAAAAAAATTCACAATTCAAAGTTTATTTTGAATTGCTCGAATTTCCTCGATAAGAAGATTATAAACACTGTCATACAATTACACTAAATTGCACTTCATTCTAAAATTAATATACCTAATTAAAACATACGTGTTCTCACAAAGTCACTGTATATTCAGTGCGTCTGCTCCAGATATTAACTAGGCTATGCACACACTATGACGCGCGCTATCTATGCAAACATTCTATGGGTACGTATATGAATGAGCTAGCTGTGCCCTCGGGGTTCGCTCTTTTGGGAATTTCGGGACAAAATTAACCTTTTGTGCTATTTTAGGTTCTACCACAAGTAGGGTATAATTGGGGATTCTGGATCATCATGTGACCTCGCTTCGCTCGGTCTACATGATGACCAGAATCCCCAATTATATTTGTTTAACCCCACTAATTATAAATTATTTTTATGATGTATTTGACTTTCATCTTATATCTAATTTTAGGAAATGTCTGTATAAAAGATGTCTGTATTAAATTCTATCAAGTGTGTAACATAACATATTAACTAAATTGGTGCTCCAAAAAAGCTACAAAAGTTCTAATAGCTATAAAGAAACAGTAATTCTCGATAACTGTAATCAGTTTTCGAGAATTAAAAAAAAAAATAGAAGAGCAAAACGGGCGCGCGCTTTTCGAGCCTTCCTCGAGGTCGATTTTGGCTTTCGGTTTCGGAGGAGAGGCTCTCAAGCGCGCTTCCCGCTGTTTTTGTTATTTCATTTCTATTCGGGAAGAGGGAAGAGGTCGCACTGGCAGGATCTGATTGGGGGCAGTTCCGACCGTTAGCAACATTCACTCGCTCTGTTCGCTTTGCAATGTAACTGTGCCCCAATATGTGCCGTAACACCACAGATAACAAAGCATCGCTACTAGGAGTCCCAACATTATCGCCTAAAATTTTATATATATATCGTCTCAAGCAAAAAACTTTAACATCGCGATGCAGAAAAGCTACTTTATGAGCACAATTACAATCTTGATAGATGGTATGAAATATTATAAACATAAGTCATGTATTCCCTTGCACTAAATGCGCGAGATAAAATTGCACATGTGACGTGACTGTGACGCGACCTCGCTCAGAGTTCACGTCATAGCACGTCACGATCGCCCGTCATCCAGCGACAAATAAGGAGCTGTATGCTACTCAATTAAAACTCTGTATTAGTACCTATCTAATTCTTTAAAAACTAAAAATCCTTCCTGTATAAAAAGAAAGTTAACGTTAAAAGATATTTAATAATAAAGAATATTACAAACATAAATACAAGATACGAGCGAAAAACATAACCCCTTTTCTCACAGTCGGGTAAAAATAAATGCGCGCATCAATATGCTACTATACACAACAAAAGATTTTAACTTTAGTTTTACGAAATTTTATGATTTCTAGTTAGCCCTTAATTTACAATCGTCACACTGGCTTCACCAATGTTAAAATAAGTATTTTAAGACCTCTCTTAGTTGAATCGTTTTCCATCAATTAGATTTACTCGTAAGTACATACGTTGACCATATTAAAATTGAATCTCGAATTGCAGCGACAATGCGGCGCCGGGATAGCTAAATTAGGTATCGTTCATCTATGAGTCTCTAAAGTTCACACAGTTTAAACGATAGTATATCATATGTGTAATAAAAATAAGATTCATTATTGTAAAAGTTCATTGTATTATTTATTATTGTAAAATATTAAACTAGGAAAGAGACTTGCTTGTGGACAAGGTCTTATAATTTAGTTTTATAAATATTTGTCGACAAAGAATATTTTCGCCATACTCTTTTTTGGTGGGTGCATCGCGCGGCTGCATCTCTGTTCAGTTCTGTGTCCGTAATACCAGCAAGCAAAGAAGCTAGTAAGTATGTATGTATCTATTAGATTTTTTTTTTTTTTTTAATTTGTAACTACAATGAATAAATAATAGATACAGGCTGCGGATTACAAGTCATATCTCCAGCCCGCTGATTACGCTGTAAATTTATGCATAAATTATGATTTCAGGTATTCCAATCCTTTTGACTCGGACGGTGAAGGGCAATCTTCCGCGCCAAAGAAGAGGACTAACAAGTCGAAAGCCTCCAAGCCGAAAGCCAGCCGAACTCCGAAGGCGAAGAAACAACCAGAGTTTGCTGAGTCAGACTCTGACTCGGAGCGAGGGCCTGCAACGTCTGGCAGCACCAGGCCGCTACTTCCCGAAGAGTTTCCTGACGGTTTCAGCAGGAAACGCAAACGAGTCATACATGATTCGTCCGAGGTGAGTCTGATTATTTTTATTCATCTATTTGTCTGTATATTTGCACGCGTATCACGCAAAAACTACTAGATGAAAAGTGATACGGTTTTGCTGTGTATTGTTAAATTTTGAATTTAAAATCTAGCGCAGGTTTTCGCATTATGATACGTCGCTTAGAACCTGAGATATTTACAACAATAAATTTCGCGCGGATGAAGTTGCGGGCATAAGCTAGAATGAAACCTATTGGACGGATTTCGATGAAATTTTGTACACGGGTAGAAAAATACTGAGAATCGCATATAGGGTGCTTTTTATGCCAAAATTACCACATGAGCGAAGCCCCGGGGCGCAGCTAGAATTATTTAAACTCGATCTTGATAAGTATTAGTCAACTGATTATAGGTATTGGGTTTTTCTATTCAATCCCAACTTGATAAAGATGAGATTTAATATATATGTATGTGTAATGTTTTATTTAAGTGTAAGTACCTATTTATTACTGGTTTCAGGATGATGACTATGAAACTATACGTGCTCCGACCTTGAAAAGTTACCTGCAGCGACGCATGGCTTCGGGGTACTCATACCAAAGTGACCCCACCAAGCGCGGCGGATATTACATAGAAGTCCGCATCTCGAACTGCCACGAGCTGGAGTCCGTCGCCGCTGAAAGCCGTTGGAAGCATTCACTAATAAGCTTTAAAACGGCGGTGCCTGACAATTCAGCAACTTGGAAGGCGGCTACCCAGTTGGTGGCAATGGTGAAAGAAGATTTCCGTAATACGCGACCAATTTTGTATCCCGCCAAATGAGGACGTGCATCTGACCGTTTTTTGCGTACCTATTGGTTATAAACTTAAATATGTGCTTATTTAACCGTATACTCATAATTTTTGTAAATACAATAATAATAATATATTGTTTTCTCGGAATAGAATATTGTAGGTATAAATAACATTTTATATTTGCTAAAATTATTAAATAACAAGAAAACGTAAATAAAACTTAAACATTTAATCTAATTAATCTAATATAAAACAGAATATACTTAATTACCTGTAAAGTTAAAATTTCAATCTTGCAAAATGTACTTCTGCAAACCCTGTAACATGCATGTGAAACAACATTCCTCGCATAAAAGATCTAATATTCACAAGTCTAATTGTTTACTCCAAACTGAATTCGACAATGTTCGCGTAATAGCTTGCGCTTTTAAAAACAAAATTGTTACTTACCAAATCAGTCCCCATAGTTTTACTATATCCCCTGAAATATTTTTAGATGACATCTCACACACATCTCAGTATCTGATAAAAAAAATGTTAACACAACATACATCTGTTAAAGTCAATTTCGAGCTATATGTTTTATATACTTTACCGAAAAATAGTGAATCGTCTCTTAAATCATTTAACACTAAATATGAAGTTATTCATCAAAATACAGATTTAGTAAATTTTTATAACATGTTTTCTGAGAAAATAATAAATAAATGTTCCGAGTTCGAGCTCTGTGAATCAGGCTGGACTATCGAGTCAATAAGTCATATAGAATTAAACATTTTAAAATATAATCCTTTGAAAGCCGGGACGTACATACCATTGCCGCAAACTATTCAAAGAACAAAATCTTGCCTGAATATAAAAAATACTGATGAACATTGTTTCGTATGGAGCATTGTTGCACATTTATACCCAACTAAAAATAACCCTACTAGAATAGCGTCATATCCTCATTATTCAAAAGTATTAAATACAACTAATATGTCGTTTCCTCCAACTTTAGAGGATATTCAATTATTTGAAAAAATAAATACACATGTGAGCGTGAATATTTACGGTTTAGATAAAAAAAATCAAGTAACTGGACCATTGTATAAAACTATAAAAAGAAAAATGATGCATGCTAACTTATTGTGTGTCGAAAAAAATAATAAATATCATTATTGTTTAATAAAAAAATTTGACAAACTTGTGCGCAAACAATTGACCAAACATAAGTCACGCATATACTTATGTGAAGAATGTTTCATATACTATGATTCACCTGAAAAACTAGCTAATCATGATTGTGCAAGAGTACAAACTGTACTACCTGAAGAAAATATTCAAATAAGTTTTTCTAATTATCGTAATTCTCAAAAAATTCCAATTGTAATATACGGTGATTTTGAGAGTTTATTACGAGAATATTCAGATAATGATAAGACTGCATGTGTTGAAAATGTTCAAATTCATGAGGCTAGTTCTTTTGCATACTATATTTTTAGTCATTCTAGACCTGAGCTAAACAAATTCGTTTCATACAGAGGGCGAGATTGTTCAAAAAATTTATTAAATCAATTAGCAAAGATGTCAAAACGCTCTACGGATTACTTTTAGAATCAAAGCCTTTGGTAATTACTAAAAGCGAACGTGAATCTTTTGAAAATAAAAAAAAATGTCATTTATGCAAGAAAGAGTTTAATGAAACTGATGTTGTAGTGGTAGATCATGATCACTTTACTGGAAAATATAGAGGTCCTGCGCATAATCAGTGTAATTTAAATGCAAAAAAATGTCCGTATATACCGATCATATTTCATAACCTTTCAGGCTATGACTGTCATTTATTCATAAAGGAACTTTCTACTTCTTGCGGGCGAATAAATTTAATACCTAAAAATAAGGAAAAATATATTTCATTTACTAAATTTATTCCGATCGATCAAAATACTTCGGCTCAATTAAAATTTATTGATTCTTTCAATTTTTTGAGTTCAAGTTTAGATAATTTGGTTAAATCAATGCAATCAGATGATTTTAAAAATTTGCGACAGCATTTTTTCGATGATCATTTATTTAATTTAGTAAGAAAAGAAAGGTATCTACTGTTATGATTATATTGACTCGGAGGATCGTTATGAAGAAAACAAGTTACCAGACCAATCAAAATTTTACAGTAATCTTACATCCCAAACAGTTTCTGATGAAGATTACAAGCATGCTTTACAAGTTTGGAATGATTTTAATATATCCAACTTAGGAGAATATACAGACTTATATCTCAAATGCGATGTTCTACTATTGTGTGACGTTTTTGAAAAATTTCGCGATATGAGTTTGAAGTATTACAACCTTGACCCATGTTATTATGTGTCATCACCTTCTTTGAGTTGGGATGCGATGTTACTGTACACTAATATTGAATTAGATTTAATTTCAAATATAGAAATGTATCAGATGTTAGAAAAAGGAATCCGAGGAGGTTTGGCTCAATGTTCGTTAAGATATGCTAGAGCAAACAATAAATATTTATCAAACTATGATACCAATAAACCTAACAGTTTCTTAGTTTATCTTGATTGCGTAAATTTGTATGGTTATGCTATGATGCAAAAATTACCTACTGGAAACTTTAAATTTCTTACCAAAAGAGAGATAGATGAGTTTAATGTAATGAATATTTCAAATGATAGTAATACTGGATATATTTTGGAAGTAGACTTACACTATCCTGCTAAATTACATGACGATCATTCAGATTTACCATTTGCAGCTGAGAAGTTTGCGCCACCAGGTAGTAAAAATCTAAAATTAATAGCCAATTTGTATGATAAACGAAAGTATGTCATTCATTATAAGCATTTAAAGCAATGTTTAAAAAATGGACTCATTTTATTAAACATTCACAGGATTTTGTCATTTGATCAATATGCATTTTTAGCACCATATATATTATTAAATACTACACTTAGACAAAAAGCTGGGTCAGATTTTGAGAAAGACTTTTTAAAAAACAGAACAATTCAATTTTCGGAAAGACTATAGAAAATAAAAGAAAACAAGTCGACGTAAAATTAGTTAACACATGGAATGATAGATCAAATAAGACTAATAAAGTTTGTGGTGCAGAAAAATATACAAGTGCTCCTAACTTTAAAAATTTTTCCATTATTTCTGAGTCGTTAATAGCTATTCAGTTAGAACTAACAAAAATTTTGCTGGATCGACCAATTTACATAGGATTTTCAATTTTAGAATTAGCTAAAGGACATTTATATCATTTTCATTATTCTGTAATGAAACGTATATACAAAGATTCTATTAAACTTTGTTATACTGATACAGATAGTCTCTTGTATCTGGTCAATACAGCAGACTTTTATGAAGATATGAAAAATAACAATAAGTACTTTGATACGAGTAACTTTGATAACGAGCTTTTTGATATGCCTAAATTAAATTGCAAAATACCTGGATTTTTTAAAGATGAAATGGGCGGTGATGTTATTTCCGAATTCGTTGGATTAAGAGCAAAATTGTACTGTATAGAATCTAGGAGTAATTTAATAAGAAAAGCAAAGGGAATTAAAAAATCTGTTACAAATAAACTTGACATAAATAAATATAAAAAAGCATTGATGGATAATAAGACTCTTAGAGAAAACATGTTTATTATTAGATCTAAAAATCATATTATTTTTACTCAAAAGATTAACAAACTTGTGCTTAATAGAGATGATGATAAAAGGCAAATTATGGATGATGGTTGTAACACTTTACCTTGGGGACATTATAAAACCATATTTTAAAAACCCATTCTTTTCCCATGGTATTGATAATAAAACAATATGTATAGTTTTTAAATTGTAACTTTGTTCTATTTATATGTACCTTCTTATCAGCTTGTGTACTCTAATAAAATAAAGATATTTGCAAATTTATAATTTTATTTCATTTCTATATTCCAAAATCAAAATACAGACCGCTTCTAGGCAAAACAACATCATTAGGTCATACTTTAAATTGAAATATAACAATAATAACCTAATTTTGCATTTTGGAATTTATTTCTTTGCAAAGCGCCATCTGTTATCACAGGTACCATTGCATTAATTAAAAGCTAGTACGAATTTATTTGTTTGCAAAGCGCCACCTGTTATCAGCGGTACCATTGCATTAATTAAAACTAGTACGCTGCTAGTACAATGTGACGTGCTGTTACAGCATGCTTAGTGACGTAAGTTTATTAGTCTTATTTTTTCGCAAAGGCGCTATCTGTAATTCTGCCATTGCAATAAATAAGAGCTAATACTGTGCTAGTGCCATCTGATGTGCTGTTACAGCATGCTTATTGACGTAATTTGATTTGAATTCATTTTTCACGATCGAAAATAAAACACCATCATTATAGTTTATTAAACATTTATTTTGATTTTATCATAATTATCTTTATACCATGTGTACAAACAATGGGCATTTTTATAAGCACACATATCTTTATGATAGATACAACGTTGAATGCTTGAACAATAGCTATCATACAATATTTCTAAATGAGGACAGCCAAAGTCTTCTAAATTATATACATTAGCAGTGTCTAACATATTTTTTAACCAAATAACTTTTTCAGTGCCTTTAGTTAATATATTTTTGTTTTTAAAAAAATCTTTTTCTTTTAAAATATACTTGTATTGATTGTATGGAATAAAACCTTCATTCCAATAAAATTCTCTAAATCTTTCAATCCATGTAACATTTGAACGTTCTTTTTTCGTCAACTTATAATACGGATATGGAGCCTTTAAAAGTAATATCATGACATGCTCTTTCGACAAAATTGCTATTTCTTTAGGTATGAACTGATTTTTCTCATTCATAAAGCCTTCAACATCAACAATTACATTCATGGTTGAATTCATGTTATGTTTCGAACAATGTTACTTTGAAGCTTGTACTTAATAAGGTTTATGCTTAATTAATATCTTGCTATATTTTTTTTTTATCTTGATCAATCTATTACAAAAATTACTTTATCTTTGAATGTTTTCAGATTAAGCAAAGGCATATGCAGGATGCTGGAGTCGTAATAAGACTGACAAAAGTTTAAATGCATTTATTTATAAATATAAAATTGCTTTTATTCAGATATATCTTATCTATCTACTTAGGTACAGTCAAGAGTCAAAAGTGCAGTCAGAATCTACAAGGCATTATGATCATTAAGGTTAGGCATAAGGTCTTCGATGTTTGACTGCACTTATGACGCTTGACTGTACAAATAACATAGTTTACAATGATATGTACATAGTTTGTGATAATGTGTAGTGGCTAGTTTACAATGATTATAGCTTTATCTTTGCGCTGTTTTTATATTTATGTGGATAATACATAATCATATATTACACATTAAGGATCCTATATATTTTTGTTACACAAAATTTTATATAACTCTTTACTTGATATTTGTTTTATCTTTTATTTATTACATTGATTTTATTATATATATTTAAATTCAGTTTTATAACAATTAATTAAAACATGAAATATTATGATGTCATCTATATCTGTTACAAAGTTAATCTAAAATATAAAATGCTTAATTCAATAATATTACTTACTGTTGTTTAGGAACACACTATATTATGCTATTACACGTATACGTATTATTATATATACACTTCGTACAGCCTTTCTCCTATTCTTTTAATAACTTTATTAGCAGCCTCCATCACATCATCATAAATGTCGTCGACCACATATTGCGCACTTACATTTATGCTAATGTCATTATTTTCACTTTTTTCACATTTTTCACTTTCTTCCTGCTCGTTCAGTTCACATATGTAAATTTTGATAAGATGACGTCCTCGCTTCACAGCACTTCCTTGGCGAATTATATATGATGAAGAAGAAGATGGGCCTTGTAGATCCTGAAATTTCCTTTTTTCTGAGGTTTCTTTGTCTTCAGTTGCTGTTCATCAGCATTCATTAGTTTATTTGGAGGCAGATCTTTTAGGCGCTCGTCTTCAAAATCTTGTAAAAGATCTTGTGCATAAAAATATTCATTGCTGATAGTGCGAGCTGGAAGGTTAGAAACACGAGTTTCCTCAGCGTTGGACATGATCTGAAATAATTAAAGAAAAATATTTTATAATATACACAGCATAGATTGTCAAAGATAGTCACTAAGTTTTTAAAATGTTCTAATAAATATTGAAATATAAATTTAACTCACCAATTATTTCAGAAGAATCGACGTGTCGTAACAGGCGCAAAGATAAAGCTATAATGAATTTACTTAAGATTAATTTCGATCTCTGCAGCGTCGTTGGAATGCAATTCCTTTTATGGGCGCAGAATCTCGACACGTCACGACGACGATGCAACAGAAATCGATATCACATACCTAAATGATTCATCATAACTTTTTTATTTATTTATATTTTGTATTAATTAACATATATATATCTATATGTATTATATAACCATTATTATATATATTTGTATACATTGACAATAATGAAGTTGGTCAAACAGGTCGTGTCTCTAGAGATAACGCATATAGATTCTGAACTACAGACATTACCTTATAAACGACATGGAGAATTATTGCCGAATACAATTCGCTGTATTATTTGCGGACCCTCCAACTGTGGCAAGACAAACGTGATGATTTCCTTATTATTGCATGAAAATGGGCTTAAGTTTCAAAATGTTTATTTATATTCTAAAACTTCTTTTCAACCAAAGTATTTACTTTTAGATCATATTTTACAATCTGTTCCAGATGTTAAAATATTTATTTTAAAAAATGATGAAGATCTTATTTCTCCAAATGAAGTTCATAAAAATTCTGTCTTTATATTTGACGATGTAATATGTGAAAATCAAGTAAATATTCGAAATTATTTTTCAATGGGGCGGCATAAGGGCATTGATTGCTTTTATTTGTCTCAAACATATTCAAAAATACCAAAACAATTAATTAGAGACAATGTTAATGTCTTAATTGTTTTTAAGCAAGATGAAATAAACTTGAAACATATTTATCAAGAGCATGTTAATTCTGATATGAGCTGGCATGAATTCAAAAAATTGTGCTCTAATATATGGAAAGATCCGTATATGTTTTTGCTGATCAATAAAGATTGTGAATTAAACAAAGGCAGATATCGCAAAACTTTTGACATATTTGTATATTTTGATTAATTATTAGATGCCTATATAATGTCTAATACAATGCTTCACGGGTTACTTTAATTTTGACTTTCACGTTGACAAAGCGAATGTCAAAAATGAATGGAAATGTTAAAAATGACTTAATTAAATCAGTTAAAGCCATTAAACAAAAAGTAAAATGGTTACGAGAAAGAGAAGATGACTTAGAACTACAACGCTGCAAGTTATTTAAACCTGTAACAAATTCCATACAATCATTGGCACAACCTCAAACTGTTAAATATGAAAATACTTATGAAAACTATGGTAATGAAGATTTTAATATGAAACAGCAAAAGGAAATGGATGAACCATTGGAAATAAAATCCCCTATTAAGACATCGATCACTTCAGAGAATATTAAAACTCCGTTAGATCTTAAAAATAATGAATTATGTGTGCCTTTTGGTGTACGCAACGATAACGGCAAATTGATGATAGGCAATACGTTGGTTACATTTACAGACGCTGTTGATGATTCTTCCAATAAAATAGAGATGGTTAAAATAGGAGAAAGTAGTTATGAAGTAACTCCAGGATTAAGAGAATTACTTTTTCAAAGTAAACCCAATTTGAAAATTATTTCTGATAAAGACAAATTAGTATATAAAGATATTTTATCTTTTACAAATGTTCACAAAAGAGATTATCATTCATCAGGTCAGATCAAAGGTGATAAAGGAATGAAATATTGTCACGTTATTAAACCACTAATCTTTGAAAATAATTGCAAGGAAAATAAAACAGGTGGTAATCTATTAACTTTAAAATCGTATAAAAAGAATACCGATTTTATTTATTGGGATGATCCTAATGAATTGGTTGATAGATTGAAAATTTTGATTGCTTCTAAAGATGCTGGTAACACGAGTCATGACAATGAAATTATTTCAATAATTGAAGAACTTAAAGAAGCTGGAATTATAAAAAAGTGATTTGTCTAAATTAAGATCAGTTGTAGTATAGACGTTGAACATGAATGTCAACAAATTCGGTCATCATATTCACAAACGGCAAAAAATGCGCAGTTCTTCACTGAATAATATATTTGATGCGGAGTATAAAATCATAAAACATATTAGAGCGCCCGTAGATCCAAATGATTGTGCTACTAAAGAGTATGTGGATAACATAACTAACGGGTTCTTAAAGAAATTCAAAACTCTCGATGATTTAACAGCATTGTTAAATATTGAAATAAATAGTTTAAAAAAGAATCTAGATGTTGCAAAACAAAAAATACATAAAAAATGAGTAAATCAGATGTAGTCAATGAAATACATAAACCAGTAAGATACAATTTTCCCCGAAGACATGTTATACTCAAAGATATAGATGATTTGTGGCAAGCCGATTTAATTGATATGCAATCTTATTCTAACGAAAATTCAAACTATAAATACATTTTAACAATAATCGATGCATTTTCAAAGTATGCCTGGGCATATCCCCTCAAAAATAAAGACAAAATAAGTGTAACTAGAGCTTTTAGAACATTACTAGAAAAAGGTCGTGTTCCAAAAAATCTTCAAACAGATTTAGGAAAGGAGTTTTATAATTCGGATTTCAAAAAATTGGTAGAAAAATATAATATAAATCATTATTCTACTTTTTCCGTGAAGAAAGCATCGATAGTGGAAAGATTTATCAGAACCATAAAAAATAAAATTTACAAATATTTTAGTTTACAAGGCAATTATAAATGGAGTGGTCATATTCTAGAAAATCTTGTTAAAGAATATAACTCAACTTTTCACAGAACAATTCAACAGCCGCCAAATAAAGTTAATAAAAATAACAAAGATGTATTATTAAAGAGATATAAAACCTTGCAACTATCTTCATTAAAAAAAGAACATCAAAGATTTAAAGTTGGCGACTGCGTTCGTATAAGTAAATATAAAGGGACATTTGAGAAAGGATATACTCCAAATTGGTCAACAGAAATATTTAAAATATTTATGGTGCAAAACACAAGTCCTATTACATATCTGTTAAAAGATATTAGACAGCGACCGATTTTAGGCGCATTTTATACACAAGAACTACAAAAAACTAAACATCCTGATATTTATTTGGTAGAAAAAGTTTTGAAAAAGAAAAGGGATCTGTTATTTGTTAAATGGTTAGGTCTGCCTGTAGCTGAAAATAGCTGGATAAAGAAATCAAGCGTCGTTTAAGCATATATATTTATTCAAAGAAAAATAATCTTCATTCTGCATTTAGGTGTGAGAGAAGGTAGAGGTTACATCCAATAATTTGTAGAGGAAAATAAATATCCTAACAATCACAATGGAGCCGAAAGTAAAAAAAACAAAGAAAAAGTCTCTTAAATCTAAATCTGCATCTCCAAAGACAGTAAAGACAAGAACGAAAACCTCTGGGGCTGGTTTCAGCAAAGTTTTTAAAAATATGATTTCTAAAACAAAAAAGCACCTACGTAATATAAAACCAAAATGTAAAAAAGCTGCAATTGAGTTAGCTATTGCGGCCGCAAAAGAATTAGCATCGGAGTTACCTGTTGAAGTACCTCGCGTTATTCCAGTGCCAAAGACTGGTGGGGTATTACCATTGATTCCAATTTTCGCAGGCCTTGCTGCTGCTGGAAGCTTAGCAGGCGGCCCAGTAGGTGTATTAAAAGCGATCAATGCTATTAAGTCTGCTAAGAAATTATTTCAAAAAGAATCTCACGAAAAATTGAGATCTTTATGTATTGGAAGCGGATTACACATTAAACCTTATGGACAAGGTTTAGGAATATACTCGAGGATTGAAAAAAACTAAGTATTAGGCTACCGAATCGAGCACTATCTAACTTTGATATTTTAAAACATTCCAAAAATATACCATTTTTCAGAGGGGTGTATATGAGAAATGAATTACCAATTCATCCATTTAAGAAAGAATGTGGTATTATCAATTTAGATAAATCTGAAAATCCTGGTACTCATTGGGTAGCCTATGCAAAATTTAATGATTATATAGAATATTTTGATAGTTATGGAGACTTAAAACCACCTCGAGAATTTGTGAAATACATGGGATCTAAATTTAATTATAACTATACAAATTTCCAAGGAAATAACCCATTTAATTGTGGACATCTTTGTATAAGATTTCTTAATAATTTTTGGAACCATCACAACCATAACAACAAATAAATATTGATGCACTCAGAATAAAGGTCAGTTCATCACAATGTCTGTTACGCTCACTATTACTGGAAATAACTCTGTTTTGGAAACGAATTTTATTCCTCCACTTATTTTAGATGGTGCATACGAGTGCGGTTTATTATATTTTTCTTCTTTCAATTCTATACCTAATATAAATGATTACAATAATTTATTCGTGTACGGAGAAAATAAACAAAAAATTAAGGTGCCAACTGGAATTTATGATTTGCAAGATTTATATGAATATCTAAATGACAGAATTAAAAATAAATGTGAGCTAATAATAAAACCGAATAATAATACTATGTCATGTTTCTTATTCTGTAGTGAAGTTGTAGATTTTGGAGTAGAAAATAGTATAGGATCTTTACTTGGTTTTCCAAAAGTGAAATTGGAAGCAAATAAATGGCATGAGTCAACGACTCCAATCAACATTCTACCAGTGTCTGTTATAAGGATCGAATGTGATCTTCTACAAGGGTCTTACACTAATGGTATTCCATCGCATATCATTTACGAATTCGTGCCAAACATCCCACCCAGTCATAGATTTGTCGAAATACCAAATAACGTTATATACTTTCCAATTACTCAAAATATTATTTCATCTGTAACTGTAAAAGTGGTGGACTTAGATGGGAAACGTATTAATTTCCGCGGAGAAAACATTCAATTGTGTCTTCATTTAAGAAAAATAAAATGATTGTTTTTCATAAAAATAATTGTAATAACGTTTATAAATTTCAAGTAAAGAAAGTTAAGAAATCTATTTCAAAGACTGCAGTGAAACAAGTTAGACGTGCTGTGACTCGTAAAAAAATTAATAAAAATAATAAAGAATTTCTAAAAGCACTCGGTTTTAAAACATGACTATCCTGAACATAAATGATTCAACTCAATTTGATAATTCAATTGAGAGTTATGAAATACATACTTACAATCCATATAATAACAGTTTTAATACGAATGATGAAATACGAATACCGATCCATCATCAAGATATATATGTATTACCGTCAGCCAGCTCTATTTACATCGAAGGAAGTGCTATAGTGAGTCATGTGGACGCCAGCGGTAAAATTCAGAAAAAGAATGTCAAGTTTACTAATAATGCTATATTATTTCTCTTCCAAGATATAAGATATGAAATAAATGGTGTAGAAATTGATCGTATAAGAAACGCTGGAATAACTACATCATTAAAATCATACATATCAATGAGTAGCTGTGAGAGTAAGGCAGCAGCTGCATGGGGATGGAAAACTGACGAGGATTTGAATAAAAGTAATAATAATGGCAATTTTAGCATTCTTATACCATTAAATAAAATATTAGGCTTTGCAGAAGATTATAACAAAATTGTAATGAATTGTAAGCATGAACTTATATTTAATAGAACTAGTTCAAATCTAAACAGTATTGTTATGGACGCTAATGATACTGTAGACATTAATATACACAGAATTCAATGGCGCGTACCTCATATCAAAGTTTCTGATAAGCAGAGACTAATACTATTGAAGCAATTAGAAAAAGATAATCCTATTCAAATAGCATTCAGAAACTGGGATTTATATGAATATCCATTACTACCAACAACAAAAAAGCATTCGTGGGCCGTAAAGACTACATCTCAATTGGAAAAACCGCGATACGTAATTTTTGGCTTGCAAACAAATAGAAAAAATTGTAAAACGACAGACAGTTCTATATTTGATCATTGCACGTTGACTAACGTCACATTATTCCTAAATTCTCAATATTATCCATATGATTCTCTCAACGTTAAGTTTGATGAGGAGAAGTACAGTATATTATATGAGATGTATGTTCAATTCCGTCAGTTGTTTTATAACCGTCCTACAGACCCCTTGCTTGATCTATACAAATTTAAAGAAAAGGCGCCGTTATTTGTAATCGATTGTTCTAGACAGAACGAGAATTTAAAAACAGGTCCAGTTGATGTCCGATTGGAAATTGAAACCTCTCAAGATATACCGAATAACACCTGTGCCTATTGTTTAATAATTAATGACAGACTTATTGAATATAAGCCTTTAAGTAATATTGTCCGAAAACTATCTTAAGTTATTGTTTTATTAAATTGGAAAATATTTTTACTATTAAAACATGTTTGCTATCGTGGATGTTCAAGGTTTTAAAATCGACAACAACGTATTTATTGTAAAAGAAATTGCTGTCATATATGCCAATAAGCTAAATTTTTTTTTAATATCACCACCGTTCCCATTTCGCAATCTCACTAGCGCTGAAAAACGAAACGTGTGTTGGTTAGAGCAAAATCGAAAAGTACGGTGGGATGAAGGATTTATACCATATACGAAGCACAAAAGTATTGTTCAAAATTATCTTAAAGATAAAATCGTTTATTGTAAAGGTATTGAAAAAATGACTTGGATAAAAGACATAACAGGTGCAAATAATATTTATAATTTAGAAGATAAGGGTTGTCCTAATTTTAATAATTTATATAAAGCATATTCAACAAATAACAATGTATTTAGTTGTTCAAATCATCCATCAATATGTGCTTTAAAAAATGTATTATGTTTAAGGAATTGGTGTATTGATAATAAAAAAATGATTAGTATGTATTTCGCATTTTATTTTGTCTCACCCATTTTTAACTCAATAAATAGATGTAGTACGAAAACAATCTTACATTCCTAGGCAGAATTTAATACAGACATCTTTTATACAGACATTTCCTAAAGTTAGATATAAGATGAAAATCAAATTCATCATAAAAATAGTTTATAATTAGTGGGGTTAAACAAATAAAATTGGGGATCCTGGGGTCAACATGCGGACCGAGCGGAGCGAGGTCCGCATGTTGATCCAGGATCCCCAATTTTACCCTACTACCACAGAATCAATATATAAAAATTCTTCGGATACTGAATGAATGACAGACAGACAACGCACAGCCAAAACTACTAGGCGTAGGAAGCTGAAATTTGGCAAGTAAGTTCCTTAGGGAGTGTAGGGAAGCACTAAACGAGGCTTACCAGAAATTCCCACGGGAACGAAGTCTCGGGCCATACTAGTTTTTAATAATAAAATAGCAGCAACCGGCCAGGGTCACTGATGCGTAGCTAACTTTATGAGAAAGCGATAGACTCTTTACTTAAAGTCCTCAATGTCGATCCAATTCGGAAATACCGCTGAGGGAAGTTTGTTCTACAGTTTAGAGCGCGCGGAAAAAAATTGCAGCGAAAAAAGAACTGTGGTTGAATGCCAACCGTCAAGGTGGTGGATGTGGTACTTCTCCTTAAAGCGGGTGGCAGGGTGGTGGAATTAAGCGGCTGGTTTAAGAAGTTGGTTGGTCGAATAGCTCCAGTGAACACTACCCATTGTAAATGAGTTAGGCACTTCGCACACGTAGCCGTTGAGTTGGCGTTGAGTTGCACGCGCGTCGAACGACAGCGAAACGGCCACGTACATCTTCAAACAAGACCGCACACGACGAGTTGAGGCGGCGTTGCGTATGAGGATTTTAATAACGGCAGCCGTCATAACGGCAGGCGTTGCGACCTGGCGTGAAAATCCTCGCGTGAAAAATATTTAGATTTTTTATTTTATCAATACTAGCTGTTGTCCGCTGCTTTGCCCGCATAAATTATACACCAAAACCATTCTCATGACCTACCCAGTGTATTGGCGATAACCGCATGAAAATGCGTTCAGTAGTTTCTGAGTATTGCATACAGACAGACAAACGAAGAGAGGGACTTGATTTTATAATATACACATAAGGATTGCAACGAAGTCATATAAAATCCTCTTCATCTGAAGAAAACGTAAAAACGTCTGGCACCATTGAAACCTTGTGAGATCGACGGCTACGCGACGGCTCGTGTGCAGAACACTGCAAGTCATAACGGCACACCAACGCCTGTCGTCAAAACGCGACGCTGACGCAACTCCAACTCTTACTGCTCGTGTGCGAACGGGGTTAGAAAATGCAGATGAATACAACATCTCTTTTTACATCTACAACTGTAGTCTTAACATAGGGCGGCAAACAAGCAAGCGGTAATGGTAAGCGATCACTGCTGCCCATGGACAACTGCAACACCAGGGGTATCACAGGAGTGTTGCCGGCCTTTTAAGAAGGCGTAGACTCGTTTTTTGAAGGTTCCAATGTCGTATCGGTTCGGGAACACCACTGTGTGAATTTGATTCCAAAGTTTGGTCTTGGTGGGTCCACAGTTTTTCTTTTAATTTTTTTAAAATAGTTATTAGTTCTTGGTAAAAACCACAAAGTTCTAACACTGAACACGTAAAATCTTAAACTCCGTAGTAAGGTACAAAGTGTTGTTATTCCGACAGGAAGTTTATAGCCTCCGGCGAGCTTTTATTAAATCCACAATACTTTAAAGCTGTGCTGCTAGGTATTAAAAGCTGATTATGCAAGTAGGAATTTACGAAATCATTGTTTTATCAGCTTCTAGGGTAAAACAGTTATCTTGAAATGTTAACCCTGTATTATGTAGGTAACAATTTTGTTTTTATTACAAGGTATTTAGTTTCTCCACGGTCTCTTTTTGTTTTTAATTAAAAACATACTAAACTAACACGTTGTATTTGTTTCATTCCACGTAATGACCACTATCCTCGGCGATGCGGAATATGAAAAGTAGGGGAATTCTTTTGGATTTCATTCACACTATCACACTTAATATTATATAAAACTTTTTTCTAAAAAAAATGAACCGACTTCCATCATAAAACTTAAAAACATGAAATAACAATAAAGAAAAATGTATTAGCATGCTACCTACTGAGTGAGGTGAAGTCGGTGCCAAGTGCAGGACTATGTATTGTTTAGCTAGGCATTTTGTATATATACATGATTCTAATGTTAATTTAGATTATTTAATATTCAATTTGGCACCGACTTCACCTCGTTCAGTAGGTAGCATGCTAATACATTTTTCTTTATTGTTATTTCATGTTTTTAAGTTTTATGATGGAAGTCGGTTCATTTTTTTTAGAAAAAAGTTTTATTTTATCATTTTTAGAGTACACCTATTTTTCTTTAATAAAAACTTATACTTTTCTTTCACTGCTGTCCGAAAATAAAGAATTAAGAATTCGAAACTTTTTATGTCAGTTTGATTTGATCAGAGATCGTTCAATTTTCGATTAGATCAGTTGTGTCACTTATGATCGCGCGTGTCGTGTAAGTAAAGTGCTAACGCATCAAAATACCGACGTTCGTCGCGTCATGAGCGGCCGGCCAGCGATGACCCAGTTCGTCACTCCGCTTGGTATGTTTACCTTTGATTACTAATATTGTTAAGACGACGCTCTCCTACTTGCCTTAACAATGAATACGCCAACGAAAACAATAGAAATTAAAACTGAAACAGAAAGGTATCTCCTTGACCGATATAAAGAGGAAAGAGCAGAACGACTGAAACAACAGAGTCTGATTGATGACTTAAAAAGTCAAATAGAAATTCTTCAACAGCAGCTTCAATGTGCTGTTGAGCCTAAAAGTACAGCCCCACCAGCGCCTATCGAAGAGGTCCCTCCCCCGTCTGTCGATTATGGCACTGACGAGGAAGACCCAGCCAGGGAAACAGAGTGGATAAGAACGAAATCAAGGAAGAAACGAAAAATGAATACGTCACCCACACTCTCACCAATAGAGGTTAGCCCAGAGATAGACAAGGCGAAGAAAGTTCCCACACCGCCTCCCATCATAGTAGATGGCGTGGACAACTATCAAAATTTCTACGATTTTCTGTCAAGAGATGTGTTAGCTAGCACTTTTGCAGTTAAAATCCTAAATGGCAATAGTATCAAAATAAATGCTTCCAACGAAGAGGCATACAAAGCCATCGTAATAAATATGCGATCGAAGGACGAGTGAAACAACGGACTGCTGGTAGCACACTGGTTTATTGAATCACTTGAGGGGTGGTGGACGCAGCCACGCGCACATACACATCATCTCCTCCCTCTAGTATACAATACAACCAATCTAAATTAAGTATATAAAAAATACGAGTTTTACAACCGCAAACAATAAACCACTCATGAGCTCCCCTCATTACTTTCCTCCGGTGGGGAACCGGGCTCATATATGAATATATCATTTCTTCTCCCTCCGTTGACGTCAAAGGATTGGTCGTACGGAGGACTCTTACTCGCCTGTTCTGGCGTGGAGGACGACGTGGGCAGGTGTGTAGGCTCTGGTCGGGCCGGGGATTCAGGGCTCGGAGATAACGATCCGGATGGCAACATGGACGGCGGAACCAACGAGGCGGACGGCGGCGGCGGCGGCGCTGCGGACTGCGGCAGCGGCGACGCAGACGACGGAGTATCAGGAGCTTGGTTCTCAGTCTCAGGTAAGTCTATATCTGCCCATAGAGTGTTATCTGGTTTATTGTTTGTCCCTTTATACAAAAATAACTGATTTTTATGTCTTTTCAATATTTGTGAACTATTACAATCCTTAACTTGATATAAAACCTTCCCTATTCTTTTTACAATTATTCCTTTACCCCAGGTATATTTATTTTTGTTTACAAATTTTTTAAATAAAACATAATCATTTTTTTAAACAGACGGATCCCTTCACTTTATCAGTTTGCGTACACTGTTTACCAGTAAGATTATTATTGACGGCTGATGACGACGGTGACGATGACGTAGGGTTAATTAGGTCCAACCTCGACCTCAGTTTGTGACCGAATACCGCTTGTGCCGGAGAGAGACCAGTTGCAGTATGCACAGAGTTACGATAGTCCATAAGGTATTTTAATAATTTTAATCGTATCTCTCTAACCGTGTTGCATGACAACAAACAAGACTTTATACCTTTTTTTACAATTTTCACAAAACTCTCAGCTTGACCATTGCTGGCCGGGTGGTACACCGGCGAGGTCACGTGAGAAATGCCATTACTCACACAAAAATTCTCAAATTCGCGCGAACAGAATGCTGTGCCATTATCGCTTACTATAGTTTGTGGAATTCCAAATCTCGATATGAAATCACATATTTTTTCAATGACCATGGCGGAGGAACCTGTATTCATAATATAAACTTCTACCCACTTTGAGTACGCATCGACTATCACCAGATAAACTGAATTTTTGATTGGTCCCAAGAAATCAATGTGAATTCTATTAAATGAACACGGCGGATCAGCCCAGCTGACTAGCGGCGCGCGGGGCGGGGAAGGACGCAGTTGTAAACAAACCTCGCATGACGCAATCATATTTTCTAATTTCTGGTCGATACCGGGAAACCAGCATCTCGAGCGTGCTTCAGCTTTTGTTTTGACTATACCTAAGTGAGAGGAATGTAACTCGGCAAGTATGGATTGTTGCAAACTTTCCGGAATGACCACTTTGTGCCCTCTCATAATACAGCCGCTTTCAATAGACAATTGAAGCCTACAAAGATAAAACGGTCTTAACTGAATATCATTAATTTTTGGGGGCCAACCCTCCTGAATAAATTTAGCTACTCTGCTCAACACAGCATCTTTACCAGTATGTTCTCGCAGTTGATTCAACGTGACGGCCATCGTACCGTCTGTGACAAAACAAATGTAAGTTGCCCGATCGCATTCTACTATCTCACCGGTACAGTTATGTTCGGTGCAATCACAGCTGTTCTGTCCGAGTGCGGGTGGCGCGGGGCCGGCGGGCGGCGGCAGGCTCGCACGTGACAAGTAGTCAGCGCTGTTATCACCACTGCGTATATATTCTATTACATAATTATAGCCGCTAAGAAACAGCGCATAACGCTGAAGCCTGTTAGCCGAGACTTCTGGTATTCCTTTGTAGGGACCGAAAATAGATATTAACGGCTTGTGATCGGTTCTAAGTATAAAAGGTACAGATCTGCCGTATAAATATTGGTGAAAACGACGCACCCCATAAATTATTGCTGTTGCTTCCTTTTGAATTTGTGCGTATCTTTTCTCTGCGGAATTAAGTGTACGGGACGCGAAAGATACCGGTTTCTCGACGCCGTCCGAGCCTACTTGAGACAGGATTGCACCTAACCCATGTGGCGAAGCATCAACAGTTAAAATAATTTTTTGGTTTGGATCAAAGTGAGTTAAAACCTGTTCTGATGCTAAGATATCTTTCATTCTCTTAAAAGACTTTTCATGGATCGAAGTCCAATTCCATTTACATCCCTTTTTTAACAAATCATACAGTGGGCTAAGTATACTAGATGCGTTCGGGACAAAATTCCTGTAGTAATTGACTAACCCTAAGAAAGATTGCAACTGGTTTACATTTTGGGGGGTTGCAGCTTCAACCATAGCTTTAACTTTTTCTGGGGATTTTTTAAACCGTCCTTTGTAACAATATAGCCTAGATAGCTAACTTCATCTTTGAAAAAATCGCATTTTTGTTGCTGTAAGGTCAAACCTGCCTCTTCCAAGCGTTTCAGCACTGCATGTAGTCTCTCCATATGCTCCAGCTTATTTCTCCCTGTCACCAATACATCATCCAGTAGACATAGAACACCATCCATACCAGCTAGGATACCTTCCATGGCACGTTGGAAGATAGCTGGCGCGCTAGCTAGACCAAACACTAGCCGCGTATACTTATATAGGCCACGATGTGTATTAATACATGTTACTTCCTGTGATTTATCACTATTATCCAAAATAAACTGGTTATAAGCCATTGACAAATCTAATTTCGAGAATTGTTGACCTCCACAAAGTTTAGAAAATAACTCGTTAATAGTAGGTAGCGGGTATTGTTCTATAAGCAATTGTTTATTTAAACTTACTGAGTAATCGGCGCACAACCTAACCGATCCATCACGCTTTAGCACCGGGACTATAGGCGATGCATACTCAGAGTGTTCGACGGAAACTAATATACCTAACTTGACAAGCCGATCAATTTCTTCTTCGACTTTGCTTCGTAAAGCAAATGCAACAGGGCGAGCCCGAAAAAAAAACGGTTTGACGTCATCTTTTAATGTTAATTTAATTTTATATTTATTAAAAGCGCCCAGTTGATCGCTAAACAACTTAGGGTATTTGATCTGCAAGGACATTAAGGAAAAGTCCGAGCTTTGACAGAAATTGATTGGCGTCAAATGTAATTGAAATTTGGAAATAAAATCTCTGCCTAAAAGCGGCGGTCCTCCGTCACGAATAACATACACATTTAAGTCGTGGGATTGGCCGCTATAAGATACCGGCAGACGTATCATACCTATACACACAATACCTTTCCCGTTATATGTTATTAGCTGTCTATGCGCAGACGATAATGGCACAGTTTTAAAATATTTTTTGTAGTAATTTTCGGATATTACAGTCACTGCTGAGCCACTGTCAATCTCAAATTTAAGCATTAAATTGTGTATCAGAATGGTTTCCATCATGGGTTCTCCCCTACACGAACGGATATTAAAAATCTTACCGTCATCGTCATCCTCACCGTTGTCATCGCCGTGCACGTCCATAAAATTCACTTTCGTACACATCCTACGTAGGTGGCCTTTGACGTGACAACCTTTACACACATAATTTGCGAATTTACACTCAGATGACTTGTGATTCCGATAACCACATACACTACACTTCTCTTTTCTTGCACTTTCACTTTTGCCGTGGTTCCCTATCTTGAAAACCTGGTTATCCATTCCAACTGGCGTGACGTCGCTCAAGCTGCTCGAGCCACTGGCCGCGGCGGCCGAGCGCGCGCGGCACAAGTTCTCAGCTAGCTCCACTACCTTTACCAGCGTAAGATCGGTCAAGTTCTGCGAGTATATCTTCTCCTTTTCAAAACCTGGCCGCATACCCATAATAAACTTGTCGCGTAACGTCTCTTCAATATTCAGGAAATTGCAGTGCATTGTCAGCCCGCGTAGCCTCGCGGCCCACTGCGTGTGCGATTCACCGGGCAACTGCGCTGCCGCATAAAAGTTATGCCGTTCCCCAAACCCGACGCGTTTTGGGTCGAAATGATTGTCTAAAAGTTGCAGAATGCCTTCGTAGGGCACATTTTCGATCTCCTGCGGCCGTGCTAAATCTGCCACGAGTTGATGTGTGCCCTCGTTGAGTGCGCTAAGCAGGATGGCTTTCCTTCTGACTCCCTTCGGATCTATCGCTTCTGTGATATCATTAGCCATGAAATATTGCGAAATTCGACTCTTGTACGTTCTCCATGTCTGCAGAGTATGGTCGAAAACACTCAAAATTCCGAAATGTGTGGCCGCCATTTTGATATACTATTGCGGGTCCGTGTCGTCGCCACTAATAAATATGCGATCGAAGGACGAGTGAAACAACGGACTGCTGGTAGCACACTGGTTTATTGAATCACTTGAGGGGTGGTGGACGCAGCCACGCGCACATACACATCACATCGTTAAGCTCATCTCAGCAAATAATTGCCTTTGGCACTCTTATGAGAACAAACAAGAGAGGCCTATCAGAGTAATGGCAAAAAAATTGTCCTCAACCTGTAAGCCAGAGAGAATTATTGATGACCTAAAATCGAAAGGTCTAAAAATTGAAAATGCTGTTAACAAATTGAGTTGGAAAACAAAAGAACCACTCAATATGTTTATGTTAACTTTTGATAACAATGAGGACATTAATAAAATTTTCAAGATCAAATCCATCTTGGGTTGTGTTGTCGATATACAACCCCTAAAATCACCCAAACTTATACCACAATGTAAGAGATGCCAGGCCTACGGTCATACTCAGACGTACTGTGCCAAAGAGCCGAGGTGTGTAAAGTGCACAGGAAGGCATCTGACTAAAGACTGCAGGAAACCTGCGACAGAAAAACCGAAATGTGTGCATTGCGGAGAAGCGCATCCAGCAAACTACAGAGGTTGCACGATTGCCAAAGAAATTCAGAAAATTAGGAACAAACACGACAAAAAACCGGTAAGGTCTCAAGAAAACCTAACAGCCATTTCAACTTTAACTAGCCAGCCTAAACCATCTACAAAACCTAGGGCAACCGTAAGTACAAAAGTGTCTTACGCCCAGACAGCTGCCAAAAATTCCATAAGCTCTCATATTACAGAAAAATCCGATCCAAATGTGAGTAAATTAGACGAAATCTTAAAATTAATTACATCATTTGATGAGAGATTGAAGAAAATTGAAAATAGCACTAAAACTGCTATCGCTAAAAACCGAAAATGATGGACAATCTTAAAATTATGTCCTGGAACAGTAATGGGCTACTTAAGCATAAAAACGAGCTGCAGGTAGTTCTAGATATAGAAAATATTGATGTTTGTCTCATATCTGAGACACATTTCACCAAACAATCCCACATTACATTTAAAGGCTATAAAGTTTACCATGCACTTCATCCAGATAATAAAGGGTACGGCGGTAGTGCTGTAATCATTAAAGAAAATATAAAGCATCAGGAATATCACAAACATGAAAGACCAGAGATACAATGCATAGCAATTCGACTAATTACAAAGAGGTATCCTCTCACGGTGGCAGCAATATACTCGCCACCTAGGCATACCATATGTAAAGATAAGTATTTGGATATTTTACAAAACCTTGGTGAGAAGTTCATACTAGGAGGTGACTTCAATGCAAAAAATACCCATTGGGGGTCACGCTTAACGAATACTAAAGGAAGAGAGCTTATGTATGCCATTACAGAATTAAACTGTGACGTCGCATCTACAAGATCTCCTACTTACTGGCCGACGGACCCACTTAAAATCCCGGACCTCATAGACTTTTTCATAATTAAAAATATTTCATCTAATTATGTAAGAACTGATCAAAGCTATGACATGAACTCTGATCACTCAGCAATATATTTAGAAATAAGAGAGAACCTAGTATTAAAAGAACCTAACCTTACTTTAGTCAATAAATATACAGACTGGGAGAGCTTCAAGTTAGAGTTAGATAGTAATCTTGAACTGAAAGTACCATAAAAGACCCCAGATCAGCTAAATTTAGAATTAGAAAAGTTTATTAAGTTAATACAACGCATTGCCTGGAATAATACGCCTAAAATTAAAAAGAGGATATTTAAAAATACATACCCTATAGAGATAAGAAAATTAATCACAGAAAAAAGGAAACAAAGACGTCGCTGGCATCAGTCTAGGTGTCCAGAAGATAAGAAAAAGCTGAATAATCTTACGAAACAAATTAAAAGAGAAATAAAAAATCATATCGACGAACGTACAAACAAATATCTTCAAAAGTTTACAAATTGTAGCAGCACAGACTATTCACTTTGGAAGGCTACCAAGTGCATGAAGGGGCCAGTAGAACAAATTCCGCCAATAAAAGTTCAACCTGAAAAATGGGCAGTGACTAATGAACAAAAAGCGATTATCTTCGCTGAACATTTAGAAAACATTTTTAAACCAAATATAACGCAAGAATCTAACGAGACAATAATTGATGAACGATACGATGTCATAGATGAAGAAACAAATATTAAGCTTGTTTCCCCTAGAGAAGTACTAAGTGAAATTAAAAAGAATATCAATCCCAGAAAATCCCCGGGCTTTGATCTTATATCAGGCGAAGTGCTACATAATCTTCCACGAAAGGCGATAGTCAAACTCACAAATTTAATTAATGCTGCACTGAGACTCAAATATGTACCTGACTTATGGAAAGTCGCTGAGGTAATCATGATAGCCAAGCCAGGAAAACCACCATCCGAGGTAACATCGTACAGGCCAATCTCTTTGTTGCCTGTCATGTCAAAATTATTTGAAAAACTATTACTAAAAAGGCTGAAGCCTATTTTAGAAGACAAAAATCTCATTCCTGATCACCAATTTGGCTTCAGAGAGAAGCACTCAACTTTAGATCAAGTGCATAGAATAACAAACATTATTGAGAAGACACTCGAGGAAAAAGTATGTTCTACCGTATTTCTAGATGTAGCACAAGCTTTCGATAAAGTGTGGCATGAAGGCCTGGTCATTAAATTAAAGAGAATTCTGCCCAAAAACTATACTGATATACTAACATCATACATATCGGATAGGGTATTCAGAGTACGTCATGATGATGCATATTCTGAAATAAAGGAAATAAATGCTGGAGTGCCGCAAGGAAGCGTATTGGGTCCGGTCCTGTACCTTTTATACACCTGTGATATTCCATATACAGATACAAACACTATTGCGACCTTTGCCGATGACACAGCCATAATGGCGGTTGGAAGCACTCATGCAGAAGCAGCAGAAAAGGTCCAAATAGCTGTAAATAAAGTATTAAACTGGACAAAGAGATGGCGAATACAGCTTAACGAATCGAAATCAATCCACGTTAATTTTTCAAACAAGCGAGAAGAATACTTTCCAATATTTGTAAACCAAAACCGAATTCCATACGAAAATGCAGCTAAATACTTAGGTATGACGCTCGATGCGAAGCTTCGCTGGAAAGCGCATGTTAAAAAGAAAAGACAAGAGCTAGATTTTAAATTTCACAAAATGTACTGGCTCCTTGGAAGGCAATCCACATTGTCAGTGCAAAATAAATTACTTCTGTATAAACAGGTCCTCATGCCAGTATGGACCTATGGGATACAGCTGTGGGGCTGTACCAAAAAGACAAACATTGAAATCATCCAACGCTTCCAGAATAAAGTACTGAGGGCTATAGTCAATGCGCCTTGGTACGTAAAAAATAACGACCTGCACCGGGACCTTAACATACAGTTCGTTCGTGACATAATACAAAAATACGCAGAAGCACATGAACACAGGCTGCTTCACCATGTGAATGTTGAGGCTATCCAGCTCCTCGACAACACGGACATAGTGCGAAGACTCAAAAGAACTAAACCGTCTGATTTAGTGTAGTGATAAAAAAAACAATTTAGTAGTGATAGTGATAAATAGTGTTAATATAGACACACGAACAAAGTGCCTTCCCCTTAATAGAGACAGTAAGAAAAGTGCCGATGGACACATTCTTATTCTATAGTAACAATATAAAACTAGGTCAGAGTAAAATTACTCATTAGCCTGACATTGGGCTAGATTGTAATATTATTAGCGTATTAAATTATTTATATAAGTACGTTAAGTAAAAGGAAAAAAAAAAAAAAAAGTTTGATTTGAAATGTCAGAACATGTCAAATTGTCTATTATTTTTGGCACATAAATAGACCGTGAGCCCGCGACGACCAAACCTTCCTTATTTTAAAAATGCTGAATGTTTTGAATGTGTAAAAAATATTAGCGACTAGGTATGAAGTGTGGATCTTAGTTGCTTATGCAGGTAATATGGATAGCAAGGATGATATTTATAGGTATAAAAAGCACCCTTGAGGTCTTCCAAAGTAATATTAAATTCAGCTTTTATAATAAAACAAATATAACTATAATTTAGTAAAGTTACAATGTCTAGCAGGGGTTTATATCTGCACCAATAGCCTGGCAATGGATGGCGTGATTTCTTATATTATTAGGAATAAGATCTTTACAAACTTTACTTTAAGAAAATTGAGTTACCACTTTAAATGTTATGGCTACAAATAATCTGCCTAAGTAATCATGATCCAACTTTTATAGTCGCTAATCGCTATTAGTATGTTGGGAACATACACAGAAAATCTTTAGTTTTAATAAAATAAGGAAGGGCATGCTATCGCAGGCTATTGCTCTATAATGCAATGTTGGTATTTTTATATTTTGTTAGGTATCTTGTACGGTTTCACCGCACATACAAATCGCCCAATAAGCATTATTACACGAATGCATATTTTTGTCTATCTATCAATCAGTTCACGATTCACCTTCGCACATCATCACCGCGCATCGCGTTCGTGTACTCATTAGCATTAAGTATTTTCGAATACATTTGCTTTTACCTCAGCAGCATCTATTATTTATCTTATCAGCATCAGCTACTCAGGTGTTAACATACATCTTTTTGGTCCTTCGAGCTAACGTAGCGGGACCTAATTCGCGAGTGTTGACCTATATCCAGCACGAGCCCTTAGTACCGCCACGTAAGTCAGCCAGCAGCAGCTTTGGTGAGTCCATTACTCTCCTTATTTGACTATCAGCAGCACATTTTTATCATCAGCAAAATGGAAGACCTTTTAGCTAGCCAAAACCAAATCATGGGAGCTATGGATCAGCTCTTAATCAATTTTAAGAAAGACGGTGCCGACCGCAAGACGCCGGCTCTCATTAAAAAACGACTTAGCACCCTTGAAAGTTATTGGCAGGAATTCCAAAATAATCATATTAAGCTTTGTGAGTTTGAAGATCGATCTCATGAATATTTTACTGGCAATTACTTTAACAAAACCTCCGAATTTAATATCGAAACTCGTAATCTTTTGTTTAGTTATTTGCCATCCGAATCGAAAGAAACAAACATCTTAAAACCAGCTACCCCCTTGCCAGGTTATTTAGGTCATAAGTCTGGCAACACTAGCTCTCGTCCCGTAACTCCTGACGTGGAGGTTCCCCGAACTCATAGTACCAGCAGCAAATTGGAAGAAATGTTAAGGAAGCAGAAAAGTAATTTTAAGGCTTTTCAGCGAACTATCAGCAGCATCAAACTTGACAACGTCTCCGAAAAATGGAAGTTCGAGGACATCCTAAAATCTGTACAAGCCCGGTGGACGGTCATCGATACTTTACACTGGGAAATCGATAGCGAACTTGTCGAGGATAACCCGGAATACGACGAGATGTTCAGCAGCTACGAGCGTCAGTTTAATGACATTAAAGAGCTCATAAACAGCAAGATGCATAGTGAAAGCTATCGGGAGAAAACTACCCCAAAAATCGACATCCCGACATTCAGTGGCTCGTACAACCAATGGGTGTCATTCAAGGATCTGTTTGTCGAAGCTATCCACAGCAATCGAGCTCTCCCGAACGCTCAGAAGATGCAATTTTTGAAAAGTAAATTAAAAGGTGAAGCCGAGAAATTGGTGACACATTTACATATCAGCTCAGATAACTACCAGGTTTGTTGGGATCTTCTAAATCATCGGTTCGACAATAAGAAGCTCATTTTCAACTCTCATATGGGCCTCTTACTCAACCAACCTGTTATTCAGCAACAGTCAGCAGCAGCAATTAAGAAGATTCATGACACGACCAACGAGTGTCTAAACGCCATGAAAAACCTGGGAGTTAAGATCGACAACTGGGACCCCATCATAGTTTATATAATTTCCCAAAAGCTAGATGTCGACACACATAATGACTATGTAGAGTCATTAAAACAACCCCGGGAACTGCCTTCACTACAAGAATTTCTTCAATTTCTAGAAGCCAAATTTACCGCTTTAGAATCGTCGAAACGCAAGCCAGATTCCCAAAAATCATCTCAACCCCATCAGCAATCTTCTCAGCCATCTAGTTTCAAAAAATCTTTTAATTTTAAATCATTCACTAGCCATCAAAATCAATCGTCAAAATTTAGTAATTTCAATAACAAAACTAGGTCATCGTCCGCAGTTGCACCGAAGCAAAAATGTCCCGTCTGCAATAAAGATCACGCCATACAATTTTGCGAAACATTTTTATCGTATAAACCTGACGTCAAACGACAGAAAATTTCTGAATTATCGTTTTGCCAAAATTGTCTTTATAGTCATAACGGTAATGAATGTTTTTCCGTAAAAAGGTGCCACAAATGCAATTCCAACCATCATACACTATTGCACGACGCCTTCGCTGTATCAGCAAACGTCATCACCTCATCGAGTGCATCGACCGACGCAAGGGTAAACTCGCACGTGTCTCTAGACGATACTCAGGAGATTCTTCTTGCAACAGCACTGGTCTACGTCACAGGCATCGACGGTACTCTGCATACGATGAGGGTTCTTATTGATCAAGGATCACAAACATCTATTATCACTGAATCAGCAGCGCAGAGGTTGAGGCTACCCCGTAAACAATGTAAGGGAGTAATCGTAGGGGTAGGAGCGAAGGAAAATAGTTGCAAGGGTGTTATGAATATCATGTTATCATCGTGCTATAGTGAATATCGCCTAAATCTTGACGTTTTTATAATGAATCATGCAGTAAACAACCTACCTAACAGATCATTCGGGAAACCATCTTGGGCTTTTCTCGAAAATATCCAACTAGCGGATCCTGAATTTTACCATAGTCGGGAAATAGACATGTTGCTCGGCGCTGATGTTTTCGCCGCGATCATCATGGGTGGAATCATCAAGGTTAATGAAGGGATGCCCATCGCTCAGCAAACTCGGTTAGGATGGATTCTGTGTGGAAACGTCAAATCTTATTACTGCAACGTAGTCAAGATCGACTTGGAAGCTATTCATAAGTTCTGGTCAATCGAAGATATCAGCGAAAATGAAAATAATATGTCATCAGTGTGTTGAGAAGTACAAAGCAACGACATCTCGCCGGCCAGATGGAAAATACGTAGTGCGTCTTCCACTGCATCCAGACGCTGACGAGAAGTTAGGGTTATCTGAGCCTACAGCACGCGCTCAGTTTTATCAATTAGAGCGAAAATTTCAAAGAGACCCAAATTTAGCTAATAAATATAAACAATTTATCAACGAATATATCGAAATGGGTCACATGCATTTATTAACAGCGAACGAACATAAGCCTACATATTATATGCCTCATCATGCGGTACAACGAACAGACTCGACAACTACATCTCTGAGAGTCGTATACAACGCGTCAGGAAAAACATCTACAGGATTGAGTCTGAATGACGTACTGTACCGAGGTCCGAATCTTCAACAGGAACTTTTAATTTTGATATTACAGTGGAGACAATATCCGTTTGCCTTCATCGGTGATCTGGAAAAAATGTTTAGAAATATTCTCGTACACCCAGATGACCAACGTTACCAATGTATTGTTTGGAGGGAAAACTCACAGCAAAATCTAGAAAAATACGTACTGGACACCGTCACCTATGGTACCAAACCAGCACCATTTTTAGCGATGATGACTTTGAAACAACTAGCCAATGATGAGCGCCATCGTTATTCGACAGCAGCAAAGGTGTTGGAGCAGCATTTTTACATGGATGACGCCCTCTGCGGAAGCTTTGATCTCCAATCCACCAAGCAATTACAAAGGGACCTTATCGATCTTCTCAAAACCGGAGGATTTAACCTTCGCAAATTTTCAGCGAACGATGAGTCATTGTTAGAAGGAGTCCATAAGGCTCCAAGTTCACCCAACACTTACGACTTCAAACATCAGGAGTCTACTAAAGCACTCGGACTTACCTGGATCGCCGAAGACGACAACTTTACTTTCCAGTGTAAAATGTCACCAGCACCTACTACCAAACCAACCAAACGAGTATTATTAGGCGAAATCTCTAAAATATTCGATCCTCTCGGTTGGCTCGCGCCCGCTGTTGTACAATTAAAGCTATTATTTCAAAGCGTATGGATAGAGAATCTAAGTTGGGATGACGTCATACCATATGACGTATATTCTAAGTGGCTAGTATTACGAGCGGACATAGAAAATATCAGCAACATTGAGATACCCCGGTGGATAGGATGCGGGAAGGATAGTCGCGTTCAATTACATGGGTTTTGCGATGCATCAACAAAAGCGTACGCCTGCGTAGTATACGCATGTGTAAAGCAGCAAAACAATACATCGGTAACTATATTAGCAGCAAAAACGAAATTAGTACCTGCAAGCAAACCTGCAACGAAATGTGAAGTTTCCCTCCCTAGACTTGAGTTAAGCAGCGCACTTTTGCTTTCTAAGCTAATGATTAAAATTAAACAGAGCCTAAGCTTATTAAACACTGAGTTGTACGGATGGTGTGATTCCACAGCAGCACTTGGATGGATCCAAGGGGACCCAAACAGATGGAAGCCTTTCGTCGCCAATAGAGTTAAGAAAATCACAGAAGTCATGCCTCCTGGATGCTGGCGTCATGTGAAAACATCAGAAAACCCAGCTGATTGTGCCAGCCGCGGCATGAAAGTTGAACAACTACAGCAGCATACTTTATGGTTCAAAGGACCCTCTTGGTTAGCATCATTCGGCCCTCAAGATCATCCCACAATATTTAAAACAGATTTAGAAAGCAAAGAAAAATTATCGAATGCCTTACAAATAGATATAAATAAACACGACGATGTTATGAATAACATCATAAGCAAATTCAGCAGTTTTACTCGGGCGACCCGTGTCCTTGCGTGGGTAATGCGAGCGTTATCGGGTCACGGCAAAAAGCTATCATATTTAACAACAGCTGAGTTACGTAGGGCTACTCATATGATTATTAAATACGTACAGGGAATTGAATTCGCTCAGGAGATTAGCGATCTTTTTAGTCAAGGCAAAGTCAATTCAAAAAGCAAACTTTTATGCCTTAACCCTTACATGGATGAACACGGATTACTTCGAGTAGGTGGTAGGCTTACAAACAGCAACATTCTATTCAACATGAAACATCCATATATCATCCCATATAGCAGCTATCTCACTATCAACAACGACATCGGAGATCAAAAACTGACTTACGATGAGTTCTTTACTTTACTTGCGCAGGTGGAAGTTTGTCTCATCTCGAGGCCTCTTTGTGTCCTATCGGAAGATCCACAAGATATAGATTATCTAACACCAGCACATTTCTTGTCGAGTGGACCGATACTTTCGATCATCGAGACTGAAAGAGACGAAAGAACGAGATGGCAACTTACGCAAAAAATATTCAACGATATCTGGAAAAGGTGGCGCGCTGAGTATTTGGTCCAGTTATCAGCAAGGAGCAAATGGCGTAAGCCACAAGCTAACATCAAAATAGACGACATTGTATTGATACATGACGCCAACCTGCCCCCTGGAAAATGGGCACTAGGCAGAGTCATTGAACTTCATCCCGGAGCCGACAACCTAGTTCGCGTCGTCACCGTCAGGACGAAAAATGGCAAAACAATCAAACGGCCCATCATCAAACTGTCCATTTTACCAGTCAACATAGAGGAGCAACGAAACAATAGCAGCGAATCTACTTTACCATCAACGGAACCCGAAAAACCGAAAACATCTAGAAAAGGAACACACATCAGCTTATTATCGATATTAATGACACTGCTGTTCTTTATGACTTCAGCCGTACATTGTAGTTACAACGTTACCCAACTAAGCGACAACAAACTCATATTTTTCGATAAATTAGGAAGTATGCGTTTAATTCAAGATCATTGGAAACTTGTAGCATACTACGATATGGAGCCATATTGGGACGGAACTGTTATATTTAATAATTATATAAACCATCTAGATGATTTGTGTACAAAATCGGGAAGAAAGGCTCACTGTGATATAATCATACAACAGCTACGTCACGGATTCACGGAAATGGAGTACTACGACCGCATGTTGCTAGATCAGCAATTCGATAATCGGAAGCGCACGCGTCGTGGTCTTATCAACGGGGTCGGTTACATAGCAAACACACTGTTTGGCGTTCTAGATGAACGGTTTGCAGCACAGTATGAGCAAGACATCAACTTGGTACGGGACAATCAGAAACATCTAGCACAACTCTGGAGAAACCAGACATCAGTTATAGAAGCTGAAAACAACGTCTTGAAAAGGATCGAGAGCACAATGGATCGACAATACAAAACCTTCCATCAGCATTTAAACAACTTAGGACAAGCTGCTTACACTCTCAAAACCGAAGTAGAGAAAGTCGAGCTGACAAACGACTTCATCATGTCCAGCTTCATCGCCAACAATGTCCTCTCCAACCTTCGTAGTATTCAAGAAACACTTTTGGATACCATCACCAACCTTCAGCATTTTAACATTCATCTGTTATCTCCCGTTCAATTCCAAGACGAACTTAGCCTAATATCTAGCCAGTTACCTAGAGAATTATCATTACCTATCGAGAATATCCAGCCTGGTCTATCTAACCTTTATAAGATTTTAAAGGTCAAAGTCAGAATGACAAAACGGTATTTCATCTTTGAAATCCAAATACCCTTAGTAAATCGAGACGATTATGAGCTCTACAGCGCTATACCTCTTTATCATCAAACTAACAACTTATCTATGGTCAGTATCAAACCAGTCGCTGATCATGTAGCTATTAACTTGAAGAAAGACACCTTTATACCTGTGAATTATCAAGATTTCCAGACTTGTATAGAATACAATTCGGATGGTTTTAAAGATTATCTTTGCCAGCTTCAAACGCCGGTCTTCGATCGAAAGACGGACGAGAGCTTGTGTATAAAAAATAATCAACTTACAAACAGCTGCGAAATCGTCACTACTCAATGTCAAACAACGTGGAGAAAGCTTACTAAGCCAAACTCACATATAATCAATTGTTGCGCTCAGTGCGCCTTGCGATTCATATGTCCAGATCGTGTTACCGTCGAACAGCTGATCGGAGTTCGTATTATAACTCTCGGGAACGACTGCGTCATTCGCGGGGATACTTTCGTTATTACTCCACATAAACAGCAACAAAATAAAATTAATGTTGAGCCGGTGATCTTTGCACCAGATATCGCGCCTGTCAATAACATCATAAATATATCTATACCTATCAGCGTACTAAATTCTACGGATCTTGAAAACCCCTTACAATCCGCAATCGATGATCAGATTAGGCAGCTAAAGGTAGCGTCACAGGATATAGAAACAGAAGCAGACAGTATCAGCTTTCACGACATTCACCACTATGTCGTCATTTACTGTGTAGTAGCAGCAGGTCTTATAGCAGCAGTGTTCGCGTGCGTGCGCGCGCGCTGTGGCCGCGCCGCCGCGCGCGCTTCTCCAGCCGGGGGCCAGCAGGATGACAGTACTGTACAATGTGTGAGTGTAAAAGATGTGAAATGTGTAAGTGATAGTGTAAAAGCAGAGCAAAGTGTTAGTAGTGTATCCGACAAAGACGGTCAAAGTAGTCATAGTCTATCAGCTAATAAAAACACTTCCCCGGTTTTAATTAGGTGTAATTTTAAAGCCGAAAAATAAATGTCGGTCTCATCTTTGTAACTTATTTTTAAGCGTGACATATGTCGGTATCAGCTGTGTTAATTTAGCTCATTTCGCTCATCTTTCACTCATCTTCTTGTCCGGGAGCATGTACGGTTTCACCGCACATACAAATCGCCCAATAAGCATTATTACACGAATGCATATTTTTGTCTATCTATCAATCAGTTCACGATTCACCTTCGCACATCATCACCGCGCATCGCGTTCGTGTACTCATTAGCATTAAGTATTTTCGAATACATTTGCTTTTACCTCAGCAGCATCTATTATTTATCTTATCAGCATCAGCTACTCAGGTGTTAACATACATCTTTTTGATTTAAATTACCAAACAGATTCTGAAGTGGTTAAAATGGGACCAACTTGGGTATATACCGTTACGAATAAAAAAACAATTTCGGAAATCAGTCCACTGTAGGCGGAGAAATCGGCGAACATACATAAAAAAAAACATACATACATCGAAACATATAACCTCCTCCTTTTTTGGGAAGTCGGTTGAAAATGGAAGTGTTTGTGAGTTTGTTAGTAGGGGGTAATCGTCGAAACTACTGAACCGATTTCAAAAATTCTTTCACCAATAGAAAGCTACATTATGCGTGAGTGACATAGGCTACAATTATGTATGTACCTCCCTAGCGAAGCCGGGGCGTAGCGCTAGTTCTTCATAAGTAGGTACCTATCCAACTAGTGAAGGTTAGCGATTAGCACATTCAAGTGCCACAAGCATATACTGCTTCCATGCTGGTCTGGGAGCGAAGAAAACATAGAATGAGCCAGCTGCTTCTCTTCCCGTGCAGATTGTAAAAGTCAATCGAGGGAAAGGGCTTTTAAACTGGGGATTCCTCCACTCATAGGCGATGTGCTTGCAACCTGTCACTATACCTGAATCTCCATTCCATCAGAGAACCCACTATTCAGCTAAGCGTGGTCTTCGAGTCTCACGACTCTTGGCTCTGTCTACCCCGTAAGGGATAAAGACCTGATTCTATGTATGTATGTTCAAGTCCTTCTTGTCCTTTGGCGAAACAGCTGAGCTGAGATCGCTATCTCGCACGCGGTCCATTCTCAAATGTTTCGTAGCCTCATCAAATTTTAACAAAATCTTAAGTCCACAAAACATAGTTCTATCCGAGGCGGTGTCAGCGGCATGTTCAACAATTTGTTGCTCCACTAATAGTTGCTCCACTTGGCAACTTGGAATACTCAAAGCCACTGTCGCCGCCACAAACGTTCAGCTCTTTGAGATCCGGAGTTTGGAGAAAGCACTCGTAGTTTAGGAGATACAATACAGAAGTTTATGAACGACGATTAACAATGACTACTGTACCTGTAGGTAAACCACCAACCCGCTGGTCAGATGACATTGTATGGATAACGGGAATGCGATGGATGAGACTGATAGGGGACCGTAAGAAGATTCAGACAACGTCCATTATTGTGAGTAACATCGAAATCTTAAACTTAAGTTAGTTATTAATAACTAGCCTGTGCCCGTGACTTTGTCCGCGCGTAAATTACTATTATTGAAACTACACCAGATTTTAAGTTAGACCTTCAACATCAACAATACAATAGTGAAAACCGCATCAAATTTCGTTTTGTGGTTTATTCGTAATGCGCGTACAAACATTCAGACAGACATACAGACAGACAGGCAGACAGACAGACAAAAATTTAAAAAAATAGTTTTGGCTTCTATTGGTCCTAGAAAGAACCCCATAATTTTTTTCTTAATTATGTCTTAGGTACAGACACAGACCAGTTAGTTTTATTATATGTATTGATTGATTGATGATGAGGACGTTTAGTTCTACACGTAACAAAAACCCTAGTGTAAGTCTGCCCTAACTAACGAACGTTTGAAGAATTTGGTGTCAAGCATCGTAAGTTGAAAACTTAGCAAGAGGGCTTAAAAGCTTTTGACGGTGCAAAGAGCCTGATTAAAAATTTTGCTTGCTTTAACGAACATTCGCTTTTTAAGTGAGTTAAGTTTTGTTTTAAGTAGTAGTTATACTGTAGAACTGACCACAGATGATAGAAATGTAGGCCAAGATGTACATACTTCCAAAATGTTTGTTTGTTATATGTTTATTGTTGCACAAGGTTACAAAACATTACATAAAAATATTTTATTTAAATTTTATTTAATAGCCGTCAATGTCCCAGCACTGGGCAAAGGCCTCTCTCTCCCTCCTCCAAGATTCCCGATCCAAGGCTACATCGCGCCACTCTTTACTAAATTTGTTCAGTTCGTCGCACCAGCGCATCCGTGGTCGACCCGGCCGCCTCCTGCCATTAGGAGGGATCCAGTCCGTCAAAAAAATATATTTACAAAAATAAGTTTTTGTATGGACTTATCCCACTGTATTTAATGCGTAACTGATTTTGATTAAATTTGACATGGAGATAGTTGAAGCTTTGAGGTCAACAGAACATTTTTTCAATCAAGACCCAAGAGGCTTCATTCGGTGGTGAAAAACAAAGCAACAAACAAACAACACCGCGGGTGAAACCGCAGGCAATAGCTAATAATATTACAACTACTATCGCCATGCCTAATTCCATTAAAATCGGTTTAACCGTGAAAGCGTGACAGACACACTTTGGATTTATAGTTTTAGTATTAGTTATATAGTTAGATTTCAAGCTACTTATTAAAAATAAAAAATACGACTGACATTCACTCTCGGAGGATACATATGTCACTCGGAGGAATACAAGGAATCTAAAAATACCTCTCACATTCAAAATCTGTTAAGCCGTTCAGGACTTATGGTAGAATAAAAAAAACTTACGTACATACATACATACATGAACCCTGAAAACATAACACTCCTTTTTTGGTCAGTCATGTAAAAAAGCATACAAGTATAGGGCCATTGGACGCAATAATCTTTACCTGTCATTTTCTAACTGGGTTTTCCAATATTTTCTGATATTGAACGCGCCATCATATTTCAGGGACGTGGTTTGGTGAGCTCTACGTTTTGACATTGACAGTAAGACGCCTGAGGATCACGAAAATAATATCACTTCCTATACATTTTTACTAAAATCAAGTGTAACATTAAAAAATATATTTCGTGGTATCTTTTATTGATATACCTGACAACTCCATACTAAATTCGATTGCGGTTGCACCATTTTTTTACATATTATTTATCCAATTAAATAATGATTAATGCTTCCATGCTGGTCTGGGAGCGAAGAAAAAACATGAAAGAATGTGCCAGCTGCTTCTGTCCCGCGCAGTTTGTAAAAGTCAATCGAGGGAAAAGGCTTTAAACTGGGGATTCCTTCACTCATAGGCGATTCAAAGTCTTTCTCCAAAGACGTCACTTTACAACATATGTCTTACAATTAAATGACTGTGTATGTATGTGGACGAATATACATTGAATATGAAGTGTCAAATTTATAAATTAATAAAATTATAAATTAATAAAATGTCACTAAAAAAGTAAAAGTACACAATGTACCTAGAGAGTAATATGATTGGCTAAACGAACGGCCCAATGTATCCAATAAGGTACTTTAGGCCATTCGTACCGCTCCAACCACTGCGGTGCGAAAGAATATACCCAAAAAGGACTCGTGGGCGATTCGGACCGCCGCGGTTCGAATCGCTTGTAGTGTGATACAACCAAAGACTCAATTTCATGAACTTTTAACAAATCTTCTCTCAGTATTTTTTAGTTAATATTTCTTGTAGTTATATGCAAGCACTAACTACCGTAGGCTTAAATGTCACTCGGATAAAAAATCATCCTGTATTGCAAAGAGAAAATGTCACTTTATTTTATCATAGCAATATTACTTTCCTTATACTCTACCTGTCAAGTTGGTCACCCCACAAAACAGTTTATTTCACGTCATATTCTCTATTATTTCTTAGTATCTATTTCACGCTACCGCGCTGTTGCACTCCAAATATATTGTTGCTATTTAGCTCATATTTCTTCTAGTAAATAGAATGAAATGAAAATGTGCATTTTATTCTCATAACTGTTATTTATTGCAGTGGCGATAATACATCCGTGGTGCAGTGGTATAGTTATTCATTTTACTAATGTTTTACAAAGGTTTTGGGTTTAAATCCCACGGAAAGGCTAAATTGTTAGGCTGTGCCTTTGGTGTGCATTTTCTTTTTATTAATTACTAGTTGTGCCCTGGTTTCGCTCATGTGGGAATTTCAGGATAAAAGTAACCTTTGTATTATTTATTTTTTCTTTGCGAATTCTGTTAATTAGATTTTGCGTTATTGAGTAAAAAACATCCGGTATTTTTCTACCCGTGTATTTTTCACCAAATTTTATCGAAAATCGTCTAGTAGATCAACGCGCATCACAAAAACAACTGAATAAAATTTGATGCGGTTTTCACTGTTAGATAGACGTTTATTTGTATTGATTGTGGGGTGAGTGCGAATCTTTATAAAAACGTAAATAAAAAATTATATGGAAAATGATGGAGCCATAAAACTAAAAAGTGAAATGAAGTGAATGACTATATACTTTCACGCTCGATATAAGCGCTGTTCATTTTCTATATAAATTTTTGACGGAACAATACGATTATTTTCTCGCAAAAATAAAATATTCGTGCTTACAAAAAAAATATTTCTGTGGTGCTCACCTTACCTCACAGAGACAGACTGTCATACCCATAAAGTTAAAATTATTATTTTTAGGGGTCCGTACCTCAAAAGGCAATAACGGAACCCTTATAAGATCACTTTGTTGTCATTTTTTTTTTCTAAGGAACGCTTAAAGGTATCGAGTTGAAATTAATATCGAATACTGAGATCCACGGTCTCTCTCAGCAAAAAAATAATCAAAATTATACGTCAACGCAATCAAGAGAACCGTAAATGTTGCGAATTTTCGCATATTTTGCGATTTCAGGCAGCAATCAAAACCTATAGGGTACTTCCCGTTGACCTAAAATTATGAAATTTTGCAAAAAGCAAGGTCTAATAATACTTATACAGGAATAAATCTGAAAATTGTAAATATGTTGTTGGAAGTCTGAAAAAAGTGTTACAAACTTATTTTTGCGCTGGATTCAGTGTGAATCTTAGGGATCGAACTGCAAAGTTAAGTTTGTTTTTGAATCAAGTGGGTCTTTTAGTTAGAGCTATAATGTGAGATGCTTTGCATGTACGGAACTCTCGGTGCGCGAGTTTGACTCGCACTTGGCCGGCTTTTTATTTTCTCTATGTCGATTGTTGTACCTATATTAATAATGGTCTAACACGGACGATACGAGTATACTTAGAAGGCAAAACCTTTTGTTTTTATTTCTTACCAATTTTTATATTTTTCAACCCGCTTTTTCCGCAATCTCGTCAGGAACCCTATGCCCTGCGGATTGCCTGACATCATTGTGAGTACGTGACGGGATTCCTCATGACATGTATGTTTCAAATTTGAGACGTGTTGTTAAGAACAAATCTTAGCTCGCTTCTTTTGTTTATCTTAGGGCCTGACATACTTGTTTGTTTGTTTGTAAACTCTTGCACATACAATAAGAACAAGCTAATTATTTAAAAATAAAAAACACGACTGACATCTTACATAGCCTATGTCATTCGGGCTAATGCAAGGAATCTAACAATACCTCTCACATCAAAATCTGTTAAGCCGTTCAGGACTTATGGTGGAATAAAGAAATTACATACATACATACATGAACCCTGAAAACATAACACTCCTTTTTTGGTCAGTCGTGTAAAAATACAAAAGAGAGGCGTACAATGGCCCAATTTCTTCCAGTCAATCAACTCTAATAAATTATTCAGAATAGTATAGAAACTCCCGAAGGAAGAGTAGGGTAGGACTCAAGCCCGGGACCTTTCGACCACGACTTTCTTGACTACTCAACCTCCGCCGCTTATTATGGATTTCTTCCAGTCTATCAACTCCAATAAATTAGTCAGAATGATATACCAACTCCCAAAGCAAGAGTAGAACTCAAGCCCGGGACCTTTCGACCACGACTTTCTTGACTACTCAACCTCCGCCGCTTATTAAGATGATATATACTTACTAAAGTTTTTAACGGGTCACTCACGTGCTGCACTATGTCGGGAATTGACCAGTATTGGACTCATCAGGGAACTATTTTTTTTACCGTGATCACAGACCTTGATCTATTGATGCAGCACGTGATTGACCCGTTAAAAAATTTAGTATCTTCTTCTTCTCAGTCTATATCAATCAATCAATCAATCAATCAAAATATGTTTATTTGTAAACTAGCTGTCGCCCGCGGCTTCGCCCGCGTGAGTTTCGTTTAGATAAAAAATCTCTCTTGGAGCTTTTCATCAGATGTTCCAGATCTTCAATTTTTATACGTCATTAGAAAATGCTCATCAGGTTGAACGACTTTTAATAAGGCGCCATTTCCATATATGTTATAGTGTAGCTGTTCTCTTGCAGTTCTTCATCAGATGTTCCAGATCTTCAATATTTATACGTCATCAGAAAATGCTCATCAGGTTGAACGACTTTTGTTAAGGCACCATTTCCATATTTCTTATAGTTTAGCTGTTCTGTTAAGGTTCTTCATCAGGTGTACCAGTTTTCAAAATAAATTATAGCCTAAATGTTGCCCAGGCTTAATAGCTATACAACAAAAAAAGTTTCATTCAAATCGGTTCAGTACTTTCGGAGATTAGCGTGATCATACATACAGACAGACAGACAGACAAGAAATTCCAAAAAAATTTTTTTGCTTTCTATTATTCATTTTAAGTGTCCCTCTATCCATTTCAGTCAAAAATACTAAATGTACAGACAAAATATTTTTACTGTTTTATTATATGTATACAGGTTATACAGGTGTGAAAAAAATACATATATGTGCACATATATCTCACATTAGTTTTAATAATATAAGATGAATAATTTTAGTACTTATTCGTATTCGGCTCTCCAGGTGGATCCAAAATATTTTTTTACGGAATTTCTTTAAAGCCAGCTACAGATTAACGTCAAGATTATTTACTTGTTGTTTACAAATGTGAACAGACCTTTATCCTAAGTAGCGCCGAAGCAATTTCTCGGTAAGTGGCTTCTTGAATGTCAACTGACAGATTACGTTGACGAGACTGGGATTTCCTGGTTTGTTGGAATCTCAGTAGGTATTTCAACACCATAATATTTTTATTTGTACGTATCATAGTACAATAACGCCTTTCAGGGCTCTGTTGCGGCTTCCTAGATATTGCAATGCATCGGCAATGTTCGCAGGGCTCATGCGCTAAATGCCTCTTTCGCAAAATTTCCCCTAATCGTAAAATGTCTCTTTCTCGTAATGTCGCTGCAGAATGTCTCTTTCGCAGAATGCCTCTTTCGCTGAATGTCTCTTATAGGTGATGATTTTGCTTTGAAAATCTAAATTTTATTTTATGTCCTAATCGCCACATTTTGCGAAAGAGACATTCTGCGAATAAGACATTAAAGTCAGCATCTCTGCTTCACAGGGTGCGTGGAAGCAGCAACAGCATTCTGATGGCTGTTACAAGTGACCCTCGGTGAGATGTGGGCATTGACGTAGAGAACTAAGTTCAAATTAGCAATTAAGTACTAACATAATTTAGGTTTTTACTAATACTTATTGTTATAGTTGCCTGAAATAAACGCATTTATTATTATGACCCACGGTCGTGACCACAACTGAAACATTTGTATGTGTTATGTGTATTTTGATCCTCTCTTTCGTCTGGGCACTTTCCCGGTTGCATCCTCAGCGTACGCGTCGGAGCCCAGGGTCCGCTTTCCTACTTTATCTTCTCCACTTCGCTCGGTCTTCGGCATCCTTTGTTGTGAGACTATTGGCACGCATAACCTCCTTGACGACATCAAGCCAGCTCTTCTTGGGTTTTCGGGCCGACGAGAATTCAATATTTCGTGATACGAGTGATATATTATATTTGTTTCCTATATTTTATTTTATTTTTGACTGTAAATAAACCAGTTTATGTATAAAGTTAATAAATATTAACTTTATACATAAACTTTATTATATCCATTGTTTAATCCTTCTAGGCATACATGTTTTGGATTGTAATTTAGCTCAACACTATTTAATATTATGTCTTGTTATTAACCTTGATTGTAATCTGTTTTGTGTGCTATTAAATAAAAAATAAAAATAAAATAAAATAGCACGCGACATGGCAACCAAGACTGATTCATGAGATTCTTTCGGCATTTCTTCTCAGCAGTGGTCGTTCCGAAATGCTAGTAGTTTGTAGCTATGAGACATAATGATTATATAATTAGTTTGACGTAAAAAAGAGCCTTCATTGAAGGCCAAGTTTCAAAAAACAATTTTTGATTTTGAGCCTGCGATCTTTCAATATCGAGTGAATCGAGTCCGCGTGAATTCAAGACTTTGTGATACGAGCCGGCGATCTTTCAATATCCAGTGTATCGAGACTGCGTGAATTCGAGTTGCCGTTATTCGTGCGATCATGTTTCAAGTAAGATTCAGTATCGGAATCACCAATATTATAAGTTTGAATGTTTGTTACTCAATCACGCAAAATTTACTAGTACGCAACCAAAATTGGCACACAAATAGAAAATACCGGAAATGGCAAACAGAGTAGGTACTTATACTAAAATTACCACGAGTGCGAAGCCCAGGGGCACGGCTAGTCCTAAATATCCTAACTAATATTATAAATGCGAAAGTGAGTTAGTTTGTATGTTTATTTATTAGTTTGTTACCTCGTCACGCTTTATCTACTGAACCAATCTTCCTGAAATTTCGCATACACGGTTAGAAGTACGGAGAAGGACATATGGTACCTTTCATCCCGGGAAAAGCCACGATTCCCGTGGGAAATTCACGCGGGCGAAGCCACGGGCGAAAGCTAGTACTATCAGAATCCTAACTAATATTATAAATGCGAAAATGAGTTTATTTGTTTGTTACCTCTTCACGCTTTATCTACTGAACCAATCTTCCTGAAATTTCGCATACACATAGTCAGAAGTACCTACTACGAAGGACATAGGATACTTTTCATCCCGAGTAAAAGCACTGTTCCCGTGGGAAATTCATGTGGGCAAAGCCGCGGGCGAAAGCTAGTATTTTATAAAGAGCGAACAAAATTTTTTCATAAAAACAATATTTGTTCTAAAAGAATTTCAATTATGTAAATTCTAAATGGTAAACACAAATTATTTTATATTCCATTCAAATTGAAAATTTCAATCACTACGTAAATTGTACCCATTTGATTAGCGTAGAAATTGAATTCTATTCAGTTATATAAGAAATAACACCTGAGAAGCAATTGAAAGGGTCTGAATTACTGGAAAAGGTTTCTTACCAAACTACAGCGACAAAAGGCTATATTATACCGAGAAAAACTATCTGAGTTAAAATATAACGTAGAAACGTCACTTACTATTTCAAAGGCATTTAGCAAATTGATACGTATGTCTTGCCAGATACTAATTCATGTTTTGTTATTATTAAGAGGCTTATACTATGTTATGCCTTTTCATGTTTGGTCAAAGGGTTGCCAAGCCATACTGGAGTGAAGACCGTAGGTGGGGACGTAAAAGACCTGTTGTGAGCATAGACATGGAAAAAAAATCATTCTTTGTTACACATTCATTACATTAGGCATGTATGGTATAACAATTCAATAGTTTTTATATGTATTTTTTATTTATGAAATACAAAACAGGCCGACATAAAATTCACAAGGTAAGATAGGCAACTAACCATAAAAACACATCCTTTTCACTTCACAGAAAACATTATTGCGGACATTATGTACCTTTATTTATTCTCTACGTGGCTCAAAAAACAGTTTCCGTTACTAAATCTGCGAATTTATGCTGCCGTCTGTACCGTCACGTCGTCACGTCACGTACGGCACGCATATACGTGACGGAACGTGACGCTAGAATTTACCTTCGCGAATGGAACACAATAAATATCTTGTTTATTAAGATTTATGGACGGAATCTAGAAAGCGATGGGTATTCTGATTCTGCTTATATCTAGTGACATTCTTGTTATGTTACCAAAGATAATCTTTTATGCTAAATTAGAACTACTTTCGCTTATCCTATACTAGTATGCACCCGGGACTTTGATCCCGTGGGAATTCCGGGAAATCCTCTCTTAGTGCTCCCCTACACTCCCTAAGGTACCTACATGCCAAATTTCAGCTTCCTACGCCTAGTAGTTTTGCCTGTGCGTTGTCTGTCAGTCAGTCAGTAACGGAAGAAATTTAAATTTTTTGATGACTAGCCTGTGCCCGCGAACTAAATCAGCCCGTTATTTACTATTGTCAATACCTCAGGTTCTAAGCGACATATCGAGATGAAACGTACACCAGATTTTAAGTTAGACCTTCAACAATACAACTTGTGAAAGCCACATCAAACGTCTAGTGGATTAAGCTGATGCACGTACGAACATACAGGCAGACAGATGATAGTTGAAATTTTACACGAGACAAGCATTATTATGACAAACATGACCTGTACCTGGATGTACCTGATGGTACAGTCGGCTACAGAGAAACGTGACCCCACTAGGATAAGATTGAGTGAGCAGCTGACTGTACCTCTAGGATCAGCTCCCAACAAGGGAACTCCTCAATGGTGAACTGCATGAACATGAAGTTTTTGTCACGCATTTAATTTAACGAATAAATATTCGTATGCCACTTATGAGCGTGAATTTCCCACGGGAAGAGTGTGTTTTCCCAGGATAAAAAGTACCCTATGTCCTTCCCAGTACTTCTAACTATGTGTACCTATACGAAATTTCAGGAAGAGTAGATAAAGCGTGAAGAGGTAACAAACAAACAAATAAATAAATAAACAAACAAACTCACTTTCACATTTATAATATTAGTTAGGATTAGGACTAGCTTTTTCCCGCGACTAATCCGCGTGAATTTCCCACGGGAACAGTGCTTTTTCCCGGGATGGAAAATACCCTATGTCTTTCTCAGTACTTCGTTCGAACTATGTGTATGCGAAATTTTAGGAAGATTGATTTAGAAGATAATGCGTAACGAGGTAAAAAACAAACAAACTCACTTTCGTATTTATAAAATTAGTTAGGATTAAGATTGGATGTCAGTCATTTAATGCACCAAGATGTCTCTGGTGATAAAAGCGTGTGCCAAAATGATTTTTTTTACTTATTACGAGCTAGCATAAAAGAATTCAGTATTCATTTAAAACACCAACAGTTAGGCACCAAGGCGGCCCTAAATTGCTCAAGACGTTGGCCGCCATCCAACGGTGCCAATAAATTTTATGTTTTATTCAGCACATGAATTTATTAAAGTTTTCCGATTTAGTTACAAGAATTTTCTACTTCTGTGAGTTGGCAATTTTATTTTAATAATTAGTGGGGTGCAAATGAGTTAAGGTCCTGGATAACCATTTGCATAAACTAATTATAAAGGTAATATAATTTTTGTTGCTCCATGCTGGTCTGGGAGCGAAGAAAAAACATAGAATGTGCCAGCTGCTTCTCTTCCCGCGCAGATTGTAAAAGTCAATCGAGGGAAAGGGCTTTAAACTGGGGATTCCTCCACTCATAGGCGATGGGTTAGCAACCTGTCACTAGACCTGAATCTCCATTCAATCTGATGGCGGCTGTTCACTCTTGCGCGAGGGTCCTCGCTATCCCTCGCACGAACCTCTCGCACGAGGAGCGCTACACGAATGCGACCCTGTACATTCTTGATTAATTCAGTTACGACGAGCGGCGGCGAGGAGATGGACGCGCTCCAAGTTATGGCAGCTGCAGCGCTATTAGCTATTATAATTATATGCTTAGAGACGTTTAAATTTCTCTTTTAATAGACCTAAATGTGGCCATCAATGAATTTTTTTTTTTTTAATTCTTCAATCGGAAACCCAGTTTCCTCAGATATACGAGCCCACGCATCGTAAACTTTACGTTTGTCTTAGTGGTATTTGTGCGTGGGCTCCCATAAAATAGGCTCGCTTTGATAAATTTCTACAAAATTTAATTCTTTCTCCTGGTTCCACATACTTAATTGACTACGACTACGCACGACTTAACACCACGACGTCTTGAGGTAGAATGAACGAAGCACGAGTGTACAGGGATGCACTCGTCTCCCCTCGCGAGGGAAGGCGAGGCCCTTTGACTCGCGACAAAAAGCCGACACGAGGACGAGGGCGCGCGAGGCGAGGCGAGGGGAGGCGAGGATAGGCGAATGTATCCTGTACATTCTTATCCTCGCCATGGCTCGCGCTCCCTCGTCGAGTGTGTACATTCGCCATGAGAGCCTACTATTCAGCTATGCGTGGCCATCGAGTCTCACGATTCTTGGCTCTGTCTACCCCGTAAGGGAAAAGATGTGATCCTATGGATTTAGGATTTTGTTACGTTTTTGGCATAAAATAAATATTATTCCGAACCTTTTAACTTAAAACTATAAAAATAGAAGCCACATCTATTTTAGTCTTGCATTTATTTTATTTCAAACACCGTAATCTATTATTCTGTTTCTACCAAGTCTAATTTTATTTGAATATCAATGAATAGCAAGGACATCCCCATCAATCTAAGAATCTTGTGTACAGTTCACACGTAGCAACTTAGATCGTCGATCGACGCTAGTTTATCGAAGTATTTTTATGCTTAGACGCAATCAATTTTATTGTTGTACCGTTTATTTATACAATGTTATTAAAAGCCATTTAAACCAACTGTTCAGATTAAATTTTTGGACGGGTAACTTTTGGATGAGATTTGCTCAGGAACGCAAAAAATGTAGCAAAATATAAAATATTTCTATAGGCTAATTTGTTTGTAACGTAAGTAACAAAAATGGGAACCAATATAATAATAATAAGGAAGTCCCTAGCAGTGGGGACATTAACATGGCTGATCACGATAATGGGAACCAATACTTTTTGTTTATACCTAATATAGTTTTTTTCTTGTTTTTATTAAAAATTTAGTGCGTTTGACCTCAATCTTGCCTGATGGGAAACAAAGATGGTCTAGGGTGGTACACGCAAACTCAAAAAAGCCTATTCACTCTTGCCTTGAAAACCCTTAAATTATATATTTTGTCGAGAAACAGCGTCGCGGGGCAAGAATTCCATACTTTAGCGATTCGCATGATAAAGCAGGAGGCGACCCGAAAGGTGCGGTGAGCTGGAAAATCAACCACATAAGTTAACATATAGATTAAAAATTTTTACAGGCATTTCAAAGAAATCCTCATATCGCCATCCACATGTCGCTGGCAAACATTAAGTTGCCATATGTAAATTCTGTGACATGCCAATAGTTTGTCATGTTGTGAAGATATCCTTTAATATTACAGGATGCCAGTTGTCGGCAACATAAAGTTGCTCTGTGTGAATCCCACGGTGAGACATATGCCAATAGTTTGACATGTTGTCGGGATTTCTCACAGGACCCGACCAAATGGAGTGTCTTGGTCCCAAAGGGAATCATTTGAACACATTCAATGTGTGTATCAAGTAATGTGTTTTACTTGTACTGTACCCCTTACTTATACTATTTCGATGATGGGTAATGTTTGGCGTCTTGAAATCAATATTTTAAATTATATTCCTTCAATCACGGCATTTTAGATAACAATTGTTTTACAATGGGCGCACTATCTTATGCGATCTCTTGGTCGTTACAGAGTGTCTTCGCGATTTTAGAATTTGTAAGCTCAAGTTCTGCTATTTTCCACGCATCTTTTTTTCACAACTGTTACTGTAAAGTAATTTTTCTGCGGTTCCGTCTGTTGTTGTTAGGGGTACGTAATAAACGACATTCACGCGGGCAAAAGTTTTCTTGAAGGCCCCGGTGAAGTCTTGGATACATACTCTACAATCTAGCTCTCAATAGCTCAAGATACAAATAGGAGAGGAGATAAGCCTTTCCAGATGAAACTTTCTAGGAACAAAATAAAGAAAGCGTAAGAATTTTCGCACCGGCACATAAATCTACCTCACACTGCAGTAAAATTGGAAAAACCTAGTCCATTAGATAATTTGAAGGCATCAGCGAAACTAATAACAATAAATCATAATTCAATGGAGAGCATCCAACCACGTTCATTTGAAGTTCTTGAAATTGAAACCGCATCGAGTTGGAAGCTGGAATCGGGCCAAGCTCGCAACCACAAAATAATTATAGTACAGAAAACAGGCACATTAGGGTTTTGATCCTTGAATTTCTCTTTATTTATTTTAGCTATTTAATGCCACACTACTTACTTGTAATACAGAAGTATATACCGAAAGGAGGGCGAAAGATGAGGCTGAAAGATACTGAACTGGAGACCATGATTGGCTCGAAAAAAGCAGCCTCTATGAAAGCAGCGCAAACCGGCTGCCCGTTGGAGTGACGACATCGCCAAAATTGGGTGCCTATTATGGAGAAGAATTACACGCACAATACCGTGAAGCTAATGCAGAGGAGGCTCATGACCTGCAGTAGTCAAAGGCTCAAAGGATATCTTATCATCCATACAAGCATTCTCACAAACTTTCTTTTTTATAATATTACTATGCCTTAGTATTTTTTTTTTATAATATACTCATTAGAAGAATATCAAGAGATCTTTATGGATCGTAGCAAGTGGAAATTCATGGACACAGCTAACCGAGAAAAATCGACGACGTGATAACCGTATGCACAGCGTCTTAGCTGTCGCGGCCGTGTTGTGAGAAGGGAGAACGATCGAGCAGTGGAGAGACCCTATCTGAGCCAACCAGTCTGTCGAAGACCGGTGGATCGTCCCAGGTATGCTGGAGTGATATTGTGGAGGCTGTGCAAGCTAAAAGTTGGTGATGACTGGCGGGAGTTTGCGCGGGACCAGGGACGCTGGCATGCTCTTGTCATTTTAACCCGAACCCATTGTAAAGTAGTGATAAATTTTTGTGTGTAGTAGGAAATACGCACAAACTGTGTTATATCTCTCTACAATTTTTATTTTGCATTTCTAGCACAGGACTCGAAACAAATTACTAGTGCCGAGCACGTATCTGTAAACTTGTGCTAGTTACCGATAGATCTTCCATCTATACTATCAGCAAAAATAACATGGATAATATTAAGTTGTAAGACTTGGAAACGAAGGTATTAACTGTCTAGATGCAATGTAGACACAGGGTTATTTTTAACTACTGGCCAAATTTTTACAATATGCTCAGTTCTTGGAATACAACTACGTCCGAAAGAAATTTATAGTAAAAGAATAACATAAAATTTAAACTTTCCATACTAAGTCCTATTAGCTGATCGACCAATTTGTATAGGAAGCAAAAAAAAAATTATTATTTTCTAACATAGATTTTTTTAGAAACCTGTTCAATATCCATTAAATTAAATTTGGCAATTGGTTTAAAAATAACTCTGTATGTACGAAATAAACGTAAACATACATTTATGTTTTACCAAACTTTTCGGCGAAAAGAAGATGAGGTTCTGAAAGACCTACGGAGCCTCAGAGCTGACAACTGGCGAGATCTGGTGCAAGATCGCAAAAAAATGGCGTCATCGGCCCGTATTAATAAATGACACTCAAAGCTAAGCTCGATCTTCAGAGCGCACTTGAGTCGCGGTGCTAATTTATAAATTTCGCTTGAGTTCCGCGTATGTATCTGCCGAGTGAAGACATATTAATATATTTGCTGATGACAGTACAACCATGACTTGTGACAGTAGTTAGACCAGACTTAGTAAAAAATATTAGACCCGGCTTAACAATCTATATCCAAACAGTAGTTATGCGGCCGGTTTCCACGTTTTGTCACTATTATTAGTACTTTGTGCCAAATCTTTTGTCGGCGCCGGGTTTAGGTATGCACGGCACAAAGTACTTAACAAAACATGGAAACCGGCCGCATAAATACTGTTTGGATAAAGATTGTTAAGCCGGGTCTATTATTTTTTACTAATTCTATGGTTTGACATCATACGCCATATCAAAATTCTCAGCTTGTCAGTTTGAAGTTGTGTGTGTTCTGAGATCTCAAGTGATACGCCGTTGATATAGGTTTATTAATTAGCGATATGTGCGTGAACATAACTTGAGTGCGTATCGGCTGATTTCGCACTTGACAGCTGTCTTGAGCTTGGTTTATAAATACGGGCCTCGGAGGCCAAGATCCACTTCGGGTCGCTGCGCCGCAGTAGTAAGGTAAGACTTTTTGGCGTGGTGGTCGTCAGACTACACGGTTTTAATTAAATATTTTTGACTATCTATCTACGTTTTATTATCTACGTGTGTGTGGAAACAGAAGTTCCGCTAAAAGGTTTTAACAAAAAATGTCCTACCATGAACGCCACAAAAAATAAACAATATTTGTTTTGTAATCTGTGTGTAAAACAAATTGGTCACGTTATTAAAATTTTTGAACATATAATTAAAATACTATTGCTATTAGTGTTAGTGTACATTTACTTGATAAATAAATTTAAAAAAATCATAACACTCCTTTTCTGCTCAGTCGTGTAAAAAACTTGTCTTAAATTAGCTGTAAAGTAGACAAAGTCTTATAATAAGTATAATGGCGTATACATATAAGTCTATGAAAGAAGGACTGTATAAATTGTTTTTTTCAGATAAGACAAGGGTCATAAAGTCTAAAGCTAATAATTAAAATAAAATATTCCTTGTTCTATAAATCGTAGAAATGAATGGCTTTTAAGTAATAAGAAACAAAACATAAATCTATCCTCTCCTGATATTGTAAGGAAATGTGAACAATATTTCGCCGGGGACATAGTTTTAAAGTGGAATTCAGACATTTTAGTTGCAACAATAAAGTTGTTGCAGCAATTTCGTTAAGTATGCGACTACGAAATACTTTTAGTGGATTGAAGTTTACAAAATTAGGGGAATGCAAACAAGACACTGTGTTTACAGAATTGTTCTTAAAATAGTCTGTTTTCAATTATCCTGTTCTTGAGAACAAAGGAATTGATTGGAGGAACTGAACTGTGATTAAGTTAAAAGAATTGGCTGTAGAATTGGTTCAGTTTTTTTAGGGTTTTTGAGATTTGGTCATCAACATCCTCTTTCTGCTATCCAATTATTATTATTTCTTGGATTTAAAAGCCAAAATAAATATATATATAACTCAAAGGTGACTAACTGACTGACATAGTGATCTATAAACTCACAGCCCAAATCGCGCTGAAATTTGGCATGCTAATCCATACTTCCATACTAATATTATAAATGCGAAAGTTTGGATGTGAGTTTGTGAATTTGTGAATTTGTGAGTTTGTGAGGATGTTTGTTACTCAATCACGCAAAATCTACTGGACGGATTTCGATGAAATTTGGTACAGAGGTAGATAATGACATGGAATAGCACATAGGCTACTTTTTTATCCCGGGAAAAAGCACTGTTCCCGTGGGAAATTCACGCGGGCGAAGCCGCGGGCAAAAGCTAGTTTAATATAAACTCTCTCTCTTATATAATTCTTATTTATATATCTAACTCATTCTTTGTGATTCGCTTCTGATCAATTACCTGTATTCTACTAATCACATCACACATACAGGATGATGTCAAGATGATTGACAAAATGTAAACTGGTGAAATCACAAATACAAATATGAAATTAATAATTGAATTGATATAATTATCTTAAATGTATCTCAATTAACATTTGGCGAACCTAATAAATAAAAAAAATAACTCTCATGAGTAATGTTTGTATGGAACCAACTCAATCTAATCATCATCTGCCTTACCTTATCCCATCATTTGGGGTCGGCGCAAAATCTTTCTTCATTGTTATTTTTTAATGATTTAATTTTTATTTTATTTGACATCTCATTTAATTTGTACCGATACGTTTTAATTTGACATTTTTACTTTAATCTATTTTTTTCATATTTTTATTTGAATCGAATTGTAATCTAATTGTTAAGTTATAATAAGCTAATTGTAGTGCCCTACCAGGGTTCCATGTTGTACTATATTTATTACTAGCTTTTGCCCGCGGCTTCGCCCGCGTGAATTTCCCACGGGAACAGTGCTTTTTCCCGGGATAAAAAGTAGCCTATGTGCTATTCCAGGTCATTATCTACCTCTGTACCAAATTTCATCGAAATCCGTCCAGTAGATTTTGCGTGATTGAGTAACAAACATCCTCATAAACTCACAAATTCACAAACTCACATCCAAACTTTCGCATTTATAATATTAGTATGGATATTAGTATGGATGTGACCTGTCTAAATTACATGGAAACAATAAAGTGAATTGAATTGAATAAATGTCCTTTCCCTCCACAATTTTCTATCCTTAGCCATAGTTTTATCCACTGCCAATACCCTCATATCCATCCATCTCTTTTTAGGCCCTGACTCAATCTAACAGAAAAAAAAACAGCTGTATGGAACAGCTGTTTTACAATACTCTCCGAAAATTCAAACACTCTACATTTTTGTTTATAAATATAGTCGTAACAACATAACAAAAATGATTCCGCCATTTTGTTAAAACAAAGGCTTTTAAAGTGATGTAATATTATAAGTAATCCTCGAAGAGTCGGGTCCTACGGGTCGAATGGTTCGTTGAAATGAATTATGTTCTTGATTCGCGAATAATAGTCCCGCTGTAAGGAGGCGCTTATGTTAAATTGATGGCGAAAGGTGTTTTTATCATAGAGTTAATAAATCATAGAGAAATACCTATTACTTCCATTGTCTTCATTTTACTTCTTATTTAAGAGCTGTGCTCTTGTCAGTTTTCATTTTACTCTCTCTCTCTCTCTCTCTCAGCCGAAAAACGTCCACTGCTGGACAAAGGCCTCCCCCAAGGATTTCCACAACGACCGGTCCTGCGCTGCCCGCATCCATGCGCGACCCGCGACCTTCACCAGGTCGTCGGTCCACTGAGACCATTATTCATCATATCATTATTCTGGTTCATTTTACTATCATAGATTAATTAGTTCGCGTAGGCATTATAAACCTATGCTCGTTAATCCTATTACATATGCGCAGATCATATCGCCGCAGAGATCGGAAAAATAGAGACAATTTATGTTCCGAAATTAGCGCGATTTTGAAGAGTCGAGTATAATGCACGGCCGTGCGGCTCGGCGTGCAATACGTATACGAGTAGGTAGAAGACCACAGAATTAATATAATTACAGTACAGATGCACAATCCTATACAAAAATAAAAACTTAAAAAAAAAAATTGAACCGATTTCAATACTACACTAAAAATCGAGAAATAATAAAGCTACTAACTGCTTGAGCAGAAGTTCGTGCTAAGTGTTCAACCTCACATAAACGTTACTGATGTGATAGCTAGAATCCAAATACTCGTAACAACTAACTAGTAATAACAACAACTTCTAGTAAATGTCCAATAAACACACTGCATTTGACAATTTCAAACGTCATACACTAACGCGATTCGCCCGCACCGCTTACCGGTGCAAATCGTCAAACAAAGTACGCGACTTTGACGTCAAAACCGGTTCAAACCGGTTTAAACCGGTTCAAACCGCACACCGCTGACACAGACAGCCCGGACATAATTTCCGGACGCGTCCGGCCGTTTGGCTCAGCTCTGTCGTTAATACTAACTCTTGTTGTTCAGAACACACGTATTCATGGGCTTATAAACAACTAGCTTTTGCCCGCGGCTTCGCCCGCGTGAATTTCCCACGGGAACAGTGCTTTTTCCCGGGATAAAAAGTAGCCTATGTGCTATTCCAGGTCATTATCTACCTCTGTACCAAATTTCATCGAAATCCGTCCAGTAGATTTTGCGTGATTGAGTAACAAACATCCTCACAAACTCACAAATTCACAAACTCACAAATTCACAAACTCACAAATTCACAAACTCACAAACTCACATCCAAACATTCGCATTTATAATATTAGTATGGATACATTTCATTTAGCGACGACGGGTCAAATACAGGTACAGAATCACGTCTTTATCCTTTACGGGTAGACAAGACAGAGCCGAGAGTCGTGAGATGGGTCAAAGTCATGAAATCCACCTTTCATTACCAATCAGTATTTTTACATTAGTTTTTTCATAAAACCAGTTTTATGCGCAACGAGCTTGAAAATTGCTTTCCAACGAGTTGGTTTTGTCCCTACAAACTGCCCACAAAGCCTTGTCAGACATTGTACAATCCACGCTAGCTGGTAGTTCCACTCCTGAAAAAAGGCATTGGGAAAAGAGCGCGGTGATCTGTTTAAGCTATTTTACACGAAAGAGTTATAACCATAGCACAGGCTTTGTATATGTATTTGTAACGTAATGGCACCTGATAAGTCATGTCTGGTGAAACTCGAATCCTATTTACCAGAGTTAGAAGACACTGGTAATTCAATCGGCCCTTTGGTACAGCAAAAATTGGCGACGTTTATCAGACCAACTAAGCTCTCTACAATGGACGAGAGTGGTAGACTAATAATATTTATTACGCATCGAAGTATTCTGCGATGGAGTAGTGCGGATGATTTACTCTTTTGGTATTTTACAGCAGGTGGTTACCTGCTGTAAAATACAAAACGACGAAACGAAATTGTTACCGTTGGTACCGGTAACAAATAAAGTACCGGAATATACCGGAACTTTCCGGTACATTATATTGAAAATTCAGTACCGGTAACAAGCCCTGTGCTATAGTAAACGTAACATTGCACATCTCTGTAACTTCAGTCATAACCCAGTTCTATATTAATTACCCAAGTCAAATAACATACATTAAAATCCCCAAACACATAGTTGGCGAAGACCAAGCGTCGTTTCTAATAACGCAAGCAGTTCCCAACTCACAAACATAATATGAAGGCAAATAATACCAACTTTAGAACAACATTACCCATCTTAACGGCTGAGTCGAGCAATTATCTGCCTTCCAGATTCACTGGCTCCTCTTGGGTCTTCAGAATGGACCCTTTAAAGTAATCGATATTTGGAAAACTTCCTTTTTGATGTTAAACATCTATTGGCACGGTTTGGCAGTAAAACAGACTCAAATGCCGGCGTACCCCGAACCCCGATCGCTGTTCTGTGGAAATACCTTAACGACACTAACAAGAATAAGTTTGATTTGCACCGTTTTATTTTGACAGTAACAGTTACTTTAACTCTAAAAATCTACCTTGCACCAGTTATCAAATATATAGTATGACAAAAGTAAACGTTACTGTTAACTTTGACGATAACCTTAACGAAAACTTCAATTTCGGTGCAACCCAACCTAAGGAGCCAAGAGTGCCTGTCTTACGTCATACCCCCACTCTCATACCACAGACAGAGGCAACGTGCCAGAGTTCAGTTGATTCTGTACCGTCGTGATGTACTGACCGATGCGCATGGACCACTTGTATCAATTATGACAAGAAATAATAAAAAAATATTATCAGATAACTAACATCAATTACATACGAATATCTACAGTGATTAGTGACTGGTAAGATAGTACGGTGGAACATCAGTAAGTACTGGCTGTGATGTACAGTTATGCTGAGGAGGGGCACGCAACCTTGCCGTGATGTATATATGTATTTGTATTATCTACCACCAAGTACACTACAGTGCCATTAACAAGTCCAAAAGGGAACACACCATCCAACCCGGCATTCCATGAGTGTAATGACAGCTGGCCGAGCTCCGGAAATTATGGTCCAAGACACTTCGACAGACGTTTTTGACAGCTTTAAACTCGATTTGAATAGAATGATTTTTAATTTTGAAGTTTGAACGTCGATTTCCAAAGCGGAGAAAGAAATCCAAACTAATATTATAAATGCAAAAGTTTGTCTGCTTAACTGCTAGACCGATTTTGACGAAAATTGGTGCAGACATGGTTTAAGGTATAGTCATAGTGTATCTCGGGATCAAACATAGACTACTTTTTTCTCAAAAATCAACCCCCAAGAAGTTGAAATGGAAGGTCAAAGTTTGTATGAAAAACACTTAATATGTAATTTTTGCGGGCGGAGCCGCGGGGTAACAGCGACAGCTAATAAGGAATATTACGCAAAGCTTGACGCAGATGGCGACACAAGCACATGGAGTAAACAAACCGTTACCATAGCGCACAAGTAATTTGTCATGTATAGGGCTCATCACTGTCAACTTCAAATATAATTTGACAAATGCATGACATATAATCCTATTTATAGCCTTTAGCGTGAAATATAGCAATTATATTCCATATCATCTTTTTCTCTATTCCACTTTTTTGCACATATATCTATTGGTTGTTAAAACCACATTTCTCTTGAAGTATGTGAAATTCACAAAGTCTAAAATGCAAATGTGTTGGCACACTTTTTTATGAATAATGTTTGAAATCCCCCACCGTGTATGGTAATACAGTTTCAACTGTTGGCATAATTAATGTTCTGAACCGAAAATTTCACTGTCGGTAAATTGCACGAGATGTAATTTTGTGAACTTTTTCAATGTTTATGAAGTTTAATGTTCAAGGCGAATGTTATTTTCAACGAGTGAATTTGTTCATTCGAACATTTTTACGATAATTTGTGTGGATAGATTTTGCATCTATCATGACGTCTACTGGGCGGATATTGATGCAATTTGGTATACAAGTAGATTGAAACCTGGAATAAAATATACTATATTTTATCTAAAAGTACCCTATATTTAATATAGGGTACTTTTTATCCCGAAATTCCTTCGGGAGCGAAGCCCCGGGCGCAGATAGTTAATTCATTTTTTTAATGAAATATCCACAGAAATAAGCAAAAATATTTTATTTAGAGGATGCCACTGAGATCACAGTCGTATTTTATATTCCACACTGTATAAAACTCGATGTAAGCTTTAGATAGCCGAAAAAATATAAATCTCAGTGATGATTACCTACATGAAATGGCGCCAAAATAAGTTTCTGTTGTTCTACTGTCCCTTAGCGGCTATAAGTTACAATAATTCAGGATATATGGTGGAACAAATGAATATACATTTACGACATTACCCTGGACAACATCGATCATTGTATTTAAATATGTTAACCGAAAAATGTCAAATAAATAAATATAAATATTTACAGGGAATAAAACGGCCAAGTGCGAGTCAAACTCCCGCACCGAAGGTTCCGTTTTTTTTAAATAGGTAGGTAAATGAACATGAGGGTTGCCTGATGGTAAGCAACCACCGCAGTCCATGGAAACCAGCGGCCCTAAAAAGGTCACTAATGTGTTGCCGACTTTTTGAGAAAGCGAAAGGCTCTTTTCTTGAACGAACCTATTAAGGGACACCGCTGAGGGAAGTTTATTCCATAGTTTAGTCGAACTATCTTACATTATTGGCTTAGAACAAGGAGTATTTAGAATGGAGAACGCGGAAAGGCATTTGTCCGATACAATCACAGTTCACCGATTTTTGCGGAAGGGGAACATACGGCAGTCGCTGTAATTGGCTCAAATAATCGCGAATTTTAAAAATCGTACACTGTAACAACTTACACGCCAGAATGCCGGCCGCGTATTGGACGCGGAAAACATGTGATTAGATTGCTTTTTCATATCGTTAGCGCGCGACTTCACCCCTGCATGCGTCCTCTATTCTAAATACTCTTGGCGCAGAATAAGTAATAGTCACAGAAATATACATATTTTTTATATAAGGTAATAGTACTAACGTGTTATTGGTCAGACCAACTAGATCAGACCAACGATTTTTAAAACAAAATTCATTTTGCTTACGATTCCTACGACGGATTTCAATGATTTTTGGTACAAGGTTAGAATATAACCTGAACTAGCACATAGTGTACTATTAATCCCGAAATTCCCATAAGAGTGAAACCCGGATTGCAGCTAGTATAACATAAAATCAAACTCACAAATCCTTTTAACCAAAGGATTATAGGACATCATCGATTTTAATCGCGAGATGTCAGCGGTAATTCCCCCTCCTTGTCTGTCTGTCATCCCGCTCATCTACCGCAAACAGCCTCCATCAACTATGATTAATGTAAGAAAACCGTGGAGTCTGCCCACCACAGCCATTTTCATTAACCCACTAATACAAATTCAGTTTAAATTAAGCACAGAACAAAGAAACAAATAAGGTGAACGTAGATAATTGACCATTATCCAATTTAATTTTTTTTTGATAGATTTTAACTATAAAAAGATTTTACAAACAAACAAATATGTAGGACGAACAAGATTGCAAGATTTGTCACGAACATACAAATACACATTGCAAGTTAATTAAAATATTATTGAAACGATCCATCTCGAGAGACTTTCGTCTCTCAGTTTCAGGGTTCAGAGTATTTTTTTTAATAGTACAGTCGGACTGTACATTTTGAAACAAGTGTGCTATGTTGGTCAGTCATTGCATAACAGACTCCGAGCTGGTGTTGGAGATGCCGTGAGAACCGAGTCAGGTGGTGGTACTCGTCTGATAGCCTTTGTGACTGTGGAGCCGTCCAATCTATGGCTTACCTTTAACCTGCCCCAACTGCCCTTCCTCCTGTACCTTGGAGAAGCTGAATGAGGCCAACGACAGGGCGGTGGAGGTGGCCAAATACTGGTAAAAAATATATATTTTCTGCCATTTGAAATAATTAATTGAATTTAATGATGATGATTACATAACGAGGCGCTATCGTTGCCGCCATAATCAGACGCAACGAAAGAATATTCTTCAAAGCGTCGCGATGCTAACATGTCGCGTTCCGTCGCTCACGTAGGACACGTACATAGCCAATCTATTGTCGGAGTTGTCGCGTGTTCTTTTGAAGGAACTACCATGACGAAAAGAGTATATTGTTCCTCTGAAGGAACTATTGTGGACAAACGGTATATTGCCTTGTTGTAGCATCGTATTGCGCCGTGCAGGTTTCCGTCGATCACCTAGGATGCCAGGTTATGCGTGGTATCCTTCTGTACCCATCCAATTTGCCACAAAGCTCATCACGGCTCTAATTCGGCATGGGACCAAAACAGGTCACATAAATACTATATCGCGCGCGCCGCTGCAGAAATAACATTCCGAATTAAACGCGCATTCGTCATTACATTTATTATTTACTAGCTATTTCCGTCGGCTTCATTCGCGTGAATTTTGTTTTTACTCAGTTTACCTCCTTTCTGAATGGTCATTTACGCTATTTAAATAGCCTCTCTGCAAAATTTCAACTTCAATAAGTTAAGTTTATCAAAAATTTAAGTTATAAGGTCAAAGTTTAAAGTTCTGAAAGACCTACAGAGCCAGAGCTGACAGCTGGCGAGAGCTGGTGCAAGGCCGCAAAAAATGGCGTCATTTCGTGTCGGAGGCCAAAATCCACTTCGGGTCGCTGCGCCGCAGTAATACTCGTAAGTAAGTAAGTCAAAGTCAACAGTACCTAACGATGAATTTTGACATACTATTTGACAACTTGCAACTCATATTTTGCCTAACCGACACTTTGACTGGATTTTCGGTTCAGTTAAAGCTACTGTTACTTTCAAAGTAAGACGGTGCAATTCAACTTAAGATATGAACAAGAGCATATAGCTCTTAAATAAGGAGGTATCTTCGCCTCTGAAACGCAGCCTTTTATATAGCCTAAAGAATACACGATCGTAAACGTCAGAAATTCCACATGGCCATTGTGATAACGTTTTATGAAGTTCTAAAGTCATATTTATCGACAAAATGCACTTTCAATACCCCCCATAAAGTGCTGTAAGCTTATAAACTCATTTTTCTGATAACGCAGGTGTGTCGTTTCGTTGTGCGGAATTTATTTTACAGAAACTTACTTGAATGAAAATATTCTTTACTAGCTTTTGCCCGCGGCTTCGCACGCGTGAATTTCCCACGGAAATGGTGCTTTTTTCTCGGGATGAAAGGTACCCTATGTCTGTCTCAGTACTTCTAACTATTTGTAAGCGAAATTTTAGAAGATTGGTTCAGTAGATAAAGCGTGAAGCGGTAACAAACAAACTCACTGTCGCATTTTATAATTTAGCTATATTGAACATTTTCAAAAAGGTGTCTGGAAAAGTATCTCTTACTTCGTGGGACATCGAAATCGGTTCAGTAATGTTTTATTATAATTATATGAAGTACTATTGCTCTTGAACTAATCCTGCTAATTTGTGATAATTGGCAAATACGTAATCCTCACATGTAATTTAATTCAAAATCAGTTTAGCAGTATTTTGTCGAAATAAATTAACGAGGTCCGAGTTTGCGGTGACCGAAGTTAACTTTAAATCGATTAAGAAAACTTCGCTTATTTAAAGAGGCAAACAAAATGACCCATTACGGACTAAAATAGCCAATTAGTTTGAACAAAATAAATAACTTAAAAGTTTCGCCCCTACCAAAGTAATTTATATAGGCTATCGGGGACAGGCCTAAAGAAGACCCTGAATTATGGACCCAAGTTAATTGCGATTTATTGGTATGTGTTAGATACCTGGGGCTTTATTTTGAAGTCACAATGACCTTAGAGCAATTTACGGCAATGTCAAGCTAAATAACGATTTATGTTATTGTACAAAAATTACATCAAAATAAGCAAAACTGGGGTACGAAGTAATACTTTCGATACCAAAGGCTAATACTACCAGTGCATGGCACAATGCACAAAACACTTTTATTGAATACTAGCTTTTGCCCGCGGCTTCGCCCGCGTGTATTTCCCACGGGAACAGTGCGTTTTCCCGGGATGAAATACCCTATGTCCTTCTCCGTACTTCTAACTATGTGTATGCAAAATTTCAGGAAGATTGGTTCAGTAGATGAGGCGTAAAGAGGTAACAAACAAACAAATAAACAAACAAACTCACTTTCGCACTTATAATATTAGTTAGGATTAGGATTAGGATGAATAGTCGTCGCTATAAATATGCGTAAGGTCTCGTTTTTCTATCCCGTTTTTGAGCGTCGAAAAATCGAAAATGGTCATTCACAAAAACTGTCCCTACTAATATTACAAATGCGAAAGTTTTGATGTGACTTTGTAAGTATGGTATTTAATCACGCTACTGGATGGATTTTGATAAATTTTGTACACGGGTAGAAAAATATCAGAAATACCAAATAAGGTACTATTTATACTAAAACTCCCACGGAACCGTGCCCCGGGGCGCAGCTATTTTTATTAAAAAAAAAGTCTCTTTAAATCAGGATCGAATTTTAGTCGACCACAGAGGTTCCTAATCGCCATTACTTAGCGGATAATGCAATTATCCTAAACGAATGCCCCCTCTGGGTAGATTCTCCTTAGCTCTTAATTTAGAACAAATTAGAACGTGTTTTCTTGTTAATGGTAGTTGCCAGGTATTCTTTTTCGGGATCAGGATTATACTTAAATTAAATGCTAAGAATATTTTTTTTTTACTTTATAATTAGGAACTCACTGCAGTGCCAGTTGCCCAAGACAATATTAGATTAGAGAGAAAAATAAATTAACTTTTAGTGGAATTATATTTTTCGTTATCTGTGCTAATTTTGTTACAAGAAAATTACAGAGAATAAACCAACACCTACTATTATTATAAATGTGAAAGCAGGGGCGTATTTATTTACAGCCGTATCAGTACCCCTGGGCTAAAGAGGGTCCAAACTAACGAGCTTGGCTTAACTATAGGGTGCCCCTCTGTCTGTTGTTATGCCATTGAATAAAAAAGGTGGTAAAGGAGTGTCATTGGTCATAACCAGGGATAGCGACCTGTAGGTAAACCACCAACCCGCTGCTCAGGCGACATTGTTTGGATAGCGGGAAAGCGATGGATCTCATCCATCGCTCCAGTTTCACTCTCACAGGACCGTAAGAAGTGGCGCGATAAAAGGGAGGCCTAGCCCCAACAGTGGGTTGATGTGGGACTGGGAGGATGCCTTTTCTTCGTCGTCGTGAAACATTGGGAGGCAGACCATTGTATTCAACATTGTAAGGATTTGTACAAACAAGATGAAACAACCATAGCCTGTAACGCCAACTTGTGAAGATTGACAACGTAAGCACTTTATCATTTAGTTACAAACATAAATACATATGATCTCGCCTTTTTCGGAGGTAGGCAAAGACTAGCGATTTCCACTTGCTACGATCCTTACAGATCTCTCTTACTTTATCATGTCTTTCTCTATCATCATCGAAGCGGTGCTGGCCAAGTGGTGACACACGCCAGAGGTCGAGTACACTCAAAAAAAAATCAGTCGTTTAAGGTGTTAAATACCATTGTCGATTTTTTTTTGTGCTCCAGACATAGCTTTTTAACTATGCGTTTTAGTAAACATAAACTCCGCATCTGAATCTTTTTTGTCGAATTTTTTTTTGTCAGTACGACTATGTTCCGTAGAACGCCATGTCAACTCTTATTTTTATTTTGTCTCTACCGCAAAGGAGGTTGTCATTACTACAAACGAAGTAGCCACTACGACATAGTAGGCTTAAAATTTGTTAATGGTGAAATGTGTACTTCAACGCAGGTACACAAGCAACTTTTACGAAGTGACATAAGTGTTTTTTTACAAAAGTATTGTGTTTATTGACTATGTACGCCACGTCAAGTTTTATTCTGATATAGTCACTTCGACATAGGACTTAGCCCCTGCCACATAGCAGGCTTAGAATCCGTTAATAGTTAAATGTGTGTTATAACGCAGGTACACAAGTAACTGTAACCAAATGACAAAATATTTTCTTACAACATTATTATGTTTCTTTACTGTGTACGTCACGTCAAGTTTTATTTTGATTTAGTTACTACGACATAGGAGTTATTCACTACAACATAACAGGCTTAGAATCTGATAATGGGTAAATGTGTGCCTTAACGCAGGTACACAATCAAATTTGACGAAATGACAGATTTTTTTAAAAATTATTATTTTCAATTACTGTGTACACGCCACTTCAAATTTTATTTTGATTTAGTTGTTACGACATATTTGAGATAGTCACTACGACATAGAGAATGCTTAGAATAAATGTGTGCTTTAACGAAGGTGCACACGCAAATTTTACAAAATAATTATCTTTTTACCCGACTGCTAAACGAGAAGGGTAATGTTTTGGGATGTATGTAAAATGTAATGAAATATAAAATAAGCTGTGTGGTTAGGCTGTAGGAGGTAGCCAGATTCGATTTTGATGTGCAGGTGTTAACTACATTAAACAAACCTGAGAAATCATTGTGCGAGGTGATGTTAGACTCATTTATTTTTAATCCCCCACTTTCAATTCCTTACAACCCTTTTTTCGCATTAAAAAGTAGCAGACAGTACCTAGGTACTGTCTGCTAGCTAAGTATATTATCTTTTCTCAGGATCTAGACTGTGCGCTGTGTACCAAATTTCATAGTAGTTTTGGCGTGAAAGCGCGACAGACAGAAAGAGTTAAGTACTTTCACATTTATAATATAAATATGTAATAACAAATAATAATATATATAAATATTTAATATTATATATAAAATAATATATAATAATACCTGGGCGACCGAGCTACGCTCGGGAAAAATTAATTTTCCCAGACATGGAACCTAATAGCTAGATTATATTTTTGACTATGTAAGTACCTATATTTAAAATTTCAAAGAAATCGTTAGAGCCGTTTTCGAAAACGCGAGTACAAATAAATTTATACACAAATATTGCACGTTTAATAGTACCTATAGGATATATGTATATAGTAAGGATTTTTATTTCTTGTTGTATGTATAGGTAGTAGGTATTTCTGAAAGTGAAATAGATAGGAGAATCCACTGGCTCCCAACACACGATCTTCAAGTAGGTAGTTTGGGAGCCTCTAGCTGTCGAGGGTACCTACCTGATAGAGAAATAACGATTAAGTATTAGTTACCTACACGTAAGTAAGCTATTGTCGAACAAATTGAATACATAACGTGTAGAGTTTGTACATACATATAGGTATAGGTATTATGTACAGCCTGCATTAAACGCTTGTTTAGCTGCATAGACTTGTTCTCATAGGTGGTAGGTACAATTTACGTGGGGCTACTATGTTTTCTTTTTGTTCCACCATTTTGCCATTTTAATAGTAAGTTGATTGTACCTACCCTAAAAATTACCTAGGTAAGGAAGGACATACCTAAGTGTAAATACCTACAACGTATACTTCGTAAATTTTATCAAATTTTAAATGGTTTAGTTTAGAAGTACCTACGATAACTTTTCTTTTTGGCATACAGCCGATAATTTCAGCAACTTCTGCCTCATGCGATATTTAAAATTTTGAACAGGCAAGAATATGTAATAAAAAAATACCTATAGAAAAACGAAAACCCTTGATGATAAAATTTTTACAAAGGCCTTTGTCAGTTTGTCTTAGGTACATTGACGTTAGCCCAAAACCACAGAATAAATAATAGTACTTGACAAAGGCCCTTGTGGTTTTGGAACCGCCAATCGGCACGTTTACTTCCCTGTCCGTTACAGTGTTGCCACATGCCAACTCTACATCTCTCTAAAGGGGAAAACGATGATATCGAAGTTCAAAATTTGAAGACATCATCGGTCGAACGAATCCTAAATAATTGCGTGAGTTTCGCTTAGTGATCAACTTTTTTGCTTAAGCACAATTTCTACATAAATACATATGTTAGTGTAGCTGAGCTGGTCTCTTGGAGTTTTTCTTTAGATGTGTCGGATATTCGATTTTTATACGTCTACAGAAAATGCTCATCAGATTAATCAACTTTACCTAAGGCGCCATTTCCATATATGTTAGTGTAGCTGGTCTCTTGGAATTATTTATCAGATCCAGAATTATTTAGTTCCAGATCTTCAATTTTTATACGTCAGCAGGAAATGCTCATCACGTTGAACGATTTTTGCTAAGGTGCCATTTCCATATATGTTATAGTATAGCTGGTCTCGTGGAGTTCTTCATCAGATGTTCCAGATCTTCAATTTTAGTGAAAAGTGCTCATCAGGCTGAACAACTTTTGTTATGGCACCATTTCCATATTTATTAAAGCCTATATCGATGGCTTAGAGTAAAAACCTCGGATGTGTGTTCTTTGGCAAAAGAAACATCCGAGGTTTTCACTCTAAGCCATCGATATGTTGCCGAGGCTTAATAGCTATACAACAAAAAAAGTTTAATTCAAATCCGTCCAGTAGTTTTTGTGTGAAAAGCGAACAACAGACAGACACAGACAGAAAATTTAAAACATCATATTTTTTGGCTTCTGTTACCTGTATGAAGACCCCTAGTAGTATTTTTTAAGTTAATATTCAATGTACAGAATTGACCTCTCTACAGTTTTATTATATTGTATAGATGTGAGCCAAAACGCCACACTAGTGGTTCTCTTTTCGCACGGGCTCTATTGGTACTTAGTTATTAGTTCAGTACATTTTACAATAAAAATGGCGACTTAAACCGCCAAACTATCGCCAAAAAGAGTTTAGGTATCGTCGCGTCGCGCCACGTTCCGGCACCTGCTGGCACCAATTTAAAAAAAATTATAGGCTCATATGTCAAATCCTATAGCCGTTTGAGCTTTAGGGCGTGCCAAAGAAAAGGACATACATACATAGGCTCGAAAAACATTACCCTCCTTCTGACGCAGCCGGGTAAAAAGTGATAATCCAGGTTATTTTTCGGATTTGGTTTGGTACTTTTATGGTTAACTGCTGGCAACACACACAAACATCAGTCAGTGATTCAGTTGACACAGCTCGCGTTCGGTCGGTGTTATGGTCGGTTGGATATTTAAAATTCGTTCTTAACATTTTGGACCGGACGACTATACCTACATAAACGCGAAATTAATTATCAGTTGTTTAATTACAATAATAATTAAAGTATTTTTATTTTATTATTTTATTGATGTGCTCGGAACTAAAATTGTTTTTAGATGGGGCAAATTTGTCCCATTTATACGACTACCTGAGTGGTAAGTACATACCTTTTTCTATCTTTTCTTTGGGATTTCTAATTGCTAAAGTGCCGCTGGTAACAGTTACCAGTTTAACAACGGGACTTTCCCCGTCAGTGGGTGCATTTTCCACGTTACTTTTACATACTCTGCATTTTCCCACGAGGCACGAGACACGACAGTCAGTTCATGACACGGATCTCTTACTTAGTGATGGGATGCTGTTCTTTTTCGTATGATGGCTTCAAAACTATCTGTGTGCGATTCAGTAAACATCCCCGGCGCGCTACAAAATCTGATGATGCTAGCTAGCGACTCGTTTTCCGCTAAAAATTTCTACGTAGATCCGTGTAACGCACATGTTTCATTACGTGGGTGAACTTTCTGTCGCGTCGTCTCTTGAGAAAACGCACTACTCCTTGTGTTCTAGGTAGGTACTTAGTTTATAATTTGCATGCCCGTACCGGCGGCGTATGAGCACGCGCCGTCCACCTTAGATCTCATCTTCGCTTACCATCAGGCGAGATTGCGGTCAAGCGCATGCTTATTTAACATAAAAAAACAAAAAAAGACCCAAACATTTGCTTGCTGGTACATTGTCGTTTTTGTGTGTGTTTAAATGTTATTTTTAATTTGTTGGTAGGTATGTACGTACATACGTACCAAAGACAGTTTCAAAAAAAGGTAGGTAAAAATGAGCAATTACCTCGGTCGTCCAGATACTATGATATAATGTTATAACGAAACTAAGTGTAGTAGGATGGCACAGCCAGTTTAGTCAGACCGAGCCTGAAAAGTAAGTCACAGGTCTACCTTGGTAAAATTTGAAACTGTCTGTGGTACATACAAACCTACTTGTAACTATTTATTTATAACATTTATATGTATTTTAGATACCCTCCTACTGAACTAACATGGTTGCACAAATAGTTCTAGATGTGGACAAGTTTTTAACCAAATATGATTTATCATTACTTCACACTATGAAATGGCCTTGGAAAATAACACATTTTGTGCTATCTGAAAGATGTCATGGCTGTGGATTTCTAGTTTCCAGTAGTGATTTACCTAATCACTTCATATCCACTCAAAAAACTGTTAAATTTTTATTGCACCATGACTTTTTCTGGTGCTGGTTTGTCTGTACTGAATCTGTACTTTCTTTTGTGTATGTATACTAATCTATGGTCGACCATCCCTGGTGAAATGGCCTGGGAAATGTGAATGAATAATGAACTAGTTCATTCTTCGCTTGGTGTGTGTTGTTTTGCATGTGCTTTTTGGGTAACAATTAACAAATTTTCAGAGCAGGGGATGGAATTAAAACTTTTGTTGCTAGCGAATGACAGTGAATTAAGGGAACTGGTCTCAAACCGCATGGTAGACAAAATAAAACTGCGGAATGCTATAGAACTGTATCGGAAGGTTTGTGCCGACTTTGTTTAGTTATAACTTTATTTTGTATTGTTTATTAAATTAAAGTACATGCAATAATTAAACTAAAAATGTGAAAGCATCATCATCAGTGGCCTTATTCATCTCTAAAAGATGCTGTAAGCAGCATATCTATTACATTGCAATTTGCATGTACCTATGTAAATTTGCCCCATAATGGTTTGGTGTTCATTATGTATATTTGTGGTAGGTGCAGTTTACATTGTATATTTAATGTATATTGCATAAGACAATGATTTGAGTTGCAAAAACAAATAATGACCAAAATATGAATTCTAAAATTGTAGAAATAATTATTGCTTTCATGCTTCTTACAATATTTTAAAGCATGACGACTTTAATATGCATTTCAGGATGAAACAGAAAACATTGATCCCACATCTACTGCTTCAAGCATTAGCTTTGAGATTACTGGTGACCGCTTCCTAAAGTCTCCTTCATTGCTGGTGGGTAAACTATTTTGATTACCTACCTATTTTGCCTTTGGTCAGAATCACATTTGAATTAATTTTTAGAATATAAGATTTGATCAATCATAGATGCTTGCTGTTCAAACCAAAAACTGATATTTACCTATATACATTTGTCATTGGGGGCCAGTGCTCCCAAACATCGTTTGCAGCCAGCAATTATTACTGAAAAATCTGTCAAAAAGTTGTAAGCTAGGAATTCTCTAAAGTTCTAAATATGACCAATTACTTTGTGTTTTAGGCTGACATAAATTCCATCCCCCCCTCGCCAGCGTCTAGTGCTGTGGAACTTATTGACGTTCAAAATCAAAAGTCTGTGCCGGTAAGTAAAATATTTTGTTTCGGTTTTCCCTAATGCTAGAAATCTTCTTTGGTTTCATTTGCTTTTAATTTTTACCACAAGACCTACTTTTATTACCTAAAAGATATTATAAATGTAAAGACTCTGTGTCTCTGTGGCATTGTAGCTTTGATAGTGGTTGACTAATTTAAATGTGGGGAATTTTATTTTGCTCAGCCGTAGATTGCAAGGTCCTGGGTTCGAATCCCGGAAAAGTATACAAAATAAAAATAAAAAAAATTGCGTACAAATAATTGTTGTTCTAAATTTAAAATGTAAGTAACTAGTGCTTTGCGATAAAAATTCTGAACTTGGAAGTTTTTAAGATTTGTTGAATAAAGTTTCATAATATGGATGTTACATACACGGTGTTACAGGCGAACATTACTAGGAGACCATCCATTACTTTTGGAGATTTTCTAAAATTAAATCACAGATTTTGAAAAAAAATTTGCCGGCAAATAATACTAAAATATCAAAAAAAAACAAATTATGCCTATCAGTCATACTGTCATGTAGGGATCAAAAGACTATGGGACCATTTAATTTAGTACTATAAATGACAAATTAAATTAATGAATAATTTTTCATTCATTAGCCTGTAGCCATCGCAACTTGTCCGCCTGGAAGCAAAATCATTGATCTGAAATTGCTTGAGCCGGGTCCGAGCGGCAGCTGCACACAGAATACTTTCACAGTAAGCTCATTCTTTTTCACTATACACATTATAGGCTATATACCCAATCAGGATTTTCCAAAAACGTACTGTCTTTAAACGTCAAGTGCTAATCATAGGTTATAAGTAGAGAAGCAGGAAAAATATCATGTAAAGAGAAAAATACTAAACTAGAATTAAACCGTATCAAATTACAAATAAAATTAGATAAAAATATTAATACATAAACCTGTTTTTTCCTTTATCGTCGAAAATCACCGTAATTTAAGCGATAACAATAGATTTTTTTTAAAGTATCAAATAAATAATTCATTTATTTACAACCATACTGGCTTATTTTTGAAAATATGTTTAGTGTTTTATCATAATTAAAAGAAAACCTCAAAAATAATTACCCTAAGAGCCTAACGAAAACTCGCTAGCAAAAACACAAATTATAGAAAATTCGAAAAGTAACCTTATTGTGTCTGCTTTAAGGCGGTGATTACGTACCGCCCCTCACCCCCTCAATCCTCCAATCTACTATACTTTTCTACCCATGCGTAGCTGGGGCGAGTCGCTAGTTATTAATATAAACCAAGTTCTCTATTACTCGAGATTTCCAAAATTTTGTGGTTACTATTGTCTGATTTACTCATAATGTTTTGTCTATTTCAGAATTGGGTAGATGAAGAGTGGCAATTTATCCAAGAAATAGGCCCTCTCGAAGAAAGAAAGCCCCTCAGACAACTGTTAGAACTTACAACTTTTGGAAAGTCCTTGCTGCAAAAAGAAGAAAATTTTCTCACTCCCAGAGAGCGAAAAGCTCTGGTGCAACTGATAGTTGAACATCAACTTCGCATATTACCGAGTATCAAAGATACTATTCGACAAGAAGTGTGGTCCAGTTGGGCTAAAGAAATATGCTCACAATTTAAAGCTGAACACCCTGATATTTATTATGTTCCATACCGAGTAACAGAGCGGCAGGCCTTGCCTGCCTCTGGTCTGCTTCATAATCGGTTAATTACCCACCGTCGATTGCTGAACCTAGAGGGTAATTCTAAAAGAAGAAGCAGTAGCGGCACCAGCAGCCCCAGCAGTGGGAAATCAGGTGTAAAACGTGTGCGACCCCTTCCCTTTGATTCGGATAACTGCCCGGAAGACGAAGACTTTGACAACATCATTGAATGGCTAGAAGGTTCTTCATCACCATTCGAGATAGTTTTAAAAAAATGGCAAGCCTCATATAAGGCCAGAGAAAAAATTATGAAAGAAAAGCCAATCGAAGATTATTTTCAGCAGTTTCCTGGCTTGTGTTTGCCTGCCGGTCACCAATTGGTAAGTGAAAACATATTTAAATTATTTTCAGTGTAGGTAGTTTTATTGTAGGGCATAATATTTATGACATTTCCAAATATCCTTTATACCTACTTATTTGGTAATTTAAAGGATGCCGTCAACTGGGACCGCAATCAACTAGGACCGCGGTCTCAGTCGCCGGATACAAAAAATAATATTTTTCTTCCAGCGACTGGGACCACTCATAAATCCATACTAATATTATAAATGCGAAAGTCTGTCTGTCTTACGCTTTCACAGTTAAACCACTGGACCGATTTTGATGAAATTTCGTATGAATATAGTTGAAGACCCGGGGTCAAATATAGGCTAAATTTTTTTCAGGAATCAACCCCCAAGACTCTGAAATGGGGGGTCAAAATTTGTATGAAAAACATGCTGCGGGCGGAGCCGCGGGGCAACAGCTAGTTAAAAATAAAACAGTACAGTCAAACGAAAAAATGTTCAAAGTAAATTAAAATAAAAACTGTTTGATTTAAAAATATCATTTTATGTAATTAAAAAAATACTCAACACTAGTTCTAATCATTCTAGTTATTTAACATTTAGGTACATATGCATCTGAAGTTGTGTTTTCTAATGCTTTAAATTGTATGTCTGTTTCCATAGATATTCAAACGCCTGGATTCACTGATGATCTTGGATAGAACACTAATTCCTAGAAGAGTACCTAGTCATTTTATTTCATACTTCTTTTCTGTTCCAGTTGGGGAGCGATTTTGAAAAAAGTTATCCTCTGGCATCAACTTCCTTTGATGAAAATTTCCCAATAGTCAAGAGACGACTTTTGGAGCTGCTTGTTAACAAGGGTTCACATATAAGAGCAGAGTCAGCTGTTACCAGCTTGCTGGACTTGGCAACTAGTAAGTTTATATTTTGTTTATTAATTAATTAGATCACCAGCATGCTGTCGCCAACACTAAAGAGACATGGAATGAAATAACAATTCAGACTAAACTTTGTATCACAAGCGATTTTCTTCAATACACATCAAAAAAAGCATAAACTTGTTTTTAAAAAGTGGGTTTTATTATACTAATCTATATATTTTTATCTTTATCAGCTGGAGAAGAGCAAGGAAGTGTTGCTGCGCTGAGGTGCATTCCATATTTGGTTAAGCAAGTACCCCCCGTACCAACAAAGATCAAAGGAAAAAAGTGGAAGCCTGCACGCAGCGAAGTATCAGAAGCATTCATCAGCTATGTTACTTCACCAGGAGACATTCAAAGGTGTATTGATGATCGCGCGACCTTAACGCAAAGTAAAGGTATTTCCTTGGGACCATACATAATTGCGGTTGGAGCCTCTTGGTCAGATATTACACAATATGAAGTTGTGGTAACGAAGACCGTAAGGTACCAGTTCTCTGACATAAAAACTGCACTCACCACCGCCTTCAACATTTATTTTGCTTTAGATATCGAGTATGCTGGCGATGCTGCTCTGTGTTGGGTGTTTGTGCAACGGGCAGTATATAAAATAGTAACTAAATTTGATACTCTCTACGAAAAAAGCGTTACTATCAGAGAATTGATTAAAGATTGCGAAAGATTGTCTCACAAATAAACTTTTTCACCAAAGGTGGGAATCACTACCTAGGTAGGAAGTACCTTAGGTGAAAAAATTAAAGTTATCTACTCAGAATAGAATATTGGTAAGAGTTGCTTATATAAGATGGAGATAAAATGCAGTTTATGCAATTTAGTTTTCAATTCTTTTAGGCGTCTTAAATCTCACATGGACTTTTATCATAAATCTGTAGTTACATATTCCTGTGCAAGCCCAGGGTGCTCCAGATCTTACAGCTTATTTAATTCATATCGGCGTCACTACCTGGCAATCCATAACAGTCTCCAAAATTGTAGTTCTGATGCCATAGAACTTCCTACAGCTCAAATATTAAATTCAAGTCATGATCGGGACGTTGATTTTGACCAGCCTACTAACTCTGATACCAATGAAACTAATTCAATAACATCTACTCAAATTTTGAATTCAGATATTCAGCATATTAATGCTTCACTTACATTAAATGTTCAAGAATTCCATAAAACATTGGCTAAACTGGGATCAAAACTTTATGCTAACCCTCAAGTGCCTCAAACTGTAGTGGATGACGTTTTTAGTACTTTTTCGGAATTATTTAATCATTTAATGCCAGGTTTGCCTTTAGAACATTCTGAAAAAATTAGAAATGTTATGAATTCATTTAGCTCACTACACAAGAGGCTTAAATATTATGAAGAAGTAGGTACATATATAAAACCTCAGAAATATATTGTTGGTACAAGATTTGACTTCGTTACGAGAAAAGGGAGAAGGGTATACGAGGGGTTGAATGCGAAGCACATTTTATTCAGCTTCGTGACGTTTTAAAGCATTTCTTTTCTTTGCGGAATATTTTAGAGGAAACTTTGCAGTATGTTAGTATGTTAACGAACGACGTAAGCGACGTAGTTAACCATTTTGTCCAAGGTGCCCTGTGGCGATCACGCAGAGAATTACACGGAAATAAGTTAGTGCTGCCTCTTTTTCTCCAAGTCGATGATTTTGAACCTCTTAACGCCTTAGGCAGCCATAGTTCTATACATAAGATGGGAGCAGCCTACATATCAATACCTTGCCTACCCCCAAAGTATGTATCACAGTTGTCTAGCATATTTTTGACGTTACTATATCATTCATCAGATCGAGTACAATTTGGAAACCGCATTATATTTCAACCTTTGATTGACGAGTTAAATTATTTAATACGGAATGGAATCGTTTTTGATCATCCCAATTTTAAAGGAACTATCTATTTTGAATTAGGTCTGATTCTTGGAGATAATTTAGGAATACATTCTATAACAGGTTTTAACGAAAGTTTCTCTAGTAACTTCCCTTGTCGAATGTGTAAAATTAATAAAAAAGACATGATACACCAATTTTATAACGATGATCGCCTACTAAGAAATATGACTAACTACAAAAACGATTTAAATTTAAATAACCCTTCTCTGACTGGTGTAAAGGAGGAATGTATTTGGTTAAGTGTTGATAATTTCCACCTTTTCAGTCAAATTGGCTTTGATGTAATGCATGATTGGTCCGAAGGGGTAATGAAGTACATCATGAGTTCACTGCTTGTTGCTTTAATTGATGAATGTCATTTTTTTGGTATAAACCTTGTAAACAACAAAATAAATTCTTTTGATTTTGGCCCTGACAAGGGCGATGCTCCGGTTACTTTATCAATGGAACATTTACGTAAAGGCAACATTCGTTTAGCTGCATCAGAAATGATGACATTTTGCAGGTACTTTGGAATAATGTTTGGTGACTTAGTTCCCAGAGATAATAAGTATTGGGCTATCTATACCCAACTGATGCTTGTTCTAGATATTGTAATGTCCGAATCATTTTTTACTAAAAAGTTACATTACTTTGAATATATGATAGCAACACTTTGCCAAATGTACACCAACTTATTTAGTAAAAATATAACTCCGAAATTTCACAATTTGGTACATTACCCGTCTGCAGTATTAAGATTTGGCCCATTGATCCATCTATCATCAATGCGATTTGAGGCCAAGCACCGACCAAATAAATTGTCATCGAAATCTTCAAACAATAGGCGGAATATGACTTTAACCACCGCAAGGAGACATCAGCTCAAATTGAATGATGTATTATATAGAGAAAACTTAAATTGCGAATTGTCTCATGGCGTCCAAACTAATGTTGGTGAGACTGAAGGACGTGTACTTGCACAGGAATTTGGCTGGAGTGATGTAAACAAAATTAAAAAAGCTTCATGGGCTACAGCATCTTCAGCACATTATAAAGAAAATTCTATAATTGTCAATAAAGTAGAATCCGATAACGTTCACTTTGCACGGCTACGCACCGTATATGTATACGATTGTAAACAATTAGGCTTTAAAGCTCAACAATTAAAAACTATTAGATTTGATGACCATTACTATGCATACCAAGTCAATGAGCCAGACTTGAATGAGTTAGCGGTTTTATATATTAAATATGAGAGTCTTCAAAATCGCTCTCCATGTCATTTTGCCATTATTGGCTACGGTACTCCTCCTGAAACGTATACCATTTTAAGGAAACCACTATAAAAAAAATATCTTTGTAATTTCTTTGTAAAAGACGTTTAGTCAGTCAACATTTTCAAGATTGTCCCTCAAAACAGCTATTGCTGGTCTAAACAGTTAATGTTGGTAAATATTTTTTTCAAATGTATCTATGCCTTTATTTTTGATATCATATTTTATTAATAAGCTAAGTATTACATAACGATATCGGTATATTTAATTGCGTTGATATATTTAATGCTCAATTTGTAGAATGTTTCTTGACGATATTTATTTTATAGACCGGCAATATGAGTATAGAGTGAAGAACGTGAAATTTCTTCGCTACAACATCTTTCTTAATTAAATTAATTCTTAATTAAATATATCTTAATTTAAGTTATCTACTCAGAATAGAATATTGGTAAGAGTTGCTTATATAAGATGAAGATAAAATGCAGTTTATGCAATTTAGTTTTCAATTCTTTTAAGCGTCTTAAATCTCACATGGACTTCTATCATAAATCTGTAATAGTTACATATTCCTGTGCAAGCCCAGGGTGCTCCGGATCTTACAGCTTATTTAATTCATATCGGCGTCACTACCTGGCAATCCATAACAGTCTCCAAAATTATGATGGCGTTGTTATGTTGTTATGATGGAGGTATTGCCGGCCTTTACGGTGTAATTATTTCGCAGAGTACCGACAACACAACAACTACCCTTAAAAGTATTATTTCTTGCCCTCTCCGCAAGTAAACAACACAGTCGTTTGTTTACTTGTGGAAAGAGTTTAGTTTAAGTCATTTAATATTGTATATTGATGTTTACAATGTTGTAAGTTTTTTCGTTGTTTTATATATTTGTGTTGGCGTTGTTATGATGGAGGTATTGCCGGCCTTTACGGAGTAATTATTTCGCAGAGTACCGACAACATAACAACTACCCTTAAAATTATTATTTATTTCTTGCCCTCTCCGCAAGTAAACAACACAGTCGTTTGTTTACTTGTGGAAAGAGTTTAGTTTAAGTCATTTAATATTGTATATTGATGTTTACAATGTTGTAAGTTTGTCGTTGTTTTATGTATTTGTGTTGGCGTTGTTATGATGGAGGTATTGCCGGCCTTTACGGTGTAATTATTTCGCAGAGTACCGACAACATAACAACAACCCTTAAAAGTATTACTTATTTCTTTCCCTCTCCGCAAGTAAATAACACAGTCGTTTGTTTACTTGTGGAAAGAGTTTAGTTTAATTTAATTAATATTGTATGCTAATGTTCATAGAATCAAACTATATTTCTCTATTCAATATGGTTATTTGCTTTATATAGAGATAGGAATTACATATTTTCCCTAAAATGTAGAGTCCATAGATTTATTTGATGCCTTTCTTTAAATATTTGGTACCTAATGAATAATAGAGAAAATAAATTTAAAAAATGGGCAGTCATTCTGACGTCAAGATGACTGCCTACATTTACGATTTCCACGAAAGGGCTTCGAAATTTCAATTCGTCTTTACAAAACTTCAGTACCTATTTCGTACCTAAATATAATTTTAAAGTTTTGTAAAGGCGAATTTCGAATTGAAATTTCGAAGCACTTTCGTGGAAATCCTAAGTGTGGGCGGTCATCTTGACGTCAGAATGAATGCCTATTTTTTAAATTGATTTTCTCGTTTATTAATTAGGTTGGATATTTAAACAAAGGTATCTAATAGTAGCAAATAGGTATTAAATTTTAGTAATATTTTTTTATGGGTTCGGTTATTTTGGCCAGTCATTCTGATGCACACTTATTTCGCACAGCATTACTCTGTTTTACATCCACGATTGTGAACTATGTGTGTGCGGAACTATGTGTGTGCGGAGATGATAAGTGTATGGCGACCTTCTGGTGGTAAAATTGTATATGAGGTTACCCAGTTACTTTTAATATTTTGTATAATGCTGAAGAAAAGTATTCAAAGTATTTGTAGTAATTTTAATTTTTGATTTCTTCCAGAAATAATATCTTGTATTTTATTCTGTTTTTTTAAGAAAAATTGTTAGACAATAAAAGTGACCTAATCATTTTTTTTTCTTTTATTTTAGAGACAGCAAAACACAGTCACAGTAACAACACACCGTAGACGTAGAAACACAAAAACACAGTCACAGCAACAACATACCCTAGACGTAGGGACAGCAAAACACTGTCACAGTAACAACACACCGTAGACGTAGGAACACAAAACACAGTCACAGCAACAACATACCCTAGACGTAGGGACAGCAAAACACTGTCACAGTAACAACACACCGTAGACGTAGGAACACAAAACACAGTCACAGCAACAACATACCCTAGACGTAGGGACAGCAAAACACTGTCACAGGAACAACACACCGTAGACGTAGGAACACAAAACACTGTCACAGCAACAACATACCCTAGACGTAAGGACAGCAAAACACTGTTACAGTAACAACACACCGTAGACGTAGGACAGAAAAACACTGTCACAGCAACAACACATCGAAGACGTAATAACAGCAAAATACTGTCACAGCGCCAACACACCTTTGACCTAACGACAGAAAAACAATGTTACAATGATAACATGCCGTAGACGTAAGGGCAGAAAAGCACTGTCACAGCGACAACACGCCGTAGACGTAAGGACAAAATACACTGTCACAGTAACAATAGAAGAGCCAAAGTTATGTTGTCAAAATGCCGCACCGCTTAACGTGGAGTCAAAGAAACGTTGTCAAACTGACAACGTGCCAAGATCGCAGTGACGAATGTCATTTGTAATAAAGGCTTATCGCCTAAGACGTAGGGACAGCCTATACTGTCACAGTGACAGCACGCCGTTGACTTACGGACAATATACCTTAAACACTGAGGACTAGTTGTCTTATCTAATTGACACCGTCTTAACGAGGAGCCAAAGGAATGTTGTCATACTGACAACGTTCCAAGAACGCAGCAACAAAGTACCTTTGTATTATAGGCTTATCCACTTAAACGTAGGGACAAAGTAGCATCTATACACTGTCACAGTGACAACACGCCGTTGACTTACGTCCCAATTCGTCCTGTCAAATTGACACCGTCTTAACGAGGAGCTACAGGAAAATTGTCATACTGACAACGTGAACACGAACGCAGTGACGAAGTTCCTTTGTAATAGAGGAGATCACCTTAGATGTAAGGACAAAGGAGCATTGTCATGTATACAACGTTTGAGACAGAGTTGAAAGAACAAATTATTAATACGAAGCGGCAAAGTCCGGTGACAAAGTTCATTTGTCATTGAGAGTCTAAATTTGTTCTGTCGATGTATTTGTGGTCCGTAGACGGCTCCCATTTGTTAAGGGATTTTTGTCACTGCGTTTAGAATTTTTTTTGAGTGTAGGACCCGGGTTCAAATCCTACCTATATCACACGAGTTTGTAGACCAATCTGACTCATGTATGGTAGTTTTCTAATAGACCACCACCTGCTTCCGGTGAAGGAACTGCACATTGGCTGACTGTTTAGTTTACTAGTGTGTATACGGCTACTGCTACTAGATGGCAGTAGTCGTAAAAGTCATGTCAGATGACTTTAGGCGGCTTGAATAAAATCTGACACCAGTGTTAGTAATAACACACTCGATAAGAAGAAGAAGAATCTCTTTCTTCATCTTGTATCATTTAATTATGTAATTAAAATGTTCTATAATACGTTACCGCATCTTTCATTCAATTATTTGCTTAATTTATGCATGAAGTTAGCTTTAGGTAAATATGTTTTCACTTTTATGCCTCCCAAGCTGCAATTTTCGTGCAAACTCATTTTGAGTTACGTAAAAAGGGCCCGCGTTGTAGATACTAAAAAAGCGAGTAAAAACGTAAGAAAAGGATTATGTACGGAGCATCTCATAAAAAAATACTTACCGGGGAAATTCTTAACCTTATTTGAATAGCGGACATAAGTTTTTAACCCTCGTGGAAAAATATGGATATTACAAGTTTAGCTTATGGATATGAGTTCGATTGTTACGCTTTAGTAAGTCGTTTCTTCCATTTAAGATAGATTATAACGATTGGCGAATGGTTCATGTATGTTTGTAAGCGCGTCACTTAAAAACTACGGAATTTGATGCGATTTTCATTGTAGATGTATGTAAATAAGTAACTGAGGTCGTTAATCTTAAACGCCACTTAGAACCTGAGATACACTAAAGAAGAACAGAAAATAAGCTAATTATTTAAAAATAAAAAGCACGACTGACAACTTATATAGCCTAGCCCTATGTCACTCGGAGGAATGCAAGGAATCTAACAATACCTCTGACATCAAAATCTGTTAAGTCGTTCAGGACTTTACAAAGTGAAAGAAACTTACATACATACATACTTACATACATGAACCCTGAAAAAATAACACTCTTTTTTTGGTCAGTCGTGTAATTACACGCGAACGAAGTCGCGGAAAGCTAGTAACTTAAAAATGACTAATATTATTAAACGCCTAACCCCATAAATTTTCATTATAAGAGTTACAAGTAAGATTTATATACTTAAAACCACTTCCCAAGCTTACAAGGGTAATAATGACATGTACGGGGTGAATATCAGCCCCTAACGGGTATTTAAGCAGTACAGAATTCTCCCTCTTATCAGCTTAATCACTGACTTTTAGGGATGGGCAATAGAGAATTATTCGGATAGCTAGGTATTCGAATTATTTTCACAGTCGAAATTTTACACAGAATTTGAGTACACAAGTTGCGTCTTAGAACGAAGCGGTGTGGTGGGAGAGACTGTTTCTTTTGGTATTTTTTCTCAGCAATGGTCGTTCCGAAATCGTAGTAGTTTGTAGCTTTGAAACGTATACTCGTTATCCTAATTCTAACTAATATTATAATCCGAAAGTAAGTTTGTTTGTTTGTTTGTTACCTCTTCACGCTTTAACTACTGAACCAATCTTCCTGAAATTTCGCATACACATAGTTCGAATTACTGTGAAGGACATACCTTTCATCCCGGAAAAAAAGTAATGTTGCCGGGGAAGATACACGCGGGCGAAGCCACGGACAAAAGCTAGTCCTAGTCCTAACTAATATTGTAAATGCGAAAGTGAGTTTGTTTGTTTGTTACCTCTTCACGCGTTATCTACTGTACCAATCTTCCTGAAATTTCGCATACACATAGCTGGAAGTACGGAGAAGGACATAGGGTACCTTTGATCCCGGGAAAAAGCACAGTTCTCGTGGGAAATTCACGCAGGCGAAGCCGCGGGCAAAAGCTAGTTATAAATACCTATATACGAAGGAAAACATCTGCGCTTTAGTTGATAGTAACAGCAATACGTATTTGTAAATTCAAAATTTTAACGGAATTTCGATTCGATTTAATAGTGAGCTCTGAGAACATCAGAGTTCTATGCGGCCTGTGTCAGACGGTGACTAATTAATGTGTCTATATCATTTCTTAAATTTTGACTTAATAACATTGCAAAATAATACCACAAATTTTAACATTATTCGACTGAATAAAATCTACTGCCCAACTCTAGGCCTTATCGCCATCTCTCTACTCCCGAGTTGAATAGTCAGTTTCCTTTTAACAAATATACAGTCAATAACATATCAACATAGGCAAATTTATTGAAAATACACCCTTATTGCCGCCTCATAAAGTTCCGTGTGGACTCGTCAAACAATCGACTGTACCTACAAACGGAATACTATGCTAGCTACTTGTAGTAGCATTAATTGAACCCGTTGATTCCTGCCAACGTCGTCGGTCGATACATAAACCGCGGAGGCCATTATGTGGTTTAGAAACTGACACCTGGGTGTCATGTTTCAGGGTCGATCCGTAACCCTGCAATCCAATAGCTAAGTAGTCATTATTCTTTCTATAGGTGGCAGAGTCGTGGTCATTACGTGGAATGAAACACACGTAACGACTTTATTGGCAATTTGAATGGAGTGGTTTGCCAATGCCTTCTTCATTTCACACACTAGCGATATATTATCAACTAGAATGCAAGTTTCCTCGCGAAGTTTTTCTTCACCGAAAGCAAATGGTGGTCTTAGAAAACCACCGACAAACTAGGATTCGAACCAGGGAACTTTGATATTCGGGAACCGGGATATTCTTCCACCACCGCTTCGACGTTAAATATAAATACTTAAATTTCAATTTTCGAAAATGGTTCCAATAAAATTTTCTGCAAAAAAATTTAAAAATCCATTAAGAATTCATAAGCGACGGGAATGGTGATAGAATCAGCATTTTTCTGCATTGAAAATGGTTGCATCGTCTTGGGATGTCAGAATTATTTGCAACGGACATTCATTGTAGAAAAAAAAAGCGGACAAGCTTGAGCGGCTAGGGATTCGATGGTTCGCATTGAATTTAAAAGGCAATAGTGAGTATCGTAATCGTAACTATTATTATAAATGCGAAAGTGAGTTTGTTTATTTATTTGTTTGTTTGTTACCTCCTCACGCTTTATCTACTGAACCAATCATCCTGAAATTTCGCATACACATAGTTAGAAGTACAGAGAAGGATATAGGCTACCTTTCATCTCGGGAAAAAGCACTGTTCACGTGGGAAATTCACGCGGGCGAAACCGCGGGCAAAAGCTAGTAACTTATATTTTTTCAGTTATTTAATGTCAAAGTCGTAGAATGTCAAGATCAAAGTCGGAAATGTCAAGGTCGTAAAATTTCAAGGTTTTAAAATGTCAAAGTCATAGAATCTCAAGGTAAAACATCTCTTGCGGAGAGCGGAAATTAAATAATAAAATACTGGGCGTAGGAAGCTGAAATTTGGCATGTAGGTTGGTCATGTAGTATGTTCCTTAATCTCTTAATTAATTTTATCTAATCCTCTCTTACTACTAAGAGAGGATTTCATAAAATTCCCACGTGAACAAAGTCCCGCGCTTATGCTAGTTAAATATAAATGACTCCATGACTAATAAAAAACGTTTATCCTATAAAAGTGAATATAAAAAGAGTCAATGTACGGAACCCTAACTTGAGACGGTTTTAATAATAGCGAAGCAAAAACTTTCAAGACAAGAATGTAGCCAATTGAAAGTTTGTTTCCTTACTGAATGCCTACTTTTACATTTATTTGTCGAAAATATGTTACTTCTAGCGTTTGCTATCTGCTTCGTGGATTTCGTTTTTAACCCCTCTAGGGGTGGAATTTCCAAAATTTCTTTCGTAGCTTACTGACGCTATAAAAAGTATATCTCTGCCATCTCAAGTTTCTACGTTTACGGCTCTGCGTTCGTATTGTCATTCAATAAGTATACGCATATACTTCCCATTACGAAAAAAGACCGCTGGTAGGGTGAGGAGGGGGTGAAACTTGCGCATGGGTACGACTGACGAACCAATCGCGCGCGCCGGATGAGACCCGCCCGAACCCCGCTCACCGCATATCGCCTACTGCGCAGCTTAACCGCCAGCGACCTTTTTACGTGACGGCAACTATACCATACGTTGGGAGAGATATTCCCTAAACTCAATAAAATAACACCAATGAATGAATGTAGCTTCATTTTTTTTTATTTATTTAAGTTCTTTATAAAAAGCATGTAAATGGCGGACTTAAAGCCGGAGGCTTTTTCTACCTTCTACTTCAGCGGTCAGAGTTTAAGCATTGCCATTAAAATTGGCAATGCGGCCAGTCTTTTGGGCACGTTTTGCCGCAGGGCAACGTTCTTGAGGGCTTTTTGTTTTCTTTTAAGGCTTCCGTACCTCAAAAGGTAAAAACGGAACCCTTATAAGATCACTTTGTTGTCCGTCTGTCCGTCTGACAAACTTTTTTTCTCAGGAACGCTTAAAGGTATCAAGTTGAAATTATCATTAAATACTCGGATCCACGGTCTGTTTTAGCAAAAAAATAATCAAAATTATACGTCAACGCGATCAGGAGATATTACCGCAAATGTTGCGATTTTTTGCAAATTTTGCGATTTTAGATAACAATAAAAACCTATGGGGTACTTCCCGTTGACCTAAAATTATGAAATTTGGCAAAAAGCAAGGTCTAACAGTACAGGAATAAATCTGAAAGTTGTAAATATATTTTTGGAAGTCTAAAAAAAAGCGTTACAAACTTTATTTTTGCGCTCGATGCAGTATGAATCCTAGGGATCGAACTGCAAAGTTAAGTTTGTTTTTGAAACTAGTTGCTGGTGCGAGCTTGACTCGCCCTTGACTTGAGCTTGACTTGATTATTTAGTATGATTTTTTTTTTTTAATGTTCAGCTAGCTTTTGCCCACTGCTTCGCCCGCATAAATTTTCCACGGGAACGGTCCTTTTCCCCGGGTTGAAAGGTACCAAATGTCCTTCTCAATACTTCTATTTCTATCTATTTGCATACGAAATTTCAGGAAGATTGGTTCAGTAGATAAAGCGTGAAGAGGTAAGTAACAAATAAACAAACAAACTTTCGCATTTATATTATGAGTATGGATTATTGTATCTCCTCCGACTCGATTTTAGGACGAATGTAGCATTTATTATTGGGACGGAAGAATTTTTTTGTAAGTCGTAAATCAGTGGCCCAAACGAAGAACAAACCGAAACAAGCAAATTATTAAAAAATAAAAAACACGACTGACAACTCACATAGCCTATGTCACTCGGGGGAATGCAAGGAATCTAACAATACCATACTAACAATACCATCTACAGTTAGTAACTTATTAGTCTATAAGTCCTACATTTGCGATGCTTTCGACAAACGTCTACAGGTAGACTCTATATACACCGACTTCTCAAAAGCATTTGATAAAGTTAATCATTCACTTCTTATACAAAAATTATCTCGTTATGGAATTCATGGATCTTTATTGCGGTGGATTGCCTCTTACATTTCTAATAGGAGTCAGATAGTTGCTATCAAGGGTTTTATGTCTGATCCTATATATGTTACCTCTGGCGTGCCTCAAGGCTCGATTTTAGGGCCCTTATTGTTCGTAGTCTTCATAAATGATTTGACAGATAACATAAATGGCAACTGTCTACTGTATGCCGATGATTTAAAGATTTTTCATGCAGTATCTAATGCAAATGATTGTATTGGTTTACAAAATGATATTAACGCTGTTCAGAAATGGTGTAAATCAAACGCTATGTTTTTAAATATTAATAAATGTTTTGTTATATCATTTTGTACTAAAAAACCAAAATTTTTGTATGATTATAATATCGACGGTCAGATTTTAGAGCGGAAAGAAGAGGCCAAGGATTTGGGTGTCACATTTGATTATCAGCTATCTTTTCGTTCTCATTTCAATCAGATCATTACCAAGTGTAATCAACTTAATGGGTTTCTTCTCCGTATATCAAAGCAATTTAAGAACCATACTACTCTAAAGTACTTATACACAACCATAGTTCGCCCAATAATAGAATATGGATCAGTGATATGGTCTCCTTATTATAAATTCCACCAAGACAACATTGAGCGGGTTCAAGGTCGCTGTTTAACTGCTATTTGTCGCAGATATGGGTTAAATCGAACATTAGAAAATTATGATGCAAAGTTAAATTATTTTAGAATATCCTCTTTGGTCTCAAGGCGACATAGAAACGAACTCCTCTGTCTATATAAGATAATACATTCTTTGATTGACTGTCCTGAACTGCTGATGAAAATCAATTTTAATATACATTATCGAATACGTAATCCTCCCACTTTTACTGTTTTGTGTGCCAAAAATAACGTCTCCTTCAACAATCCCTTGTGTGTCATGTGTAGATCATATAATAATTCAAAGCTCGATGGTTTTGACATTTTTGGACTTCGTTACAATCAATTCCGTACTTTTGTTCAAAAATTATTTCCATAGTGTTCTTTTCTTTTTAGTGGTAATCATTCCTACAAGAATTCATGTTCATGATTTTCGTGTTTTTCCTTATTTTCTATTTACTTTTCAGAGCTACACTTTTAGTACTGTTAATGGCTTGCTTAAATGGATCATGTTGTGTACACAATATTTTGGACGTTTACTGGATCTGTATTGCATACAACTTACTTATTTAAGATGTACCTTTGTAAACTGTCTGTTTTGTGTTCTTAATAAAATAAAAAATAAAAAATACCTCTCACATCAAAATCTGTTAAGCCGTTGAGGACTTATGGTGGAATAAAGAAACTTACATACATACATACATGAACCCTGAAAACATAACACTCCTTTTTTGGTCAGTCGTGTAAAAATATGTGTTTTTTCTCCTAAAGTAGGTACTTTCCATTTACAAAGTAGGCCGGTGCCAGGCCGTGTCGCGCCGGATATATATCGTGTTCCCCCAGGCTTGGCCCTAAGGGTCCAATTGGTAAAATATCACATCGATATTGTAGTGCCATGTGTTTTCTCGAAAAAAACAAACATTTACCAAATAGATTTCGGATACAGTCGGAGTAAAAGCGAAACGTTTCAATATACAAGTAGATACTTTTTTTTTATAAAAAAGTTATGATTTAAAAAATTTCGGCTTCTTTAGCATGATAGAGACCAATACTGTATAATGAGTTTTTTTTTGGCATATCTAGCAGTGGTCGTTCCGAAATGCTAGTAGTTTGTAGCTTTGAGAATAATAGTATTCTGAAATTTGTTTTTTATAAAAAAAGATTTTTGGTATATTAACATCGCAGTCAGTTAACATTGATTTCAAGTTTTTTTTTATAAAGTCTGATTATTTTTGTAAGTATTTATTTTGAAAAAAAAAATTTTTACACTATATTTTTGGGGCGAAGAGATTATATGTATACCTACTTACTCCTTTAGTTATTGTATAATTTTTTGACCAAGCTTTTCACTTCAGTATATTTTGATATTTGTGCCTTTTGCTTGTAGGGGCAGATTTCATCAAAATCCTTGATAGAAAGAAAACAAATGTCATCCCTTATTTCAAAAAACAAAAATATTGTTTGGAACGTCCCTGTAAATGGCAAAGAAGGGACTGACTTTTCGTTGGACATGAAATGGGTTCCCAACAAGGGTTGCACAGAATATGGAGAGCGTAGAAATACAGCTCTCTGTACGCTTCGTCGCCACACCTGAGACACTCCTTATACGTGAGAGTTCAAGGGCCGATGACCATAAAGAAAAAATACTCCTTAAGCCGGATTTTCATGATTGACATGAGTGACAGACCGCGTCATAGTAGCCCTGAGGAAAGACATTATAATACAAACATCTGTCTGGTGGAGGTTGGCACTCCGTCCCGTACCCCCTGAACACCCCCGCGCACGCCCTGTCACCCACACATAGCCGCAAGTAATTTTACGGCACACACGCTTAGGTGTCGCTTCTTTTTCTTTATCGTCGCAAAATATCATATTATTATTCTCAAAACACCACATTCGTATATATCATACACGAATCTGCCTCGGCTACCACTTCGTCACTGCTTTGAAAATTTCAGTCAATTCATCGATTAAGATTACAGCCTTTGTAAGATATTTATGACCTCCGTGGCGTAACGGTTATCACGCCGGACTGCCACACCGGAGGTCCCGGGCTCGATCCCCGGTCGGGTCAAGATGGAAAATGATATTTTTTGAATTGACCTGGGTCTTTAATGTTTATCTGTATATGTATGTATTTATTATAAAATTTAGAGTTAGTATCCCATAAAACAAGTCTAAAACTTGCTAACTCAATCTGTGTGATTTGTCCGTATATATTTATTTATTTCATCGATTGAGATCACACCCTTTGAAAGATTGGCTGCCACGAAATGACAATTCCATGCCTATTTTACTTTGTATGTCATGCCATTACGGAGGCGGGGTACCCTTTCACGAAAAAAAATAACGCTCCCTGCCATTTGATCGAAAATGAATGAGATCATTGTAAAACAAACACCGGTTGAGAATATAGGATTATGCTGTTTGAGCGCAAATGATTATCGACTTTTGCTAAAACGTTTATCTTTAAAACATGTTTGTCGACATTTTTCAATAATCTACTTATTTCCTCAATAAATTTCACGGGCTATAAAAACAGCACTCATTTTCGTATAAAAGGAATCCTATTTATTTTATATACCACTATTAAAGTGTCTACCTCTATGAACCTAAATTCTATGGTATCACATGGTTGATTTTACTCAGTCAATCAATAACTATTTATTTTTAAATTTTATAAATTTACTTTTATAACTTGATGATGATGATGATAATACATGTGTAAACAAGTCTTTGGTCTGATTTTATGATAACGGTTTCGAGAACTAAATGACAAAAAAATGAAATCATACAGCATTGATCCACGGATACAAAACCAATTTTTTATATGGGGAACTTTTATTCTAATTGTCCCTTAGAGGCATAGCTTGTATTAATAAAATCATTTTCAACCAATTTCTCCAAATCAAAAACAATACAGTCCATAAAACAAACAAGTAATTTCAAAATAACACAATTCATCGGAAAACCTATGAAACAAAACCTATTATACTAATGTAGATTAATGGTAACATGAGGAAAATTCTTTAAATGCAGTAGCAAATAACTCATATCCATAAACTGCTGGTAGTCACGCCACGAACAGAGTCATACAGAGATAAAGCTTCATGGGCACATTCATTTGGTGCACTTGAAAATTGGTGCGCTTCGAGATATATAGACACTCATTTGTAATCTGTTTTAGTCTTCTTTTTTCATTCTTTGAGCGTGATTAAGGCTTGAGGACCGCTATCTAGCGATAGCAGCTGTATTAATATATTGTTATACTCCCTGCCTGCGTCTGTGTTCCCGAGCACATACAATCTGACTCTCTTCAAAACCAGAGTGAATAGGCTGCTTCTGGGTAAGCTCGCTACATCGTAGACCTCATCTTTGTTCTCGGACAAGATTGTGGTCAAGAGAAAACCGATCTAATAAAATAAAAATTACACAACACATACTAGGGAATAGTCTGCTAGTGTGGATGTCCAGATTTCGTCATAATCATGATGTAGTCCTTGACTGAAAGTAGAAAATGGCCAAAGAAAATGATCGTACATGTGTCCGTTTAATCTAGTCTGTAGAGTTTATTAAATTTAAGATTTATTTTAGAGATTATTGATGATCATAAACAGCAGGAGTATTATAAATAATAGTTCTATTTAAATTTTCAATGCAAATAGTGTGTGTTCGACCGATTATGTAGTAGTCACTTTAAGCTCTAGGCAAAAATCTAATGTAGTCAAATTGTGTTCTAGACGGTCCAAGACCAACCCAAAAAAGTGTACACTTAACCTCTGTTGTTCGGTGCTTTGTGGTGCCAACTAGCATTATGAAGCTTGTTTATATGTAAATTATCAGCAATTGCTACATTTATAACAAATTCAATTACAATCATACATACAAACATATAGGTACTAGCAAGGCCTCGCACCTCCAAGAGACCAGCTACACTATAACATATATGGAAATGGCGTCTTAGTAAAAGTCGTTCAACCTGATGAGCATTTTCTGCTGACGTATAAAAATTGAAGATATGGAACATCTGATGAAAAGCTTCAAGAGACCAGTTACACTAAAACATATATGGAAATGGCGCCTTAGCAAAACTTGATTTATCTGATGAACATTTTCTGTAGACGTATAAAAAACGAAAATCCGAAACATCTGAAACAGTTTGGAACACAAAAATCATCTAAGCGAAACTCACGCGGGCGAAGCCGCGGGCGACAGCTAGTATGAGTATAATTTTCTGGATAATATTTTTTATTTGACAAGCTGTTTTAGAAGTTAGCTCGTTTATACAAAGAAAAAGTAAATATTTTTCTAAAGGGGCTAAAAATACATGTCGAATTTTTTGAGTAGGCAGAAAAATAACATTAATTTATAACTTATAATAAACGTTAAAAAGTTTGTTAAAGTTATGCGTTGCGTATTCTATGGAGTTGCTTTAAATGTTTGCAAACACCTACGTGATGTATGATAATTAAGCTATAATACAGAGAAATGGAGCGTGCTGTTTCCAAAACTATGAATTTAATTACACACAATTTGAATAATAATAGAAAACTTAGTATAACTTTTTGCTTGCCGAAATATTTTAGGCAATTTTTACTTACGTGATGGTGTAACTCGTGATGTAAAGTCCGGAAAAATAAAAGGTACACACGCTTGTCGGTATCTTTGTCTACACTAGCTTTGCCCGCGGCTTCGTCCGCGCAAATTACCCACGGGAACAGTGGTTTTTCCCGGGATGAAAGGTATGAATGAATAAATGATTTATTTGCAGCAACATGATAAATTGTTACATGATGTACATGATCAAAAAAAGTAAAGTTCCCTATGTCCTTCTCAATACTTCTAGTGTAAGCGAAATTTTAGGACGATTGGTTTAGTAGATAAAGCGTGAAGAAGTAACAAACAAATAAATAAACAAACTCACATTCGCATTAATAATACTTATTAGTTGGGGCGGGATAATTATAATTAGGTACTTACAACTTCAACAATCGCTTCGCTAGTAATTTGTTTAGGTAATAAATCCATACCTGCAAAGAGAAAATATTTGTCATTATTTCAGAACACCAAGAACTCATAAGAAACCTGGAGAATGCTGAAAAAGTGGAGGAAGTGAGATAAATTCCAACCAAAAAAGTGTTCTCCCATGTATTATACAGGGTTACTGGTACATCGACTTACATCCAGTGAGAGGTGTTAGTATTGGTCAAAACAAACTATTTTCATCCCCCATTGCCTTATCCAAAAGTTAACCGTTTCAGAGATATTTGACATAATAGGTATTTTTAGAAAAAAGTCACTTTTACGTAGTTTTTTTTTAAGAATCACAAATATTTTACCTGATTATTATACCTTTTTGTGAAGCTAATAAAGCAAGGATGTTTTCTGTAATATCTGCACGAATATTTTATACTTGTTTTTTTTTTTAGAAAATTGAGTCCAAAGTTGAAAGTCATAAAAAATATTAACAAAATACGAGTTATGAGGTTAAATTATCCATTTCCTTGTTCAAGATTTTAGTTTTTTTGCAAATTAGTTTAGATCAAACATTTGTAATCGACCGAGCGAGCGCAGCGAGCGAAGCGTCTCAGTTTCCACTAGCCGAAAATTCTTTTGTCTGTCCGGATGTTATCGCCTACAGGTCGCATTTCTGAACCGATTCTCATGAAATTTTGTAAGCAGGTTCGGTAATTTTATAGAATTTTTTAGTCGAGCCAGTTTTTCGAAATTTTAAAAAATGGCCGAAATATATAAAAAAACCTCATATCTCAGCTATTTAAAAAATAATTCAAAAATGTCATTAGACATTTTTGTTATTCTTATTAAGACGCATTTTTTTTGTTTGAACAACATAGTAAAATTCAATAAAACCGCTATAAATCCATATGTTATAAATTCTTATACGATAGTTCACAAAAAAATCGATAGATGGCGCAGCAAAGCTTTTAATACTCGCAAAATCTCTAATACGTTTACAAGAGTGACTTGATTTATTTATTAAATAAAATTAAATGGTTCTTAAAAATCATATGGCTTTTTTTGTCTTGCTTGGCTTTGAATTGTGTGTATTTATTTGGTTAACGGTATTGAATTGTGGATTGCTTTGCATGGTAGAATTATCTTGAACACTTGAAATAAATCTGATATCAAAAAACTTCATTGTATGATTAGAATCCTATTATAAAAAAAAGTAATATATATATTACCTACATACCTACTAATCAGAGAGATTCGATTTCAAATTGAACTTTCTTTTTTGAACTTTAATTTTGTTGCGCAAATAACATATACATACATATAACCAATAGGTAGGTACCATGCATTTCTGACGACTGACGCCCTCCGTGGCCTAATGAGTTCGATCCCCGGTCGGGTCAAGATGGAAAATAATCTTTTTCAAATTGACGTGGGTTTTGGATATTTATCTATATGTATTTGTTATAAAGTATAGTATTGTTAAATTAGCATCCCGTAAAGTCTTGAACTTACGTTGGGGCTAACTCAATCTGTGTGATTTGTCCGTCTATATTTATTATTATATTATTATTTACATTATTTGAGGCAAAAAAGGCAGGTTTCAGTATTGTTTTTAGTGGTATTGACCAAACACAAGAACATGTTTGGGCTTATGGATAAAATATGAGAACTTTTTACTTTCTTTCCAGCATTGGTAGGTTGGTTTCAAAACTCTTTTTAGCCAGGGACACGGTAAAATATCGGTTATTTCTTGGAAGGGCTCGCGAGGTCTACTGTTCTGACAGAACCACTAGTAATAAAAACTTTAAAAGAAACTAGAAAGGATTTAAAATAAAAGAAATACAAGACAAAATCAACGCAAAAGTGACTTTTTTCTCAAAACATCTAAAATGTAAAATATCTTTGAAACGGTTAACTTTTGGATAAGGCAATTAGGGGTAAAAACAATTTGTTTTGACCAATACTAACACCTCTCAACGGATGTAGGTCGACTTACCAGTAACCCTGTATAGGTATTATTCCTATCTTATGTATTATACTCGATTTTTTCCTTCCCGCATGCACAGTTTCATAAAAATCCATCATTTTACGTGAAGGAGAACCAACTTTAACATGCACTTTTAATTTTGTTTTATACTTGCACATTTGTATTGTTACTGTTATATGCTTTCTTTACAAAATGTAAATCGTTGAGAATAAATCTTTATCTATCTATCTTACAAACTTTCGCATTTACACTATCCTTGACTAGATAATATTAATAAGATGCTTCTCCTGGGACGCGAGGCCGCAACCTCCGGGTCAATGGGAGAGTGCCTACACCGCTGAACCATAGGTCATGGGTTCAAATCCCACGGGACTCTTACTAATTTAGTTATTCGTGTTTGGTTAGTGTACAGCAATACGTCTCGTTGGAAATTAAATTTGGTTAAAAAGAAAATCGCTAACCTTCCATAGTTGAAGAGGCACCCTTAGAAATTTAAATTTTAATTCGATCGTAAATTTGATTAAAAAGGAGAAGAACCCTAATCTTCACCAATTGGAGAGGCACCCTGTTGCGTGTATTATACACAACCGTGTTAAATTTCACATATACTGCACTTACGTCTGTTGATTCGCACATTCATTACACATAATTGTTTGTTTAACTATTATTTTAACGCTTGTTAGTGGTCACTAATCGTCTTCCAAAACAAACACATCTGTTTGTTTACGTAAAGTCAACTTGTCACTTTGGACGTTTGACAGTGACGTTCGAGATGACGTTTGGAAATGGTTCCTATACATAGGTGGTGTGTTGAGACGGACGCGTCGGTAGAATGTTTTTTTATTTACTGATATTTGTAAATAATATAGGTAATTGGTCAAAATTTATAGAATAATGATTTGAGCAAGGATTTTATTAGATTAACTATATTTTTCTTCATCGATATGACTGTCGTCACTTCTATAATTTTGTCTCTGGTCGAGCTCTATGTTTGTCTCGGATTTCGTGTCAGCTAGGCTAAGGTGACGTGGAGATAGACCTCGACCAAGATGGTTTTTCTTGGTTCCAAGGCGCCCCAAAGCTGGACGCCTTGCTTTTTTGAGCCCCCATGAGCGGAAAATAAGATGGAGCGGACAGGTAATTTCATCTCTCTTGGGTTGTGCTAGCCTTTGTATGAATATTGTCGGCGCGATGAATAATAACATTCTATATTGTTACAGAACGTGCCGCTCCTAACTCCTACTTCTAAGTGCTAAGTTTAGGTTTTAAGTTGTTAGTTTACGCTTTATTTTTCAATATTCCACGTTCCACGTGTTATACTTTATTAGTTTACTCGTTTAAACTATTTTTCCTCGTGCTTTGGCACGTAATTTAATGTCGTAACAAGGTTACTTCAAAATAAGTTTCTACTTATAACTTTCTTTCTTTTCGTTGTACATACTGGTTACAATGACCCTGATCCTAAGGGTAATCTCCTTCTTTGGATAAATAACCCCTATTTATCCCAGTAAAACAATAACACTTCATGTAAGCAAAGAGGATTGCTGACCACCATTCGATGTGAGACCACATGGCCAGATGTCTCCAAATCAACAATCCAGGACCCCCAGCTGTTCCTACATTACTGGGAGTGACGAGGTGATACAATTTACTAGAAGAAAGGAAAGGACTTAAATGGGATTTACCAAGTATGCTTCAATCCAGCAGCATTCATTGTTATGCGGATGATAGCACGGTGGACACCTCTTATACCGGTCAAGCTAACATTTCTCGGGCGCGCGTCTCCGAGTGTCGAACAAAACTTGTGTCTGAAGTTGAAACTTCATTACACCAGGTTTCAAATTGGGGTCACTGCAACTTGGTCCAATTTAACCCCAAAAAAACACAAGTTTGTGCGTTCACCGCGAAAAAAAGCCCCTTCGTCGTATCTACTTCGTTCCAGGGCGCTTCACTAGATACGCGGCCGAAGATCGAAATTCTAGGCGTCGAGATTTCGTGCGACGTTCAATTTCGCGGTCATCTTAAGGAAAAGGCTAAGTTGGCCTCCAAAAAACTGGGTGTCCTAGGCAGAGCAAGGCAGTATTTCACATCGGCGCATCGCCTTCAGCTATACAAGGCACAAGTTAGGCCGCATATGGAATACTGTTCCCATCTGTGGGCTGGGGCACCTCAATACCAACTTCTCCCTTTAGACCGCGTTCAACGTCGTGCGATTCGCATCGTCGATGACGAGAATCTCGTCAGCCGTCTCGATCCTCTGGCTCTGCGTAGGGATGTCGCATCCTTGTGCATTCTTTACCGAATGTATCATGGGGAGTGCTCTGATGAATTGTTCGACGTAATACCTGCCGCAGAATTTCACCACCGTACCATCCGTCACAGGCTGAAGTTTCATCCATACCATCTGGATGACTGGCTGTCAACCACCGTACGTTTTAAAAGACACTTCGTGCCACGTACGACCAAACTGTGGAACCAACTTCCTGCGGCGGTATTCCCGAACCGATTCGTATCGGTTCGGGAATACCGCCGCAGGAAGTTGTCGTTTGAAGGTTCCAATGTCGTCATTGGAACCTTCAAAAAACGAGTCTACATCTTCTTGAAAGGCCGGCAACACTCTTGTGATACCCCTGGTGTTGCAGTAGTCCATGGGCAGCGGTGATCGCTTACCATCAGGTGACCCGCTTGCTCGTTTGCCGCCCTATGTTATAAAAAAAAAAAAAAAAAGTAACATCCATTTTATAACTAGAACTTAAACTTTAGAATTTATTTTAAGGCAGAGACTTTGCCTAATATGATTTGTTCCTAGTTTTATCACATAGAGAGGACGCTCTCAACCTTTGTTAAAAGGTAGGTCTTATAACCAACTTTAAGAATAAGGACATTTTTCTATGTCATGTGTTTTCATAGGTTATGATAATTAGACTTTAGCCTTAATTAGTTTGTTTTAAGAAACATGTGAGAAAAGAAAGGATTTGTTAAAACATTCCTATAGAAAGAATTAGCATTAAGGAATAAGAATATTTAACTACTAAAAAGTGAGTTTACCAAATATGTATATTTTCTTTTTAATATATTTAACTTGATATATAAACAATTAACTTGTTTAATTGATTTCAACTAATAGTTGATGGCGCCCTTTGGTTAGAATAGAAACACAACATATATCTGGTCCCTTTCTTCAAATGTAACATTCCACAGAGCGACAAGAATTCATCGACCCACTCCGGAGTCTCCTACATAACGCACCACTGAGCTGGCTGTGCGTTTGTCCACCGGTGGCAGGCCGTGTTTTACACGCCTGTCCTATAGTGGGTAATAGTTTTGGCGCCCAACGTGGGGCCGAGTGATGTGAGATCAGTTCTTCTGTCAACTTCATCGCTTGGTATTTTGAAGTTTGAGGTTAGTGTTGTTGTTGTTATCTATATTTCAGAATTAATTTAAAGATAATCCTTTAGAAATGGCTTCGTTAAGGATGAACTTTTATCATCTCCTCAGCGATGAGCTGAGATATGAACTTCTCATCCGAGGACACAAGAATATAAGAACAGTTGATGAGATGCGAGCCAAGCTTGCCTCGTTGACTAAATCGAATCGTCTAGCAGTGACAATTGATCCTGCTACATTAGAAATAGAATCAGAATTAGAAATTTGTGAGAATAAGATTAGTGACATCGTCCAACTTATTTCTTCAGAATCATTGACACCTACTGGTCATGATAGAATTATTTCACGATTAACCCATATACAGCATAGGGTATGTCGTTTAGTCTCAGAAGATGAGTCTATTTTAGGAAGAATTTCCCTCTTAAAACAAGAATTTGAGAACACATTTAAACTTTTGAATGTTGATATTACAGGTGAAGTGGGATTTTGCTTCAATGATTTGCATAGTGGTACATCCAGCGGTGTGACTCCAGTCAGTCCTCCGGTTGTTAGCAACCCCTCTACTTCTTCACCAGCGGTGATAGCGGCTGCATCGGCAATACGGTCAGGTGAGCTGCAGGTTACCATTGATCCATCTCGTAATGTCTCAAAGTGGAATGTTAAGTTCTCAGGTAGAGATAGCAAATTAAATTTGCACGCTTTCTTAGAAAAACTAGAAGAGCTAAGAATTAACAAGAACTGATATTTCCAGAACGTAAAGAATATGCTGACTCTTTGAAAGAGCTGCAAACTATTTTCCTTAAAGTTAAGGAACACTTAAGAAACGCCTATGCGAAAGGCAAGAAGTCTTATGACAAAAGAAAAAGAAATCTAGGTCTTAAGGTAGGCCAAGTAGTTTGGAAAAGGGACTACGTCTTATCCAAGGCAAGTGATAACTTTGCTAGTAAGTTAGCCCCTAGGAACATTAAATGTGTGGTAGAGGAGAAAGTAGGTGATCTTACTTATCGTTTACGTGCCATAAATGGTAAAAAGATAGGTCTAACACACATAAAAGACATTATACATGTCAGTTCCTAAACATAGTTCATAAGTACCTAGCTATACGGTAGGCATAGAATAGAAAGTGAGAACCGAGTGTAATAGAATGAGAAAGGGTGAGTGAGACGATGAATGTTAGACTACGGTATGACGGATAAGCCTGAAAGAGAATATGAATGGTAGTGAGTCTGTGAACTAAATTTTTGTTTAACCCGGGTAGATCATATTGTTTTGGCTATATTTATTTTATGTAAGTAATTGAGAAAGAAGATAAAGCACTCGCTGTCATTTTGTATTCTGTCCTACAATTAGTTAAGATTTAGTTTAGGATAATTTCCTTTCAACACTCAAATGAGTTATAAACGTTTCTCACGTTATGTATTTCCATTAACAGTTATGTGTCGCACAAGCTGTAAGAAAAAGAGAATTTTCTGCAACTGCAGAAGGTACTGTAAGTGCCACCATGAGTTGTTACTGTTTATAGTACACACACAGAATTTAAGAAGAGTTGTTATTTTAGGATACACTCACAGAATTTAAGAAGAGTTGTTATTTTAGGATACACTCACACGCTAGAATATAAGAAGAGTTGCCACTGTAAAGTGCACTCACATACACATAAATGACACATTTTATAGGTCATTGAACACTGAAGAATCATAGTAGGTAGGAAGGATGAATATCCTTGTATCTCCTCTCCAGTGGCATTAAGCTGATCCCAAGATTTAGGTCATAGGGCTGAAGAGGGGAATAAAGAAAAGAAAACAGAATAGGCTAAGATACATACGTTTAATTGTAAACTACATTAGTTATATAACAGAATTCCACTGAGACTCAGATGTCATTGGTAACTCTGTTGCTCATTGTTTAATTTTGCACGCTTTTATATCCATTAAGATATTAGAATAGAATTGTTTGCCGATCGGGTCGTTGTCATTCGTTGGTCGACCTTGTCTCGGAGTATTTTTGTTTTTGTTTCGCGAATAGTGCCTCGTACCTCACCCCTTCTTCGCTCTTGCCAAGGGGGTATGTTGCGTGTATTATACACAACCGTGTTAAATTTCACATATACTGCACTTACGTCTGTTGATTCGCACATTCATTACACATAATTGTTTGTTTAACTATTATTTTAACGCTTGTTAGTGGTCACTAATCGTCTTCCAAAACAAACACATCTGTTTGTTTACGTAAAGTCAACTTGTCACTTTGGACGTTTGACAGTGACGTTCGAGATGACGTTTGGAAATGGTTCCTATACATAGGTGGTGTGTTGAGACGGACGCGTCGGTAGAATGTTTTTTTATTTACTGATATTTGTAAATAATATAGGTAATTGGTCAAAATTTATAGAATAATGATTTGAGCAAGGATTTTATTAGATTAACTATATTTTTCTTCATCGATATGACTGTCGTCACTTCTATAATTTTGTCTCTGGTCGAGCTCTATGTTTGTCTCGGATTTCGTGTCAGCTAGACTAGGGTGACGTGGAGATAGACCTCGACCAAGATGGTTTTTCTTGGTTCCAAGGCGCCCCAAAGCTGGACGCCTTGCTTTTTTGAGCCCCCATGAGCGGAAAATAAGATGGAGCGGACAGGTAATTTCATCTCTCTTGGGTTCTGCTAGCCTTTGTATGAATATTGTCGGCGCGATGTTTAATAACATTCTATATTGTTACAGAACGTGCCGCTCCTAACTCCTACTTCTAAGTGCTAAGTTTAGGTTTTAAGTTGTTAGTTTACGCTTTATTTTTCAATATTCCACGTTCCACGTGTTATACTTTATTAGTTTACTCGTTTAAACTATTTTTCCTCGTGCTTTGGCACGTAATTTAATGTCGTAACAAGGTTACTTCAAAATAAGTTTCTACTTATAACTTTCTTTCTTTTCGTTGTACATACTGGTTACAATGACCCTGATCCTAAGGGTAATCTCCTTCTTTGGATAAATAACCCCTATTTATCCCAGTAAAACAATAACACTTCATGTAAGCAAAGAGGATTGCTGACCACCATTCGATGTGAGACCACATGGCCAGATGTCTCCAAATCAACAATCCAGGACCCCCAGCTGTTCCTACATTACTGGGAGTGACGAGGTGATACAATTTACTAGAAGAAAGGAAAGGACTTAAATGGGATTTACCAAGTAACATCCATTTTATAACTAGAACTTAAACTTTAGAATTTATTTTAAGGCAGAGACTTTGCCTAATATGATTTGTTCCTAGTTTTATCACATAGAGAGGACGCTCTCAACCTTTGTTAAAAGGTAGGTCTTATAACCAACTTTAAGAATAAGGACATTTTTCTATGTCATGTGTTTTCATAGGTTATGATAATTAGACTTTAGCCTTAATTAGTTTGTTTTAAGAAACATGTGAGAAAAGAAAGGATTTGTTAAAACATTCCTATAGAAAGAATTAGCATTAAGGAATAAGAATATTTAACTACTAAAAAGTGAGTTTACCAAATATGTATATTTTCTTTTTAATATATTTAACTTGATATATAAACAATTAACTTGTTTAATTGATTTCAACTAATAGTTGATGGCGCCCTTTGGTTAGAATAGAAACACAACATATATCTGGTCCCTTTCTTCAAATGTAACATTCCACTGAGCGACAAGAATTCATCGACCCACTCCGGAGTCTCCTACATAACGCACCACTGAGCTGGCTGTGCGTTTGTCCACCGGTGGCAGGCCGTGTTTTACACGCCTGTCCTATAGTGGGTAATAACCCTTAGATGAAGATCACGACTTTATGCCTTACGGGGTAGACAGAGCCGAGAGTCGTGAGACTCGAAGTCCACGCTTCGCTGAATAGTGGACTTTCTGATGGAAATTGGAATGGAGATTCAGATATAATGACAGGTTGCTAGCCCATCGCCTATGAGTGTTTCCCTCGATTGACTTTTACAATCTGCGTGGAAAGAGAAGCAGCTGCCACATTCTGTTTTTTCTTCGCTCCCAGACCAGCATGGAAGCATACCTACATTTTTGAATACCTGTCGTGTCAAAATAGGTAGTAAAAATTCCAATTTCTCGAACGTAACTATTTCGGCCGCCATCTTGCATTTACTGCTGCAATCTGACCTAGTTGTAAATTTAAAACAACTTTTATTGTCCTTTGTTAAAATACTAGCGAAGTTATTCTTTCTTATCGACTGTCAACAATACAGGAATGTTGCCCGGGTAAAAAATAAAATGTATTTAAAGTTTTAGGAACGGTAAAGCTAAAACTATTCGGAACCCTACATGTGCGAGTACAACTTGTACTTGGCAGGGTATTTCTTTAGTTCAAATGTAAGTATTTTAAAATTAAAGTAAAGTTTTTTTTAATTTTAATGAAGTATATTATAATTAGTATACTAGAGGGGAGGCCTTTGCCCAGCAGTGGGACAGTATAGGCTAAGAAAAAAAAATTATATTCGAAACGCTATTTGACTCCTAAGAGTGACGTCAGCGCTTCTCACTCTCATCCAAGTCCAAGTTATTAAAGTTAGTAATTTTCTATATGAATGTTATTATAAGTTGTATACATTCATAAATATATTAGCTACGGTATAGCTAGTTTATTTTGTACAGTTATCTAAATATGCACGTCAAAGGATTCGATATTCTGAAATCTCGGTCCGAAACACAGAGTAGGTACATATGGAGTCTCAAAAATTAAATACCTAAATCCTAATATGTAAATAAAAAATAAGTTGTTTTAAGTTATCTGCACTCTCACTTCAGGTCGTAGCGTCTAGTCAAGATAAAAATATCATGAAAGTTAATGACATCTTTGCTAAAAATTGAAATTTTCCTGTTTTCCTGGGAGCCCTTTATGTATATAAAAAGCATTTTTATATGATAGTAGGCAAACGAGAATGCCTGATGGTAAACAATCACCGCAGTCCATGGACACCAGCAACCCTAAAAAGGTCACTGATGCGTTGCTGACTTTCTGAGAAAGCGATAGGCTCTCTTCTTGAACATTCAACTAAAATTCAATAAAAAATTCCACATAAGTCGAGTCGAAGGAATAAGTATTGTGATTAAGGAATTGTGATTAGGTAAAGTTAAATCTTACTAGAAGCTAAGCATAATTTGAGTACCTATGTATATAAATAATTAATATAAGTAACGAATGGAAAAAGACGTGACGTATCTGTATTAACGAATAGAACAAAGTAGGTTTACTTACCCTATATTTCGGTTTTTATTGATCTTTGGTTGAAGTATGTTGGCCAAATAATAATTATATATTATACCGTGTAACTAGTCTTTATATCATGAAAAATGAATGTTATTTACCAAATCAAATAAATTATTACATTATTAACGACTCTAAAGCAAAAGCCGTAAATAACAACCAATCCATCGCAATTCAATTCTAGCTTGGACTTTACATGTATCTTCTCTATACTGAAGCCCGCCAGATTTCCCCATCCATTGAATAATATAAGAGATTCGACCAGTCGGGGCAGCCGCCTATGTATTTTAGATATATAAATGTATGAAAACATAAGTATTTGCTTAGAAGTATCTTACTAAAATTAGATACGAAAGTGTGGATGTTACTCAATGTCAAAATGGTAAAGCAAGTAGGCTAGTGCCTACTTGCTTTACCATTTTGGCATTGGCTTTTTATCCCCAATTTCCTACAGAAGCGGTGCCCCGAGTAGCAGCTAATAATTTACCTGTACTCATAATTATCTATAATCATAACATAATCATCCGACCTGTCGGAAGACCCCAGATGCGGTGGATAGACGACATCAAGAGGAGAGCGGGCAAGAACTGGATACACACTGCCCAGAATAGAGCAAATTGGAGGAGGTTGAAGGAGGCCTACACCAAAATGGTCGAGGAAGGCTTGAGATGATGATGATGATAACATAATCATACCGAATAATCTGACCCGACATACGTTATCCTGTCATAGTTAAGTATAGTATTTTTTTTCCATTTTTCCTAATTATTATTTATAGAAAACTAAAATAAAAATGATAAATTAAGTCAGGAAAGTCAAGAAATAACGGCACGACCAAACGAAAAAGGGATAGCATAGGAATTACTAAATTTTGGATAGACAAATGATGATCTGTTGAAAAATAATAACCATGAGAGTAGTAATTTATTCTAAGTAATCATAAGAAATTCAAGGAGCAGTAGCTGAAGGTTATACAATTTTGCGCGCTCCCTATTCGCGAATCATCTCGTTCACCAGTGTAGGCGTTAAACATTATTTCAGACGTACCTCATTTAGCACAGTTGTATACGAGATATGAGCACTCGATTATGAACCTTACTGCTATGACTTAGAATGCAAGAAAAATCAACTTACTCTGTGTACGAGTTACATTTTAGCATCTCGCTTGCAAATGGAATGTAAAATATGAAAGCGTGTGGGAGAAGATAATATTTTTAATTTTTATTATAAGACTAGCTTTTGCCCGCATCTTTACCCGAGGAGGCGAATGTTATACGAAGGGGCGTATCAAAATGAAACTAGCGCCAGTTTTTAAGTAGGACTAGCTGTCGCCCGCGGCTTCGCCCGCGTGAGTTTAGCTTACATGAAAAATCTTTTTGTGTTCCAAACTGTAGTTCAGCAGAAAATGCTCATCAAGTTGAACGATTTTAACTAAGGTGCCATTTCCATATATCTTATAGCATAGCTGAACTCTTGGAGTTCTTCATCAGATGTTCCAGATCGTCAATTTTTATACGTCAGCAGAAAATGCTCATCAGGTTGAACGACTTTTGCTAAGGAGCCATTTCCATATATGTTATAGTGTAGCTGGTCTCTTGGAGTTCTTCATCAGATGTTTCTGATCTCCGATTTTTATACGACAACAGAAAATGCTCGTCAGATTGATAAACTTTTGCAAATGTACCATTTCCATATTTCTTATAGTTTAGCTGTTCTGTTATGGTTCTTCATCAGGTGTTCCAGTTTTCAAAATCAATTGTAGCCTATATGTTGCCCAGACTTAATAGCTGTACAACAAAAAAGGTTTCATTCAAATCCGTCCAGTAGTTTTTGCGTGAAACGCGTACATACATACAGACAGACAGACAGACAGACAGACAGACAGACAGACAGACAGACAGACAAGAAATTCCAAAAAATGTTTTTTGCTTTCTATTATTCTTTTTAAGTGTCTCTCTATCCATTTCAGTCAAAAATACAAAATGTACAGACAAAATATTTTTACTGTTTTATTATATGTATAGATATTCAGTAGTATAACTGAGAAAATCTCATCCAAACGCATTGAGTAGGTTTTTCGTGATTCGCATACATATAAACATACAGACAGAAAATTTACAAAAACGGAAAGTTACTAAATCAAAAAAAATGGCTTCTCTTTTCGGAGCAAGTACTATATAACATTTTGCATTTGCGATAAGCCCGCCTTTGCTCTCATTTATGTATTTACTTTTTGTTACATCTTTGTATGTTCTTTTCCATAAACGGTGCAATTAAATGTTGATCTATCTTCTATAACTTTCACCTTGAATACTTAACACTTCTTTCTTAGCTTTAGGGTAAAAAGGAAATGATTGTATTCAATAGCAACATTGATATAAAACAGAGTATTTGGAAAGGAAACGTAAGGAATCGTGAACATTTTAAGGTTAACGACGTAATTCCATTACCTAGGTAGCGACCTTGCACGGGCCATGTAAATAGAAGGAAAACCCTTTTACATAAGAAGGAATTAGTGTCCGACCGAAACTGGATTTTGGGCTGAAACCAAAACCGAAATAAAATATACAAAAAATTTCCTAAAAATTTTCTTTTACTGAAGGCTGACAGACAACGTGAAGCCAAAATTACAGGGCGTAGGAAACTGAAATTTTAAATGTAGGTTCCGTAGGGAGTATAGGGGAGCATTAAGACAGGATTTCCCAAAATTCCTAAGGGAAAAAAGTCCTGGGCCCATGCTATTTTACAACAAAAAAATAAAAATGTCGCATAGAGTAACTCATTCGCGCAATAATTATTTTAATATAGTATTATGTTCTAGTATGTGCCAATAGTTAAATCTTTTTACTACTTCCTTTTCTACTCCTATTTCTTTAACTTATAGGTACCACTTTTTCTTTCAACTAGGTACATTTAGTTCATAACTTCTAGCTATCATATTTGTAACCACTTAGAGCTCACTAAAGCCCGTTTAAAATAATCTATTATTTTTTATTAACCCGGATAAAGTATTTGGGTCAGTAATGCGGGAATAATATCACATTTTTCCTTTTTACATCCCTTTAGATACCCATTTTTTAGGGTTAATCTTGAGAAATCCACCCTTCTCGTTATAGTACTCGGTAACAGCACACCCCATTTAGCATTGCGTGAATGTGGCGAGTTAAAATTTAGTACGCCGCAAATATTATGAGAGGAATTTCTAGACTTGGAGTACCGACGCAAAAAGCTTGCCACAAGGAAACCTTGGAAACATAAATTAGTTTGTACCTTTGTTTAATGATGCTCATAGTTGTAGAAGGTATTCAAAGAGTACCGATTTGAATAGTGAAATTCTAATTAATAAAGCTGAATATAAAAATGTTACAGTATAAGTATGTCCCACGCATAGACTTATTATATACGTATCATCAATCAATACATATAATAAAACTGTAACTGGTCTGTGTTACAAAGAAGATTTTTAAGAAAAAAACTGAGTGGTCTTCATGGGGCCAATAAAAGCCAAAACCATTTATTTGTAGAATTTTTGTCTGTCTGTTTTCTGTCTGTCTGCCTTCCTATCTGTATGTTTGCACGCACACACGCAAAAACTACTGGACCAAATTTAATGCGGTTTTCACTGTTGTATTATAGGTCTAATTTAAAATCTGCCATAAGTTTTGATCGCGGGCGAAGCCGCGGGTAAAAGCTAGTAGAAAATACGTCGATGCTTCATAATAACATCGTTGAAGAAAAGGGTTGCAAGAAAACCGAGCCATCGTTATACGAAGCCGGTGGAAAAAGAATGTCGATCGAGAGATAAGGGTCATCGTTCATTTCACGCCACGGAACCACCTCGGCTTTTTAGATATATGCCATTTTGAACCTTATTGACAAATGCTCAAGCGTCAAGAAATGATGTTAGAAGGACCTAAGTGAGCTGAACGCCAATTGGCAGGAGGTGGCGTAGGACAGACTAAAATGGTTTAACGTTTCCTAACATTGTTTGACTGGAAGAGATCTCTACATGGGATAAGTCCGCCATTGTACATTTGCGTTTATATTTCAAGTCATTGTTATATATTTTTAACTCGTACAATAAAGATATTACAAACAAACAAAATGGAGCTTATATTCGGAGGCCAAAACTCACTTTGGCTAGCTGCGCCATCTTAGTTTTGTTCAAAATCAAAATCAAAAATTCTTTCTTGAAACTTGGCCTTCAAAGAAGGCTCTTTTTCATGTCGAAAACTAATTATTTAATCATAATATATTATGTCTCAAAGCTACAAACTACTAGCATTTCGGAACGACCACTGCTGAGAAGAAATGCCGAAATAAACTCATGAAACAGTCTTGGTCGCCTAACATGCCAGAGGGGCTATTTATTAACTTTATACTTACACTAGATTATGTACAGTCAAAATTAAAATACAATACAAGAAACAAATATAATATAATAAGGGAGTAGCTACCCTTATCGATTATATGGGGCCCCAGTCGAAAAGGTCCGTCATTGGTCATCAGGTACTAGGATGATGACCTTTTCGTCGTGAGGCACTGAGAGGCACAGCCCAAAATGAATTTGCCACAGGGCTCCGAAGGTGTAACTAATCAGGCCTTCGAGTCGCACGACTCTTGGCTCTGTCTACCCCGTAAGGGATAAGTACATAATATTAAATCTGTAAATCTAGGTAGAACTATTGAGTTATTTAACAATAAATCGTATGATGCAAGATTTTTATAGTGCAAAAATTAGGTACAAATATTGAGTGTTCTTAAGATGCATCTTGTGATGCAAGATTAAGTAAATTAACAATAAATTATAGTGCAAACATTTAGGAACAAATATTTAGTGTTTTTACTCTTAACGATGCATCTCGTGATGCAAGTTTAAGTGAAGTGACAACAAATTATAGTGCATTTTTTTTTTTTGTAAGAATCTTATTTTAGCTTCAGCAGAAGTGGTAATAATTTAACACTGGCATTTTCCTTTCGAGTTACGGAACCCAATTAAGGCTACAAAGTAAACACTTACTTAAACGCTGCACGGAATCCGAAGCTTATGGAATCATTAGCCCGATTGAATCCACTCCGCACTTTAACGGCGGCAACCTTCGTATTAACTACAGAACTACTGGATACTCACGGTAATGGAAAATGTAAAGTGCACATGAACCTAACAAATTCTTTTTTTTTTAACCTTCTCCTCCTTCTTTAATCGTATTCTTCGTGACTGAGGGTCGTGGTCATTATGTCGAATGAAGCACACACAACGACTATCTTGGCAATGTTAGTTTGCATCCTTCTCCATTTAACACACTAGCTGATAATCATCGACTAGAGTGCAGGTTTCCTCACGATGATTTCCTTCCCCGGAAGCAAGTGGTCAATGAAAACTACCATACATGAGTAAGATTGGTATACAAACTCATGTAGCACGGGTAGGATTCGAACATGGGACCTTTGCGGTCACAGGGGCGCCCCACCACACGGCCACCACCGCTTAAATTTTTTTATAATATTGGGCGGCAAACGAGCAACGGGTCACCTGATGGTAAGTGATCACCATTGCCCATGGAAAACTGCAACGCCTGAGTACACAGGAGTGTTGCCGGCCTTTCAAGAACAGGTAGACTCGTCTTGTAAAGGTACTATCGTTGCATCGGATTAAAAAAAAAAAAATAATAACTTAGACATTAGTTCGCTAAAAATCGTTTGGTACGCACCATGTGATAATTTTTGTCGCACTGGGGCTTCATTTTTTCAGGACGTTAAACTATGGACTTTATTCTACTTGTTTATCAGTTCAAATTCCAACGCAAGCGAAGCCCCTGGGGCGCAACTAGTATTACCGGGAGCAACTTTTCCGTCGCGGGTTAAAATGCACTTCATAAAATAATACAAAATTAAAATAAAAAAATATTAGCTGTTGTGGCTACTCGACTACGACGATTTTATAAGCGCAAATTCGCCCTGACCTCCTTCTATTTTTTTTAATGCTTACTCGGCCTCTGGTCGAGATTTATATGGTTGAGTAGTCATCTAAGTATCTTTTAAATTTATTAAATATTCATATTTTGATTAGAAAGAAGCCGTCTTTGACCGATTTTAAAGTTATTTCTATGGATTCCATTAGCAAAATTACGTTCAAAGTTTAAATTAAAACTTTAATATTTTATGAAACCAAGATATTAACTAATCATGTTTTTGAATTTGTTTCGCTCGACTTTGACAAAGTAATTCATATAAAACTAATTAATTATAAATCCTAGCTTATTAGCGACACAAATCGAATTATTACAGCGAATTGTTTACAACTCAGCCCATTTGAAGTCGACTTGGAAATTTCGATTTATCTTAATTAAGTTTCTATTAAGCTACATTCGACTCGGAAGCTCCGAGTCTAAAGTATGACTTTGCTTTGTGATTTAGAGCTATCAAAATTATAATGCTATGACAAACAAGAGTTGAGAAAATTAAAGATATTATTTTGTCTTAATAAATACGAATGACCTCGGTGGGCCGACAACCTGGTGAAGGTCGCGGGTTGCGCATGGATGCGGGCAGCGCAGGACCGGTCGTTGTGGAAATCCTTGGGGGAGGCCTTTGTCCAGCAGTGGACGTCTTTCGGCTGAGAGAGAGAGAGAAATACGAATGAATATGATGATGTATTTTCTTGATTTTATTTACCAGTTTTTTTTTAGCCGAATACTTACATCCGAAGGAATTTCGGAATATTAACAAATAACCCGAAATTCCCGGGACCCCGAAAAATATTATTTCTCAATATAAAAGTACAGTCGACTGTAGAAGAGTGCAGATGTACGAGAAGACCCGACCTCAAATAAAATGGGAAAAGCGGTCTACGTAGAAGAAGAAGATAAAAGTACAGTCAACTGAAGAAGTCAACCTAAAAGCGTTTTAGTAAGGAGTTAACTCTTGGAATAATAAAAATATAGTAGCTGCTAGTAAACATATATAGCCGTTGGGGCAGAAAAATTCTCGAGTGGCGACCACGAACCGGAAAACGTAGTGTTGGCAGGCCTCCCACTCGGTGAACCGACGACCTGGTGAAGGTCGCGGGATGCGCATGGATGCGGGAAGCGCAGGACCGGTCGTTGTGGAAATCCTTGGGGGAGGCCTTTGTCATATATAACAGAAAAGTAATTTATTTCAGAACTTGTTTAAGTATTACACTTTTAGAAAAATACAAAAATAATAATTAAAATTAAGATATTAACTACTACTAGATTAAAATTAAACAAAAAAAATCTGATGTCAAAGTCTTGAAAAGAAATTGGCTCGCGGTAACGTGCGCAGAAGGCTGGCAGCCTTGCTAAGTTGATTGGCAATGCTGTGCTCAAAAATAAAATAAATAAAACACAATCTTACATTTTAAAAAAGCACAACTATACAATTAAAAACCAGTCTTTAGAGCCGTGTGTCTTAAGTCCAAGTAAAATATTAATGCAGGCCCGCATTGCGGGTGGAGGCCTTCGGACAATGCTTAAGGGGACGTGATACGTTTGCGAATGGGATACAGGTTCCAATCCGGAAACCACGACCTTATTAGCTTATATAACTCTGAAACTTGATTTCATTGTTGAACATTGACTGACGAAAAATCTGATGAAAAAAGTTAGGTATTAGTTTCGTTAAAAATGTGAATGTCCAAAAAAGGTACCTATTTTGGCACTTACGACAGTTATTGTAAGCTAAGTAAACTTGTACGATTTGTATTTCTTAACGGTTTATGTGTCAATGACCTTAGGGTACCATTTCCCGCGGATTGACACAAATTATTATTATTATAATTCTAATGGTATAACAGGGAGATTCACTTGTAAGGAATATTTTTTTCCCCGATCTACCGATTGAGAGTACCAAAATATGACAAACGACAAAGAAATTTTACCAATTAAAAAAATGATTAAGAAATTAATATTAACTAAGTACGACCAAACACGGAAAATTTCAAAATGCCTCATTCAAAAAAGTTTAAACGTGAAAAACTTAAACAGAGGCAATACCTACCTCCATTATATACGGGCTACTCTACAAAACTCTGATTTTTCGGATATTTTTATACTTTCAAACTCATTGTGACTGAAAAGTTTTTCGCTTAGAACGCCCAGCGGACGCGTGGTACAAAACAAGGAGAATACAGAAGCTTCTACATATAAAAAGACATCGCCAATCGAATTTAATAAATATCAGATGAAATAAAAAAAAAATAATTAAAATACATTGAAAATGTTAATCTTTATATATATAACTCAAAGGTGACTGACTGACTGATGACTGACTGACTGACTAGGTGACATATATCAACGCACAGCCCAAACCATTGGACGGATCGGGCTGAAATTTGGCATGCAGGTAGATGTTATGACGTAGGCATCAGCTAAGAAAGGATTAACGCGAGCAAAGCCGCGGGCGCCAGCTAGTTCATTTATAAAAACAATTCGTTTCAAAAATTACCAAAGTATGTTATGTATGTTATGTATTGAAATCAAATGAAAACTAAACTTAATAAATACTAAAATTCTAAAGAATGACTATAGAATACGCTGGCTGCGTTTCCACGTTTGATGGCGAAAACCTACCAATGAAAACAAGAGAAAAAATAGTTTATAAATAATTCATTAGGTTTATGGCAGCTCAGCAATTTTTATATATATGAGCGATGATTAGAAAGACGATTTGAGGACACTCAGAAAAGACTGGTCGGAGGTTGCTTTGGACAAAGAAGATTGGAAGACAGTGGGGGAGACCTGTATCAAGCAGTGGGACAAAAGGTTAAAAGAAACATGAGTAGTCTCTTCTATGTAATCTTTATTTTAATGATACGGAATTTTTCTTTGCAAGCACAGTTAATAAAAACATTGGCAGAAGGAATCTCCAGGGTTTGAAAGCAAGTTTAAAACGGGAAGTATTTAGTTGACTCGCGGCACACGGCGGGCGCTTCATAGAAACGGGGCGTCAAATATACCTACTACTACTACAAATGAAACTGTATATCCGTGAACACGTCAGTAACACGTCAATGTGTGCGTTTTCATAACCATAGCGTCCCAAAACACACAAGAACTCCAATGCCAATGCCTCTTTTTTTTTCCCTTTTTTCTTTCGCGGGTCTACTGGAAGAAATTTCTATAGAAATAAGTAGAACCTTTGTACTTAGTTTTCCTATGTTTTATGTTTCCTTTCTATGTGTTTGTTGTGTACAAAAATTAATAAATAAATAAAAATAAATAAGAACGGGGAGAAATGTGGTGGTTGCGGGGGGGTGCCATATTGCGGGAGGGGCAGGTAGTTGCCTTTCTGTACGTAGTACTTATATTCAGCTGTGGACAAGATTTATTTTATTTACAGATATAGAGTGGTGGCAGATAAGAGGTCAGAACAACAACAACAAGAATTCTTTATTGACACACAAGAAATTACATTTTAAGATACATAAAGTAACTTACAGCTAAAGAAGCTAAAGAAAAATAGAACATAGAGTTAGAAAAAAAAACTACTAAAAATTTGAATTTGAAACACACTATTACGAACGTTTTTGAGCTTCATTTGACTATAGCTTTTACCCGCGGCTTCGCCCGCGTGAATTTCCCACGGGGACAGTGCTTTTTCCCGGGATGAAAGACATTCTCAGTACTTCCAACTATGTGTATGCGAAATTTCAGGAAGATTGGTTCAGTAGATAAAACGTGAAGAGGTAACAAACAAACTCACTTTTGCCTTTATAATATTTGTTAGGATTAGGATTAAAGAATGATTTTTTTCTATGTCTATGGGTCAGAAGGTCAGCGATAGATACCTATTACATTTGTTTTGTTTGTTTGAACGCCCTTATCTTTGAAACTACCGGTCAGATTTTAAAAAATATTATTGTTTATAACAGCTACATTCATGACACTTACAGTTAATTCGGAATCTAAAAATTCCTACATTTTATGCAATACTAGGATGTGCCCGGGACTTTGTTTTTGTGGGAATTATGGTAAATCCTCTCTTAGTGCTACGCTACATTGTCCCCTACACTCCCTAAGGGACCCTACATGCCACATTTCAGCTTCCTATGCTCTGTAGTTTTGGCTGTGCGTTGTCTGCCAGTCCCTCAGTCAGAAAATGGGGTGCATGGAAGGAGCCTCCCCGAGTGACGCACTTAAAATTATGTATGCGTCCGGCGCACCCTGAGCAACAGTCTGCGAGGACGGCAAGTCGGTAACGCAGACTGGCCGATCCTTCCACCACGACTCAATGGCGAGATATTGTCTTGTCCAGCGTGCCCTACTCTCTCTCTTTAGTCGTATTTCTTCATGACTGAGGGTCGTGGTCATTATGTGGAATGAAACACACACAACGACTCTCATGGCAATTTTAATGGAGTGGTTTGCCATTGCCTTCTCCATTTCACACACAAGCTGATAATCATCAACCAGAGTGCAGGTTTCCTCACGATGTTTTCCTTCGCCGGAAGCAAGTGGTGGTCGATGAAAACTAACATGAGTCAGATTGGTATACAATCTCATGGAGCCCGGGCAGGATTCCAACCAGGGATTTTGTATCCACAGGCGCGCGCCCTACCACTCGGCCACCACCGCTTCAACGCTGCCCTACTACCTGCACGCGAAAAGACCTGTATGACGCTACAGATCATGCTGTATCTGTGGCGTCATATTGTTCATCACAAATTTGACCCGCCGAGTTGACACGCTAAGAAGAAGTCGGAAAACAAATACTATATAAACTCGAGGTTATATAGTTTCTGTAACAACTACGCCAGTATAAGCCATAAGTCTATGATAACGGAAAAAAATTATATATACTTATTGATTTATGATTACAAATTATGTTATATTTTTACATAGTAGATATACTGATATTTCGAAATAGTACGCTACTAATAAAGAATAATCAACACGGCACATTACAATTACGTTATGACTCAATATTGCGATGACACGTATATTTAAAACCGCCGTATCATCCTCCGTCCATTAATTAAAACCTGTCAACGCCACATCCAACCTCTAATCTAAAGTAATTTCGTTACTTTTCGTGTATAATTATCATATCAATTTTTTTTCATTACGTACAAGTGTATTTTTGTGTAATATAATGGTACGTATGGTAATTATTTTTTTAATAAAATAGGGAAATAGATTTAGGTGCGTAATTATATGCTGTTATATCAATATTTCAGGTTAGAACCGACGGATCAAGGTGAAACCTAGGCCAGATTTTAAATTAGACCCTCAACAATACAACAGTCTCTGCATCAAAAATTTGCCCAGTAGTTTTTGCGTGATGTGTGTACAATAATACAGACAGAAAGGCAGACCAAAATTTAAAAAAAAATATATGGTTTTGGCTTCTATTGGCCCTATGAAGGGCCCTCATAGTTTTTTTCTTAAATATCTCCTATGTACATACACAGACCAGTTACAGTTTTATTACATGTATTGATGATGATTGATCGATGATTATTACATGCATTGATTGATTTATTTAAGTAATATATTCATTTGGTTGTTTTGCATGGAAAGTTTTTCGGGAGTAATGGAGAGATTTGACCTCCTCTCCCTCCGCACAATAAGGTTCATAGAATATCATTTATATTCGCGCCGCCGCCGCCATATTGGAAATACCTAAACACGGATTTTTTTGCCGTTCGGCAAATTTTACGATAAGTTTGATTTTGTAGTACCGTGAGGTGGGCCACCACGTAGAAAAATGTAGATGGTAGAATGAGTGCGTATGGTAGAATACTTTTCTATGTCGTCGACTGTACTATAAATTCAAGAGAGATGTAAATATCTCGTCTTACCTCAAAAAACCCTTATATGATCTAGGGTTGCTGAGGATTCCTCTTCCGCTTCCTCATAATGCGGAAGTTCCGCAATATTTTGAGTTCCTCAACCGTTACCGTATCCTCATAAATAAAATTAAACAATTTCTCTTCCGCTGTCGCTTCCTCAAAATTTAAGAGGAATTTAAGAGGAATTTCACTTCCGCCGGGCCAAACGGGTAAATTTCTTATGTGCGTGTGTATGTCACTGAACTCCTTAACGGCTGAAATGATTTTGATGAAATTTTCTGTTTGTGTTCAAGGAGATTCAAAAATGGTTTAGATTCACAATTTGGTCCACTGGAAAATGTTCTTTTAATTAATTTTTGTATGTGTACGGACAGGACAACGTCTGTCGGGTCCGCTAGTATTTGTTTATATCCTAATCCTAACTAATATTATAAATGCGAAAGTGAGTTTATTTGTTTGTTTGTTACTTCATCACGCTTTATATACAGAACCAATCTTCCTAAATTTCGCATACACATAGTAAGAAGTACTGAAAAGGACACAACAACACTTGCAGATGAAAACATCTCGGGAAAAAGCACTGTTCCCGTGGGAAATTCACGCGGGCGAAGTCGCGGGCAAGAGCTAATATTTCATATCATCCTCTTCTTCATCCGCTTCCTCTTCCGCTTCCTCATCCGCATCCTCTTCCTCATAAAAACATCCTCATCCTCCAAATTTGTGCAACAACCCTAAAGGATCCTCAAAAATTAATTTAGATTTCATGTCCATTACATACTGAAAAACGCTCAAATTTCAGCTGCATTCTAACCTTACCCGGCGTCCTACGTTGGCGGCAGAAGGCTTCAAATGTTGCCCAACGCTTCAACGCCGTTGTTCTATGCTTAAATATCAAATACTAGCGCCCCGCCCTGGCTTCGCTCGGGAGGTATATACATAAATTGTATGTCACTCAGGTAGGTATAATGTAACTTTTTATTGGTGAAAGAATTGTTGCAATCAGTTGAGTAGTTTCAAAGTTTACCCCCTACAATATGGACGTTACTTGTGGCCTATGTGCGTTGTAGCGTGTTGTCAACGCAGGACAGAAAGTTATCCTGCAATGCTTCAAATGCGACAAAGGCAGAGCGATGCGACTCCGTGCTTTACACGACAATGGTTTACACGCGAAAACGCCGCCAACATTTGACATTAAGGCGCTGCGCTGCGCTTTGTCGCATTTAAAGCGTTGTGCCGCTAACGTAGGACACCGGGTTAGTCCGGGATACAGCTTTGTTTCTTTTTTTGCGGATTAGTTCCCACGTCCCGTCGCAATTGGGCCCTGGCGCCATCAAAGTGTATTTTTTTCTTTGACGTCCGACTGTTTTAGAGTCTTTTTGATCTTTTGTTCAACGGATGCGACGTTATGAGACTAGTTTTAGGATTAGTATACGATAGTCTGAGAGATTTTTCTCAATTAATTCTGTTACTAGACGGATTTATCAGCTGATTATCCTTTCAGTGTGTTTGGATTATCTTTTCTTTCTAAAGAATAGGCAGTTTTTAATAAGTTTTCTGTACTTCCATTCTGGTTTTGGAGCAAAGAAAAAGCATAGAATGAGCCAGGTGCCAGCTTTTCTTCCAGCACAGATGGAAAAGTCAATCAAGGGAATAGGATTTAATCTGGGGATTCTTGTCATAGGCTAGCAACCGCTGTCACTGTATCTGAATCTCCATTCCACCAATACTTTCAAGCCCACTATTCATGAACTTCAAGCCTCACGATTGTTGGATCTGTAACTCTTTATTGCACCAAGAATATAAGCAGGAGTACAATGTGTCTTAGTGAAAACTGTCAGTTAAAACTGATCGTGTGTGGCGGCTATTAAAGGCTAATGTACAATGGCGACCTTATCGGGATCTGTCTTCCCCGTAAGGGATAAAGACGGTGCTAAGCGTATTGTTTACTATTTTACAATCTGATAAATCATGTCCAAGTCGTTGCGTGTCATGCATGTGTTCCATTCCACGTGACGACCACAGCCCTAGGCCTCGAGAAAAAAGAGACCTTCCTAAATATGTGTGTATGTATGATAGTTTCCTCATCCAAGCCCACGCAACGTGAAATCCTGTTTTCATTTGACCCACGATCCCTGCCAGATCCAATACGATAAAACCGAATAAATGTCACTGAATCTATTAGATCCTACTGGTGTCAGTCTCGTCACCATAGATGTATTATTAGGCGCGTATGCTAGATACCGTATGCTGAACGACGACTGTGTGTACCCAATACACGTTTTGATTTTGTTTTGAAGCTAGTAGGGCTTGCTACCGGCTGGTACCGATACTTACTTACTTACTCCGCTGGCTCAGTGACCCCAAAGTGGATCTTGGCCTCCGATATGAGAGAGCGCCATAGACTCCTATTCTGCGCGGTGCGATACTCAATTCTCATGTCAAGTATCGGTACTTTCCAAGAGTTTTTATGAAAAATTTGGTAACGGTAACAGGCCCTGGTTCCAGCGATACTACTAAGTAGTGCCGAAACGAACGTAAAAATATCAAATGGAGCAATCAATTATCAAAATTTTACGAAAGACGAGAGATATTTTAATTGAAGGCATGAAAAAGTGACAGGCTCTTATCCATAGTGTTTTGTGAAGATTCGTTATCTACATAACTATGATTTATCTAATTTTATTTATTATTATAGCGGCTAACATTTCGGTAACTTTGTACACACAGTAAAAATCATATAAGTAATTATGTTTTTAAAGTGCGACAGTTTAAGAAAGACTATCTAGCCTAATATAAATCAGTGCTCGTCATTTTTCGTAAATGAAATATATTTCGTTGCTATTTTTGCGAGCTGCCAATTCGATAAATTAGATGGAACAGAATATACCAAGACGACAAGGAAAATAGCTTAGAAATAATTCGATTTGCCCATCTTCTACAATTTTAAAAGTTTATATTACTTACCTTACTATAAATTTTAAAAAATATATAAGGTAGGTATAATGATATTCATACATAAGTCATAGTACCTACCTAATTAAATTAAATTAAACAAAAATACCCTGGACTAATGTCTACCGGGCATAAAGCAAAAAGGACTCGCGTTCCGCGCGCGGAAGTCCTTGTTGCTCGAAGCTACCGGGTAATCCCGGTTCAAAGGTACCCATTATTTACTGAGGTAAAGGTAAAGGTACCCATATTATTTACTGAGTTTCCTCTCTGAATAGCTAGGAAATAATTAATATTAGTAATATTTAATTTTATGGTTCCTTTGGAAATGATGCGTCGTGCCTTCAGGTCGTGCCACATTCGTCATGCTCATTTGTTTTACCCCTGTCCCATGAGAGGTAACTTTTTTATTTCAATGATGCGTTACGCTTTTGAGTCTTTATGTTTAAAAAATGCAAAAATTCAAATACAGTAAAAATGTCATAGAATTGAATAAAGCCATCGAGAGAAGCAAACGCGCCACATGTAAAACACAAATGGAATATCGTCGAGTGTGCAAACTCGATTTTTCCATAGTTTCCTTTTTTAATAAAAAAAAAGGCAAATAGCTCTTCTATGAAGAGAAGAGTTTTTTTGGGTCAAGGATTTTTTATACTACTAAGAAGACAAAGACGCAGATCTGATGGAAAGCGGTCACCGCACACCAGGGGCAGGTGAACGTTGCCGCCACTGCTGTTTATTTAAAATTTTGTAAATCTCATGATCCAACTCACGCTCATCACTTCAGGAAAATACACCCAAATACGAAACTATCCCAACGCCCTTTTAAAAGTAAGGGACAACCACAATGAGGTCCATCCCTTAAGATCTAATCGAGGCCCAAAACCCTGACCTCACGTTATTCACCGTGGGACCCCACATCTGGACTTTTTGTTGACCCTCGTAAGGAAAAATGTCATACACAACAAATGGTAATTTATCAAGCAAAATACTTTTTACATTACACTAATACCATTAAGAAGAATACGAATTTCGAGTTAATATCGTGGTAAGATAGATCAAAATATAGACTTTGTAAATTAATGTTAGTATTTTTTCAGCAATCGTATCAATTATTCTCCACCAACATCCAACCTCACATGGCGATCCTGCCATATTTGGTGTTGGTTCGGCGCGCGTAGTCTAGGATTCTCCTCAGTATGAGCTAAACTAAATTGCATTTGCGCTTATTTATATAATTATTTATTTCAGTAAAGGACATGACTGGTTTTTTTTTATTATTATTATTAAATATGGGTTTGCTCTTGACCACAATCTTGCCCGTGGACAGAGATGAGGTCTACGATGAAGCGAGCTTACCCAGAAGCAGCCGAAAAAGTGCAGTGAGTTTAAAAGTACAAAAAATAATATTTAGCGGTAATCGAAGTTACTTTGACGAGTCGATTGCCTACGCCCAGAGATGGGTTTACGCCCGGGAATAAATGAAAAGAAAAGGTTTTTTCCCGGCGTAAACCCAACTAAAGATAGCCTTACGCCCGCGAATAAACGGGCAGAAACTCTTCCCGGCTCTCTGCATACGCCAAAAAATAAAGAAATTAATTGCCAAGAAAAGTGGAATAATGTCTTTACCTAGTGGCATAAGTTGTATACCAGTCGGTAAAGCGATTTTTTTTGCACATAGCAATATCTTTTCTGTGTTTAATAAAACCGACGATGATTTTGATAGTAGAAAAGAAAAATAAAATGTTATTTCGAGTAACACAAGTGACTTCAGTTTAAATTCTGCCACTTAGATTGAAGTTTTATAATTTTACTATTGTTGTATGTAGCAAAAAAAAATTTTTCTCAAACGAATTACCCAAATAGGCTAAACACAATTTTTCAATAACAATTAAAATTACCAAAACGAAAATGAAGTCACATAAATTAGCCTTGAAATATGGAAACACACAAAATTACTGAAATATATCTGGATTTATCAAATAATAATACGTGTTGCTTGAAAGACTTATATTTTACGACAAGACACATGACAATAAGAATCTATGGCTAATACAAAAGATGACAAACTCTTTGGAGGCCACAGCTACACCTCCACCCTTAAAACATTACCTTAAAACCTTATAATTCCACTTACACACAACAACAACACTGAGTGTAAGTTAACCCGTTAATCAAATTCAAAACCATAACGCTTGGGCGGTTTGCGAACCCTTGCTGGACGCGCTTCACTGACGCAAGACGCACTAGGACGGTCAGGAGTGTGCTGCTCTCGCAAAGGAGAGGGTGCAATCGTCGGCGCGCGTTCCGGCTCCGGAGAGCCCGGCTGACTCGCCAACCGACCACCATCCGGCGAATTCGGCTGACTCACCAACCCACCACTATCCTCCTCACCTCCGCCATCATCGTTACCCGGAGAAATAAGCGAACCGCGCAGACTATTGCTTTGCATCCTAGATGTTGTTAGCGACGCTCTGCCCTTCAACTGATCTATATGCCTGTGTACCTCAGTTCCATTTCCGGCTAAAATATTATAATCCGTATTTCCGAGCCTTTTAGTTACCAGGCCCGGTACCCATTTATCAGGTTGTCGGTACTGCCTAAACCAAACCGGGTCGCCAAAGTCAAAGTCAAAGTCAAATCGTTTATTGCTTCGCCTACGTTTATCTGTCTTTCGGACCCGCCCGCTGACTCCCGCTGTCTCAGTTGGACAGACCTGACGCAAAATGAAGATATGTTTGTTCTGGAACCTGACCAGCTTCCTCGCTTGTGCTCTCTTTATGTGATTTAATCAGCCTCGACAATGCATCCGCTGTATTTTTATCAGTAGAAACATATTCTATGTTAAAGTCATAAGCTGTAAGAATGATCGCCCAACGTTGAAGTCTACTAGCAGCTGTCACCGGAACACCCCGCCCTGGACCAAAAATGGTTACTAAGGGCTTATGATCAGTTCGTAAAATAAATTTTTGCCCGTATAAATATTGGTGAAATTTTGTGACGGCGAAAATAATAGCTAAAGCTTCCTTATGTATCTGGAACCATCATAAAATTTAAGAGTTAAATCAGACGATAATAACTTAAAATTGCTAAATAACTGTTTATATGTCCCACTACTTATACAAGAAATTGCAGAACCTGTATCAATTTCCATAATTAACTCACAATTTTCAATTTTAATTGATAAACATACCGGTTTATAACATCCCAATGACATTAAGCGTAATGCCTCTTCCTCAAAGTTGATCCCCTTTTCCATGTCGTCCACGCACTCAGGCCCGCCCTGGTATTCCAAACCAGGTTCGGAGTCACGTTCGTACCCGACTTGATCATCCCGCACCCAGTACTGGTTGGAGCTCGCCGCCCGCGAACCCTGGGCCCCGCCGCCGCCGCGACGACCCACTCCGGCGCCGCGGAACCCCCCGCTGGCGCCAATACCGCGCATCCCACGTCGCGCTGCGCCTACCAGGCCCACCGACGCCTGTCCCCGACGACTTGCTTCACCAAAAGTATTACTTTTCTTCCCGGGGCATACTCTTCTCAGATGCCCAATCTCTTGACAATTCGAACAGATATAAGAACGGAAACGACATTCAGTCTGACGATGTCCATCTTCGCCGCACGCCCAGCAACATAAAACGTCACGTCGAGCAAGTGATTGGCTGCCTGCACTGGCCGATCCACCGCGCATAATCGCGTTCATCGTGACAGAACTGACCGACCCTCCTACAACGCTATGCGAATCTCGCTCTGCCGCTTCCAAACAGCTCGCAAGGGTTACCGCCTTTTGCCATGACAACTTTTCCTCAGCAAACAACCTTTGCCTGATCAGGTCGCTCCTAATTCCGCAAACGAACTGATCTCTCATATTATCGTCTAAGGCCGTACTGAATTCGCAGAAGCGAGACAACTTTTTAAGTTCAGCTACAAACGCCGCCATCGATTGTTCGCCCTCTTGCCGACACTGACGGAACTTGTAGCGCTCAGCCAAATATGAAGGCCTTGGCTGAATGTGATCACACATTAACTTAACGATATCGCCAAACGAGCACTCTTTTGGCTTTTTCGGGCTACATAAATTTATCATGAGCTCGTAAGCCGCATCACCAACAACAGAAATAAGAGTTGGTACTTTGAGCCCTTCTTTTGTTTCGTTGACAAGGAAAAACATCTCGAGTCGATCACAATAGTTCCGCCAATTTCCATTTTCCACATCAAACGCCGTTAACTTATTGGTAACCCCCGACATTTTATTAACAGGATAATCCCATCCTCGTCGCCACTGAAATATATCTGGATTTATCAAATAATAATACGTGTTGCTTGAAAGACTTATATTTTACGACAAGACACATGACAATAAGAATCTATGGCTAATACAAAAGATGACAAACTCTTTGGAGGCCACAGCTACAATTACCATGCACTTGATCTCTCTTTAGTCGCATTTCCTCATGACTGAGGGTCGTGGTCATTATATGGAATGAAACACACACAACGACTCTCTTGGCAATGTTAATGGAGTGGTTTGCCATTGCCTTCTCCATTTCACACACTAGCTGATGATAATCATCAACCAGAGTGCAGGTTTCCTCACGATGTTTTCCTTCACCGGAAGCAAGTGGTGGTCGATGAAAACTAGCATAGGTACATGAGTCAGATTGGTATACAAACTCATGTAGCACGGGCAGGATTCGAACCTGGGAACTTTGCAGCCACAGGCGGGTGCCTTAACCACTCGGCCACCACCGCACTTGATACATAAAATCAAATATCTGACTCACGACTCTTGGCTCTGTCTACCCCGTAAGGGATAAAGACGTGTTCTATGTATTTATGTATATAAATATCTACCATAAGACCAGTGAATGGTAGTGGTGATCAATGCATTCTGAAACGAATTCTTATTTAGATCATTGTACAGTAAAAACAAACAATAAGCATTTTAAACAATACAAGAGCAAAGTCGCGAATGACAACTTTCCAGCAGCCAAAAATTACAGAAAAACTGAAACAGCATTCTGCTATCGTGGTTATTTTTTTACTGTATGGGGACGCCAGCGCGAGCACCAGACGGGTGATCAGTCCACTTGTGCTGGGACCATTTCACCCATGCTATCGTGGTTAGAAATATGATTTCTAATGAGCCAACATCAACTAAGATCATGGTAGTGACGAAGGACAGACAACGCCTCGATTGAAACATCCATGTATTCCTAAACTAAGTGCATTAAATTAAATCAAGGTAGTATTAAAACTAGAGAGGTTTGCTTGATGGTAAGCAATCACCGCAGTCCATAGACACCAACCACCCTAAAAAGGACACTGATGCGATGCCGACTTTTTGAGAAAGCGATAGGCTCTTTTCTTGAAGGCCCTAAGTCAAAGTCAAAGTCAAAATTTTTTATTGAAACTTGGCCTTCAAAGAAGGCTCTTTTTCACGTCGTTAACTAATTATTTAATCATAATATATTATGCCTCAAAGCTACAAACTACTAGAATGTCTAACATATTCGGGAACACCGCTGGGGGAAGTTTATTCCATAGTTCTTTATGATAATCCTTTCATGGAAAAAGGCGACATTAGCGCCTTTCTCAACATTTATACGACAAGTTTTAGCTCGACCTTTTCATGTATATTACTGATCTCCGGCCCAAGTTCATTATTATAAAATGGTTTAAACAAAAACAATAGGTAATATTTGTCAATATATACTACGGGCTCAATATATAAAAATGTTTATGTTTCTGTTGCTGACAAGAGTGATTCGTTTTTTCCAAGAAGTTGAAAACTCTAAACATATGCTTTTATAAGCAAGCATTGTGTTTACCAAAAATTCACCTGGTGTTCCATTGATACAGATGTTATTAAACTGCCATACCATCGCAAATATATCTCAATAGCTTTTGAAAATAAAAATCAAAAATATTTACTCCGCGACAAATGTCCTTATCTAACATAAAGTTTCTCAGTTTAGGCTTTATAACTTGTTAATTTTTTTCCTAGATTTTAGTTTATTTTTAAATTCTTTTAAGATTTTTTAGATTACTTTTAATGCGTTGTTTAATTATTACCTTAACAAAGTCTTTTTGATTAAAGTTTAATACCATAGCACAATATCGTTGTGGTGATCTGGTATACAGGTTCTTATGATACCTATAAGTACTTGTATTGTGGGTCACCTGGTCCCCTACCCGGTGTGACACAATATAAGGCATGTAGATATGATGTTACATTATGATTTGTGATCTGGAAGTATTGGAAATTTTATTCCTAAGACGGTTAAATAAATAAAAATTACGCGAACGAATCCGAGGGCAAAAGCTAGTATAGCGTGAGATTATGTTAGTAATAAGAAATTATAGCTTTTAGTAAGATTGAAGCCAACTATTCCCAATATAAGGAATAGTTCAATAATAGTTCAATAAGCGGAGAAAACATAAATTGACGTCATTACATTCAATCTTACAGCCAGTCTACGGTTACGCTCGTAGCCGATCGTAGTATAAACATCTACGAACGGCTACGACTAATGTATTCATCCCGCCATTACCGTAGCACGTGTAGTACTTCGTAGCCGCTGCTACGAGCCGCTACGACCTGTAGCGGTAAGAATGAATGTTAACAATATTTTTAGTCTGCGTTCGTTGTTTTCTAATTTATTGTAAAAATTAAAAACGACATTTCCTTTTTAGACTTCAATGTATATAATCTATCGCGTAAAAGTAATGTAGAGCTTGTAAAAGCAAATATAAAAAAAAAAAATCAAAAACGGTTCAGCCGATTTAGACACTGTTTTAAGTAATTTCGTATTAAATTTTGTCACGTATTATTTGTACTAATTATACAGCTGAATATTTCAACTGTCAGAATACTAAATGCGTATGTATTTCCTGCGAATTGGTAACTTGCTCTCCTCATCATTATGTAATGCGAGATGATTAATTAAACAGACAGAGTGGGTGAATTAAAAATGGAAAATTAAAATTGACATCTAATTTTAGGCAATTTTCATGCTGAATTCTATTGCATATACACTAAGCTTATTTCAATATTAGCTAGATATTTTCAAATAGATAAAGCTATAGGAAGCGTTATATTTTAAAGAGAAATTAAAGTTTGAAAGAACATGGGGATGACCTTTGCCCAGCAGATGAACAAAATAGAATATTTGAAGTTCATTTTATGCATAGATATACTAAATTTCGTATGTGCGTGCTTTCGCGCAAAAACTAATATCTTGTAACAAACATCCATTCACACAAACACAACACAAACTTTCTCGCTTATATTATAGTCAAATGATTAGGACTTATAATTGAATACATGAAAAGCAAAGTGAATACACACGCCATCTAATATATTATACATCAAAGGTCGCCCTGAAATATCATTACCGCCATATAACCCTTAAAAAAAACAAGATTATGCCAAAACAACGTACACGCACTGAAAAAACCACTTACGTGTAAAACGAATAAGGTCCAAATTGAAAAGACATGTAATCTCGCGTAACGGGCACATACATTTGAAATTCGAATAGCTTTTATTTCTTTTTTATACCTCGCCTCGCGTAGTTGTCTTTTTGGCAGGTGGCCAGTGTGCAAGAACATTTCTCTGCATGCCATTATATTTTTTAACGTAAGAGAAACAACGGACGTACAGCCAAGTCTGATATAGCGACTTGGGAGAGTTTCAAGATGCTGTTTTGCAGAGATGTAAATATTTAATGTTTGCTGAAATAATATATCTGTTATTACTATGTATTGTGTAGCAAAGGGTCAAGATGTACTGAGAAATAAAAATATTTGAGATTGAATCGTGGTTGGGGATCTAAAATTTAAAACCGTGATCATCTCAGCCACAAAAGGTTCACTGCTGAAATAAAAATGCAAAAGGTATAGGTTAGCATAACATTTTTGGTATGACATTACACTTCCGCATGACATTATTTTGGCAATAAGTCATACTTTTTTTACACGACTGACCAAAAAAGAAGTGTTATGTTTCAGGGTTAATGTATATTTGTATGTAAGTTTCTTTATTCCACCATAAGTCCTGAACAGCTTAACAGAATCTGATGTGAGAGGTATTTATAGATTTCTTGCATTCCTCCGAGTGATATAGGCTATGAGAGTTGTCGGTCATGTTTTTTACTTTTTAATAATTAGCTTGTTACATTTCCACCGTTACCAATTAAATATAATTTGCGTCAGAAAAAAAATATGTTTACGATATTATACAATCAATATTCATAAGCCGCTTTTACGTAGTAATGACGACATATTTTCCATTCGATGTTTTCTGACATAACTTTTTCTATAAACTTATTTCTTCTTCCGTCATTAGCTTGTTGTTTGACCTTATTTGCGATTTGTAGATAAAAGTCACATATTTTCGAATAATAAGTCAAAAAGAGTGCCATCTTCTTCTGTCTTTTACTGATGAAAATACTTCCTCTTCTAACTGACCAAAACTAAGAAGAGCTTTAGAAGTTATCATCAGTTATTAAAACTCACCACACCAAAGTGAGCCAGAGAGGTAGGTCATGGCACATCCTTCTCCATCCGTAAGGAAGGCCACTACCTCAGCAGTGGGGACATAAAATGGCTCATGATTATCTCCATAGCCGTATTTCCTTATGACTGAGGGTCGTGGTCATGATATGGAATGAAACTCACAACGACTCTCTTGGCAATTTTAATGGAGTGTTGGCGCTGAAGCCTGGTTGTAGGTTTCTGTGTATGCTGGACTGTAAAAATCCGCTGATTCCGGAGAAGATATTTATTTCATGTATTTACAAGTTTGACGCAAGAGAGGAAGAATGGCTCCTTAGGCGAGGCGGACGGAACCCAGTCATAAGATGGCTATTTAGCTGTTTCCTTCCACCGCCGGCGCCGCATCGTCTGCCCGCATCCAGTCCGGCAGTGTTGCCAGACTTCGGCCGCAACAGGAGTGGTTTGCTATTGCCTTCTTCATTTCACACACTAGCTGATAATCGTCAATCAACCAGAGTGCAGGTTTCCTCAAGATGTTTTCCTTCACCAGAAGCAAGTGGTGGTCGACGAAAACTAGCATAGGTACATGAGTCAGATTTGCATACAAACTCGTGTAGCACGGGCAGGATTCGAACCTGGGACCTTTGCAGCCACAGGCGGGCGTACCACTCGGCCACCACCGCATCTCATCATGATAGACTCATCATGTTAGATACATGATGATAGACCATGATATTGGACTCATGATGATAGACTCATGATGATAGACTCATGATGATAGACTCATGATGATAGACTCATGATGATAGACTCATGATGATAGACTCATGATGATAGACTCATGATGATAGACTCATGATGATAGATTCATGATGAAGATAGACTCATGATGATAGACTCATGATGATAGACTCATGATGATAGACTCATGATGATAGACTCATGATGATAGATTCATGATGAAGATAGATCAAATTGTAGTAACCCTTATCCCTCTACAAACTTTCTCGTCACGTATAACGTGGTCTATAACCGTGAACCGATGGGTCACTCGTAAAATATTATGGGCTTAAAATATTGCAGACATATTAAATTATTGCTTACGGTTATGTTACGATTCCGGTTAACGGCGTCAGTTTATGCTGTTTTGAATGCGTCGAGTTTTACTGTATGGCAATTGATAATCGATTTGTTCTTCATTCATATTATTAAGCTTTTTTTTTAAAAAAAAACCTCGCTATGTTATTCCAATGCAATAATTAACAAACATATTCCAATAGTGCCAATAATAGCTATATGACGCCATTACCCAGAAATTGGTTGAGGTTTATCGTGACCAGAGGGCTGGCATTTATCTCGCTCAGAGATTAAGCATTGCCATCCAACATGGCAATGCTTTCGGCCTTCTGGGCACGTTACCTCATGGCAACGAATTGTCGGGACTGGCGCTTATGTAAATATTTAATTTTAGTTGTATTTAGTTTATTTTTAGTTTTCTTAAAGTTTTATTTTAGGTTAATTTAATTTATATTATAGAAATTAGTTTTTAAATTTAAAAAATACTCCATAATATTAGAATGAATAACGAGCTTGAAGTTATAAAAATATTAAAAATTTTGAATATTATTAAAACTCAAAGCTCGTTAATCTATTAATATGCAGTATTGGCACCATGAGATGAGAAAGCCTATTTTTTTTGCCGCAGCAGAGACGCGGTAAGTTTCATATTAAAAAAAAAATGAAAAAATGAAAACAAAAGCCTTAAAAGAAAGATTTGGTGGGATTATAGATGTTTGATTTGAAGAACTAACATTTGTTTAATAAAAATGAGTTCAAGTGTACTGAAGTTTCAGAGTCCGCCCATCAAAGAAAAGCTATCTGAAACGCGTTTACGCTGGTATAGACACGTGATGAGAAGGCCAGAACATCACATGGCCAGAAAAGTCCTCAACATAGACACCAGTAGAAGAAAACCAGATCGACCCCTTCAAACCTGGATGTCCATCATAAACCTTAAAAAACTCGATCCGACACAGCGACGACCCAAAACCGCAACACCTGGTGGAGAATGACGAGGAGAGCTGACCCCAAATGAAACGGGAGAAGGCTAGGCAAAGAGAGAGAGAGTTCAAGTGACACTGAAAACTTTTTTCACAACTGGTTGTGAAACTCAGTTGCCATGGCGGCCGAAAGGGAAATATTGACGCCAGCACAGGATTCGGTTAAAGACGTAGCGAATTCTGTAAATGAAAATCTTTTGCCGGCAACTTCTAAGGAAAGATATCATCAATTGGCGAGCAGACAAGAAGATAAATTCATTTTACGCTATGGAGCAGATATTCAATGATTAAGAGTACACTAAGTGTAAAACACAACATAGATTTGAAAAATATCCTTAATCTTACATCATTTTAAAAAGACAGTCCGGGTTCAAAAGCAAAAAATCGAAGGTATTAACCGATAACGAAGTGGAAACTTTTTTTTTTAAATGAAGCCCCTACGTGTATATTTCGCAGTGAAGGTATGCTATTAAATATTTTTCAATATCACAGACGAGATAGTGGTTTTTCAACAACTATCTCGCCTCAGTTGAGATGAGAAATATCAGAATGAGTATTTTACTCTGAAAATAAACTTTGTTTTCAACATCTTTACTTTAACAAATGTATGAAGGTATTTATTACCTTTTTATGCAAACCTTTATTTGCATTAAAAATGGCAGTGACCACTGACTAGATTGCGTAAAATGAGAGCAAAGATGTGAATGGATGTATTTCCAAAATCTTTTAGATCTCTACCTATTGTATACCATCAAAATTATGTTTTTCCCATGTGGATATTTGACTATTATTGTTTAGCCGTATTGAAGGTAAGCGCCAGGGCCGTATTGAAGGCAAGCGGTCACGCGGTCGATCAGGAGATCTGGTAGGAACCAGATGGCTCGATCTTATCAGAAGTGCAACTCAGTGTCCGGCAACAGAATGCTCCAGAAAAGTTACCAACAGAAATAAATGGAGAGCCATCGCAAGAGCAGCGACCTAGTCCGAGAAGACCGATCCATAATCACGACCACTCTGTCAAGAGTGAACGACTAAGAAGAAGAAGAATTATTTTTTACTTTCCTTATATTCAAAACTAGTTTTGCGTGGCTGCGCGAGGTGCAAGCACCTCGCGTGCTGTGCAGGGCAGTTTTATATTTGCAGTTTCGATTGCACGAAAAAAAGGTAGGAAATTATGAAAAAGTCATCTACAAAGAAATGTTGTCGGTTGGGATTAGGTGAAGAGCCGAAAGAGTACTTTGCCTTATGCTCTTTGCTGTTAAAACGCAGCTCGGCCTACGGCCTCGCTGGCGGCGCAAGCTCGGCCTTCGGCCTCGCTTGCCACGGCTGGAGGAGGGGCTCGGCCTCCGGCCTCGCCTCGCCTCTCGGATTCATATACGCAGCTCGGCCTGCGGCCTCGCTTGCCGCGGAGCCTCGGCTTTCGGCCTCGGCTCCCCGGCTGGTGACTTGAGGTATGAGTTGTCATCATCACGTCATCCATGAATGGCTCAGCCTGCGGCCTCGCCGCTCAGCTCGGTCTACGGCCTCACATCCCTTATTTTATTTAAAAAAAAGGAAGAGGAGGAAGGGCTCGGCCTACGGCCTCGCTATTTAGTTCTGCCTTCGGCCTCGCTATTTAGTTCGGCCTTCGGCCTCACATCCAAATTTTTTATAAAAAAAATGGGAAGGGGGGAAGGGCTCGGCCTGCGGCCTCGCCACTCAGCTCGGCCTACTGCCTCACATCCTCATTTTTATAAAAAAATTGTAAGGAGGGAAGGGCTCGGCCTACGGCCTCGCCATTTAGTTCGGCCTTCGGCCTTACATCCCCATTTTTATAAAAAAAAGGAAGGGGAGGAAGGGGCTCGGCCTACGGCCTCGCCCAACTCTTTTCGCATGAGACGGAGCTCGGCCTTCGGCCTCGCCTGGACGCAGCTCGGCCTGCGGCCTCGCGGGCGCAAGCTTCGGCCTCCGGCCTCGCTTGCGCGGCTTGGGGGGGGGGAGCTCGGCCTTCGGCCTCGCTCCTGCCCCCGATTTACACGCAGCTCGGCCTCCGGCCTCGCTTGCCGCGGAGCCTCGGCCTTCGGCCTCGGCTTCCCGGCTGGTGACTTGGCTGGCCCATACAAAACTCTTCGAAAAAAATTTCGAAAAAAAAAAAAAACCTGTCAGTTGGGGGGTCCCACGGTCTCAACATAAAAAATTGTCTATGACGGTAAAAGTCTACGAGTCCGTTTTCCCCCCCAAAATCCCCAATGAAGTTTGTATGAAAAAACAAAATTTAGTATGGAGAAAAAAAAAAAGTCAAAAAAACAATAGACAACCGCCGGCTGTGGTCGTTGCCCAGGGTCGTCTATGACATTTGGTCGAGCACCCCCCACCTATCTATTATGGTTTCCGCGGGCAGTACCCCCTATCAGTCCGGAACTGCTCCAAGTTCCACTTTCGTATTTTTCCCGGTGCCTCCTCACCCCCCTCCACACTTCCTCATCATTACTTTTTTCCAGTTGTGAGTTCCGTAGAACAAACTAATTATGTCAATCAGTCAGTGAGTCAGTCAGTGGTAATGCAGCTATATATATATAGGAGAACCAACCAGCTGGAAGCTCGGCCTTCGGCCTCGCTTCCAGCTTGGTTGGTTCGAACAAGAAGGGGGCGAAGGGCTCGGCCTACGGCCTCGCCGCTCAGCTCGGCCTACGGCCTCACATCCCTTATTTTATTTAAAAAAAAAAGGAAGTGGAGGAAGGGCTCGGCCTTCGGCCTCACATCCAATTTTTTTATAAAAAAATGGGAAGGGGGAAGGGCTCGGCCTGCGGCCTCGCCACTCAGCTCGGCCTACGGCCTCACATCCTCATTTTTATAAAAAAAATGTAAGGGGGGAAGGGCTCGGCCTACGGCCTCGCCATTTAGTTCAGCCTACGGCCTCACATCCCCATTTTTATAAAAAAAAGGAAGGGGGGAGGGGCTCGGCCTGCGGCCTCGCCCTACTCTTTTCGCAAGAGACGGAGCTCTGCCTTCGGCCTCGCCTGGACGCAGCTCGGCCTGCGGCCTCGCGGGCGCAAAGCTTCGGCCTCCGGCCTCGCTTGCGCGGCTTAGGGGGGGAGCTCGGCCTTCGGCCTCGCTCCTGCCCCCCCCCCCCAGCCCTCGATTTACACGCAGCTCGGCCTCCGGCCTCGCTTGCCGCGGAGCCTCGGCCTTCGGCCTCGGCTCCCCGGCTGGTGACATAGATGGCCCATACAAAACTCGTCGAAAAAATTTTCGAAAAAAAAAAAAAAAACCTGTCAGTTTGGGGGTCCCACGGTCTCAACATAAAAAATTGTCTATGACGGTAAAAGTCTACGAGTCCGTTTTCCCCCTCAAAATCCCCAATAAAGTTTGTATGAAAAAACAAAATTCAGTAAGGAGAAAAAAAATAAAGTCAAAAAAACCATAGACTACCGCCGGCTGTGGTCGTTGCCCAGGGTCCTCTATGACATTTGGTCGAGCACCCCCCACCTATCTATTATGGTTTCCGCGGGCAGTACCCCCTATCAGTCCGGAACTGCTCCAAGTTCCACTTTCGTATTTTTCCCGGTGCCTCATTACTTCACTCCACACTTCCCCATCATTACTTTTCCCCAATTCCGAGTTCCGTAGAACAAACTAATTATGTCAATCAGTCAGTGAGTGGTAATGCAGCTATATATATATAGGGGAACCAATAGGGGAACCAACCAGCTGGATAGGGGAACCAACCAGCTGGAAGCTCGGCCTTCGGCCTCGCTTCCAGCTTGGTTGGTTCGAACTAGCTTTCGCCCGCGTGAATTTCCCACGGGAACAGTGGTTTTTCAGTGCTTTTTTACAGGGATTAAATGTGTCCTATGTCCTTCTCCGTACTTCCAGCTATGTGTATGCGAAATTTCAAGAAGATTGGTTCAGTAGATTAAGCGTGAAGAGGTAATAAACAAACAAACCAACCAACAAACTCACTTTCACAGTTATAACATTAGTTAGGATTAGGATGAAAAATAGAGTGTTTAACACGGATAAATTACATCAATTCATACTCAGATTACAACCGCTGGGTATTGATGTCATCCGACCCTAGTTCGAACCAACCAAGCTGGAAGCGAGGCCGAAGGCCGAGCTTCCAGCTGGTTGGTTCCCCTATATATTCGAACCAACCAAGCTGGAAGCGAGGCCGAAGGCCGAGCTTCCAGCTGGTTGGTTCCCCTATATATATATAGCTGCATTACCACTCACTCACTGACTCACTCATTGACATAATTAGTTTGTTCTACGGAACTCGGAACTGGGAAAAAGTAATGATGGGGAAGTGTGGAGGGGGGTGAGGAGGCACCGGGAAAAATACGAAAGTGGAACTTGGAGCAGTTCCGGACTGATAGGGGGTACTGCCCGCGGAAACCATAATAGATAGGTGGGGGGTGCTCGACCAAATGTCATAGAGGACCCTGGGCAACGACCACAGCCGGCGGTAGTCTATGGTTTTTTTGACTTTTTTTTTTTTCTTCATACTAAATTTTGTTTTTTCATACAAACTTCATTGTGGATTTTGGGGGGGAAAACGGACTCGTAGACTTTTACCGTCATAGACAATTTTTTATGTTGAGACCGTGGGACCCCCCAACTGACAGGTTTTTTTTTTTTTTTCGAAATTTTTTTCGAAAGTTTTGTATGGTCCATCCAAGTCACCAGCCGGGGAGCCGAGGCCGAAGGCCGAGGCTCCGCGGCAAGCGAGGCCGCAGGCCGAGCTGCGTTTAAATTGAGGGCTGGGGGGGGCAGGAACGAGGCCGAAGGCCGAGCTCCCCCCCCCCAAGCCGCGCAAGCGAGGCCGGAGGCCGAGCTCCGTCTTGTGAGCAAAGCCTCCCCCCTTCCTTTTTTTTATAAAATAAGGGATGTGAGGCCGTAGGCCGAACTGTGGCGAGGCCGCAGGCCGAGCCCTTTCCCCTTACCATTTTTTTATAAAAATGAGGATGTGAGGCCGTAGGCCGAGCTGAGTGGCGAGGCCGCAGGCCGAGCCCTTCCCCCCTTCCCATTTTTTCTATAAAAATTAGGATGTGAGGCCGAAGGCCGAACTAAATAGCGAGGCCGTAGGCCGAGCCCTTCCTCCCCTTCCTTTTTTAAAATAAAATAAGGCATGTGAGGCCGCCGGCCGAGCCCTTTCCCAATTCCCATTTTTTTATAAAAATGTGAATGTGAGGCCGTAGGCCGAACTAAATGGCGAGGCCGTAGGCCGAGCCCTTCCTCCCCTTCATTTTTAAAAAATAAAATAAGGGATGTGAGGCCGCAGGCCGAGCCTTTCACCCCTTCCCTTTTTTTATTAAAATGGGGGTGTGAGGCCGAAGGCCGAACTCAATGGCGAGGCCGTAGGCCGAGCCCTTCGCCCCCTTCCTTTTTTTGAAATAAATTAAGGGATGAGAGGACAGGCCGAGCTAAGCGGCGAGGCCGCAGGCCGAGCTCTTCAACCCTGCCCATTTTTTTAAAATTAATATGGGGGTGGGAGGCCGAAGGCCGAACTAAATGGCGAGGCCGCAGGCCGAGCCCTTCCTCCCCTTCCTTTTTAAAAATAAAAAGTTTTTTTTTTTTCGAAAATTTTTTCGACGAGTTTTGTATGGGCCAGCCAAGTCACCAGCCGGGGAGCCGAGGCCGAAGGCCGAGGCTCCGCGGCAAGCGAGGCCGAAGGCCGAGCCGCGTTTAAATCGAGGGCTGCGGGGGGCAGGAGCGAGGCCGAAGGCCGAGCTCCCCCCCCCTCCAGCCGCGCAAGCGAGGCCGCAGGCCGAGCTGCGTCCAGGCGAGGCCGAAGGCCGAGCTCCGTCTCGTGCGAAAAGAATTGGGCGAGGCCGAAGGCCGAGCCATTCATGGATGACATGATGATGACAACTCATTCCTCAAGTCACCAGCCGGGGAGCCGAGGCCGAAGGCCGAGGCTCCCGCGGCAAGCGAGGCCGCAGGCCGAGCTGCGTATATGAATCCGAGAGGCGAGGCGAGGCCGGAGGCCGAGCCCCTCCTCCAGCCGGGGCAAGCGAGGCCGAAGGCCGAGCTTGCGCCGCCAGCGAGGCCGTAGGCCGAGCTGCGTTTTAACAGCCAAGAGCAAAAGCCAGAGCAGCCTTTCGGCTCTTCACCTAATCCCAACCGACAAAATTTCTTTGTAGATGACTTTTTCATTATTTCCCAAACTTTTTTTCATGCAATCGGAACTGCTTTTTTTAAATTTCCCTGCACTGCACGCGAGGTGCTTGCACCTCGCGCAGCCACGCAAAACTAGTTATACAATCTACTATTTAATTTTAATTTAGTACAGGACAGTACATCCTTGGGGGAGGCCTTTGTCCAGCAGTGGACGTCTTTCGGCTGAGAGAGAGAGTACAGGACAGTTATCCATACTAATATTATAAATGCGAATGTTTGGATGTGAGTTTGTGAGTTTGTGAGGATGTTTGTTACTCAATCACGCAAAATCTACTGGATGGATTTCGATGAAATTTGGTACAGAGGTAGATAATGACCTGTAATAGCACATAGGCTACTTTTTATCCCGGGAAAAAGCACTGTTCCCGTGGGAAATTCACGCGGGCGAAGCCGCGGGCAAAAGCTAGTTCGGGAACAACCAGCAGGAAGCGAGGCCGAAGGCCGAGCTTCCTGCGGTTGGGCCTATATCCTGCGGTTGGGCCTATGAGCTCCGTCTCGTGCGAAAAGAATTGGGCGAGGCCGAAGGCCGAGCCATTCATGGATGACGTGATGATGACAACTCATACCTCGAGTCACCAGCCGGGAAGCCGAGGCCGAAGGCCGAGGCTCTCGCGGCAAGCGAGGCCGCAGGCCGAGCTGCGTATATGAATCCGAGAGGCGAGGCGAGGCCGGAGGCCGAGCCCCTCCTCCAGCCGGGGCAAGCGAGGCCGAAGGCCGAGCTTGCGCCGCCAGCGAGGCCGTAGGCCGAGCTGCGTTTTAACAGCAAAGAGCATAAGGCAAAGTACTCTTTCGGCTCTTCACCTAATCCCAACCGACAACATTTCTTTGTAGATGACTTTTTCATAATTTCCCTAAAGATTTTCAACCTTTCGGAACTGCTTTTTTATAATTGCCCTGCACAGCACGCGAGGTGCTTGCACCTCGCGCAGCACGCGACATCTAGTATATAAAGCTACAATACCACTCACTGACTCACTGACATAATTAGTTTGTTCTAGAACTCACAACTGGGAAAAAGTAATGATGGGGAAGTGTGGAGGGGCGTGAGGAGGCACCGGAAAAAATACGAAAATGGAACTTGGAGCAGTTCCGGACTGATAGGGGTACTGCCCGTGGAAACCATAATAGATAAGTGGGGGGTGCTCGACCAAATGTCATAGAGGACCCTGGGCAACGACCACGGCCGGCGGTAGTCTATGGTTTTTTTGACTTTTTTTTTTTTCTCCATACTAAATTTTGTTTTTTCATACAAACTTCATTGGGGATTTTTGGGGGGAAAACGGACTCGTAGACTTTTACCGTCATAGACAATTTTTTATGTTGAGACCGTGGGACCCCCAAACTGATAGGTTTTTTTTTTTTTCGAAATTTTTTTCGACGAGTTTTGTATGGGCCAGCCAAGTCACCAGACGAGCGAGGCCGGAGGCCGAGCTGCGGTTAAATCGAGGGCTGGGGGGGGCAGAGCTGGCGAGCTCCTCCCCCCGCGACCTGCGCGAGGCCGCAGGCCGAGCTGCGTCCAGGCGAGGCCGAAGGCCGAGCTCCGTCTTGTAAGCAAAGTACTGGGCGAGGCCGCAGGCCGAGCCCCTCCCCCCTTCCTTTTTTTTATAAAATAAGGGATGTGAGGCCGTAGGCCGAACTATGTGGCGAGGCCGCAGGCCGAGCCCTTCCCCCTTACCATTTTTTTATAAAAATGAGGATGTGAGGCCGCAGGCCGAGCTGAGTGGCGAGGCCGCAGGCCGAGCCCTTCTCCCCTTCCCATTTTTTTTATAAAAATGAGGAAGTGAGGCCACAGGCAGAGCCCTTCCCCCCTTCCCATTTTTTCTATAAAAATTAGGATGTGAGGCCGAAGGCCGAACTAAATAGCGAGGCCGTAGGCCGAGCCCTTCCTCCCCTTTCTTTTTTAAAATAAAATAAGGGATGGGAGGCCGCAGGCCGAGCCTTTCACCCCTTCCCTTTTTTTATTAAAATGGGGGTGTGAGGCCGAAGGCCGAACTAAATGGCGAGGCCGTAGGCCGAGCCCTTCGCCCCCTTCCTTTTTTTGAAATAAATTAAGGGATGAGAGGCCATAGGCCGAGCTAAGCGGCGAGGCCGCAGGCCGAGCTCTTCACCCCTACCCATTTTTTTTAAATTAAAATGAGGGTGTGAGGCCGAAGGCCGAACTAAATGGCGAGGCCGTAGGCCGAGCCCTTCGCCCCCTTCCTTTTTTTGAAATAAAATAAGGGATGTGAGGCCATAGGCCGAGCTAAGCGGCGAGGCTGCAGGCCGAGCCCTTCACCCCTTCCCATTTTTTTTAAATTAAAATGGGGGTGTGAGGCCGAAGGCCGAACTAAATGGCGAGGCCGTAGGCCGAGCCCTTCGCCCCCTTCCTTTTTTTGAAATAAATTAAGGGATGAGAGGCCATAGGCCGAGCTAAGCGGCGAGGCCGCAGGCCGAGCCTATTTTTTTTTAATTAATATGGGGCTGGGAGGCCGAAGGCCGAACTAAATGGCGAGGCCGTAGGCCGAGCCCTTCCTCCCCTTCCTTTTTTAAAAATAAAATAAGGGATGTGAGGCCGCAGGCCGAGCTGAGCGGCGAGGCCGCAGGCCGAGCTCCGTCTCGGGCGCAAAGAGCGGGGCGAGGCCGAAGGCCGAGCCATCCGTCTACATGGATGACCTCTTCATTGCATCTCGAACCCCCAGTAACCAGCCGTGGGGCTGAGGCCGAGGCCGAGGCGCCTTGGCCTGCGAGGCCAAAGGCCGAGCTGCGTATATGAATCCGAGAGGCGAGGCGAGGCCGGAGGCCGAGCCCCTCCTCCAGCCGGGACAAGCGAGGCCGAAGGCCGAGTTGCGTTTTCATAGCAAAGAGCATAAGCCATAATAACCTTTCGGCTCTTCACCTAATCCCAACCGACAACTTTTTTATGTAGATGACTTTTTTACAATTTCCCAAAAAAAATTCGTGCAATCGCAACAGCATTGTTTTAATGCCCCTGCACAACACGCGAGGTGCTTGCACCTCGCGCAGCCACGCAAAACTAGTAATCAATATAATAATCAATGTAAAAACTAAATTATACGCTAATGATATCCTAAATCACTGTATTAATGTAATAAATTAATTTAAAGACAAAATTATCGCTACCTAATGATATCCTACTTATAAAAGACAAAAATAGCCTTATTAGAGCATCTAATAACAGTGTGACTGGTGACCCACATTCTTCGTAGCACTGGTGACTGGTACCAAATGACTTGATTGTTATTAATTTATAATCTTTTTTTATACGATACTACTGGAATGGAATGGAATGTCAGGCGGCCAAGTTTTCTTTGAATGAAATGATAGACGACCTTATGAGAATCTTTCGGCATTTCTTCTCAGTAGTAGTCGCTCCGAAATGCTAGTAGTTTGTAGCTTTTAAGATTTATAACACAACGCGACAAAATTGTACTATTTAAAAAAAAAGTACACAATTCGCATTACAATTCGCATTTCTAATTACATTTTTTTTTACATTTGGTGCAAAAAAGAATGGGTCATCTTTATTCTATACATATTAATTGTTGTAAATTAATATGCATGTATTCCAAATAATATACTTAGATATTTTTGTTAAGAAAAAAAATACTGGGGCAAACACAAAATGGAACCCTCGATAAAACGAGGCATCCCACAATATAAATATGTAGTAAATAGCATTCAAAAATATGGAAAACATAGAAGAGATTTGCCTCCCTCCCTCATTTTATATCTTTTTAGGGAGACGAGACACGTGTTAATTCTGTTGATATGCCGTATATTATTATCTTGTCACTAGCATTGGCCTGGGACTTTTTTCCCATGAGAATTTCAGGAAATCCTCTCTTAGTGCTTCCCTACACCCCCTTAGGAACCTAAATATAGCAATACTAGCTACTGCCCGCGGCTTCGCCCGCGTGAGTTTCCTTAGATGAAAAATCTTTTTGTGTTCCAAATTGTAGTAACCTAAACTCCAGTACTCAAAATTTCAGCTATTTGGTCTGTTATCCCGTGTCCCGTGGGAAAATATTAGGTACTCGTAGTACAGTCGCGGTGTTAAAATGAATCAAAAGTGATATTTCATTCAATAAACGATCTTCGTCTGCTCGTTATCTACAATTTCCCGTGTACCACCACTCCCACACCGAGTCCCTCTATATCCTATCCCGTGTCCTGTCTATTTATACGTCAGTAGAAAATGCTCATCAGGTTGAACGACTTTTGCTAAGGCCCCATTTCCATTTTTTATAGAGTAGCTGGTCTCTTGGAGTTCTTCATCAGATGTTCCATAAACTTAAATTTTTATACGTCAGCAGAAAATGCTCATCAGGTTAAACGATTTTTGCTAAGGCGCCATTTCCATGTATGTAATAGTGTAGCTGGTCCCTTGGAATTCTTCATCAGATGATCCTGATCTTCGATTTTTATACGTCAACAGAAAATGCTCGTCAGATTGATAAACTTTCCCAAAGGTACCATTTCCATATTTCTTATAGTTTAGCAGCTGTTCTGTTAAGGTTCTTCATCAGGTGTTCCGGTTTTCAAAATCAATGAGGGATTTTCCGAGACTCAAATAAAAAAAAAATAGTTCCAGATGAATTCATAGGTGGCGCTTAGTAAAAGGCGAGACCATTCAAAAAGCAAAAATGCACGGGATTGGCATTTAAAAAAAATAAAACCTAATAAAAAACATCTAAAAAGTATTAATATTGTAATTTGTGCAAATGTCAAACTGTTATGTGATTTTTTTTCTGCCTCTGGCTGACAATAAAAAGCGCACAATATAGGTACAGCTATTATTATAACTCGGCTTTCAATAAAACTCCATCTGTTGAGATTTTTTATACTGATTATTTTTTTTAATTCGCTTTCAGAAAACTCGCTCATTATAGCCTATATGTTGCCCAGGCTTAATATACAACAAAGAAAGTTTTATCCAAATCCGTCCAGTAGTTATTGCGTGAAACGCGTACATATATACAGACGGACAGACAGACAGATAGATAGACAAAAAATTCCAAAAAATCCTCTATCCATTTCAGTCAAAAATACTTAATGTACTGTACAGTAGAGAGTGTAGTGACAAAATTATCTTTCCTGATTTATTATTATACCCACGACCCTATGCTGTTAAAAATCTTAATAGCGCGAAGTAGAAATCACCAAAATGGCGCAGCGCCATCTATTGGAAACATTGGGAAATAATTTCAGCTTACATTTCTCATTTTATCAACGCCATCTATTGTATATTTTTCTTGGTACATTCAGTAGATGACCGGAAATAAATTTGCAAATGAATTTATTCGTTTCTTTTCAAAATTAAAAAAAAAGTAAGAAAATAATTCTAAAAAACAAATAAAAAACGAAAACAGAAAATTTGTGGCAGGATTCGATCCAGCTACTTCCAGCTACTTTCTTGAAATATTTCTTTACTAAAATATTTATAAAAATATAGAATTTTAAAAAACTAATACAAAACGAAAAAAAAGTATGTAAGTAAAAAGAAGTCATGTCTGGTAGGATTCGAACCCTCTACTTAAAAAAAATATCCGCGACCTCTACCGATATGCCAACATGCGTTGCTTGTAGCTGACGAAATTTCAAATAGGATTTGTCTATAGGTACGCAAATTCACCCCTTTTTTTGGACTGTAAAGGTTGAAATTGTGAACAACCCTTTCTTATATGGGCAGTATATAGTATAATGAAGACACTAACCAAATTTCACGTTTATAGCTTTTATAGTTTCGGTTTTGTGATGATAAATTAGTTTACCTCCCCCTTTTTACCCCTTTAGAGGTTGAATTTCAAAAAACGCTGAAACACGCCATTGGTTATTTTTGTTGAAAAGCATTCCTGCCAAGTTTCTAGTAAATCAGTGAAGATTTTTTTTTTTTTTCATACAAACTTTGCCCTCAATTTTAACCCCTTTAGGGGTCTAATTTTGAAAAATCCTTTCTTATCTGAGCACTACGTATTAGCATAAGCTTTTATGGTTTAGGCTGGGCGTTGATTTATCAATCACCCTTGTTCTTTTATATATATAGAAGATAGTCAATTAAAAGTGTCTGCATGACCCTAAGGTAGACTGGTAAAAAAAGCTTTTGCATTAAGGTCCACACATTGTACTTTTACACATGTATTTTGTACAACAAAATTTTTAATAAAAAAATTAAATACCTACTTATTAATTGACAATAAAGAAATTCAAACAAATATCTCATCACTAGCTGCCGCGCGCGGCATCGCCCGCGTGAGTTTTGCTAAGATGAAAAGTCTTTTTGTGTTCCAAACTGTTTCAGATATTTCGAATTTTCGATTTTTATACGTCTACAGAAAATGTTTTTGCTAAGGCGCCATTTCCATATAATATGTTATAGTGTAGCTGGTCTCTTGGAGCTTTTCATCAGATGTTCCATATCTTCCATTTTTATACGTCAACAGAAAATGCTCATCAGGTTGAACGACTTTTACTAAGGCGCCATTTCCATATATGTTATAGTGTAGCTGGTCTCTTGCAGTTCTTCATCAGATGTTCCAGATCTTCAATTTTTATACGTCAGCAGAAAATGCTCATCAGGTTGAACGACTTTTGTTAAGGTACCATTTCCATATTTCTTATAGTTTAGCTGTTCTGTTTTAGTTCTTCAGGTGTTCCAGTTTTCAAAATCAATTATAGCCTATATGTTGCCCAGACTTTATAGCTTTTTTGCTTTCTATTATTCTTTTTAAGTGTCCCTCTATCCATTTTAGTCAAAAATATTAAATGTACAGACAAAATATTTTTACTGTTTTATTATATGTATAGACTAGCAGCCCGCCCCGGCTTCGCACGGGTAAATATTTTTTTTTAATTATAATTTTTGAATATTCCATCATCAAAAAGAGTAAAATTTTAAAGAAAGATAGATTATCGTCTCTTTTTACATTTTTATCTAGTTTTTTTTTTATTTTTTTTTTTTTTTTTTTTATGTTTGTGTAAGAATCATATCATTAGAAGCCATAAAATTTAATGAGTTAGAGCTTCCCTATAAACAACATTTGATGTTGTTTTGTTTTCTGGCAACAAAATGAATTGATTTTCAGGAGATCCGACCCGCGACAGACCAACATAGAGTTGGCCATGAGTAAAACATTCTTTTCTTAAGTCTATCCCCACTAATTCAAATGTTTGGCCTTGAGACTTATTAATTGTTAATGCAAAAGACGTTTTTATAGGAAATTGAAGCCGTTTAAACGGTATTGGTAAATCAGTCGGGATCATCGGTATCCTCGGTATATGTCCTAGTTGACCATCTGCTGGGCCGGTGATTCCCTATAATAATGCAATGGATTAAAACAGTTAGCTCTAACCATTAACCTAAATGCATAAAATTGCATGCACGTCACAGTTTTGTTACGCGCCGTCCCTTGCTGAGGGATAGTCAAATAATAACCGTCTTCTCCCTTTACAAACATTAAGGGATACTGAAGTGGATCATATGAACGGTGTAACTCAGAGACCCTTTTAAGTTGGCCATCTCTACCATGCAGAACTATATCTCTGGGGCCTTTTTCTTCGTCAACCAAGAGAACGGCTACCTCGTTTACAGCTGGAGCGTTATATCTGCCCGGATGTGTCGTCTGTGGTAGACGGTCGGAGTGAATAATCAGTTTTAAACTATCCTAAGAATTACGTTCTAAGTTTTCTTTGAAACTCCTTATATATACATTATGACAATTCAGTACGGTCTGTAGTTCATTAATTAAATTAGTTTTTAGCATTGGAGCGATATTTGATCGCAACGACAGCTGATCTGCGTCTGAAATAAAATACAGTTGCAAGTGGATTTTCCCCTGGTGGTGGTAAAAGGCTACCTATAAGATGATAACGGCGGCGGCGGCGACCATGCGATTTTATATTTGTGATATCTTCCGAATGAAATGTCCGATTTTGATAAATCAAAAAGTAATATAAAGGTACTGAAGTGTTCGTAATCACAAAATCATTTATTTTGATAAGGATTGATAACAAAGTATAAATAAAGATATGTTTCTAATGGCGTCATTATAATTATTATTTTTTAAACTAAAAACTCTTATTGTGTCTTAACTATAATAGTTAGGCATATGCTGGCTTAAAATGTCGCGACATTTTTTGTAGATAATGATTTGTTCTACAAACACGTAGTACATCATTTTGATCTATCATTAATAGCTTTTGCAACGCACGCGATGAAAGGAATTTTTAAAGTAATTTTTGCACAACTTGGGTTACATTATTAAAGTTTTAGTAAGGATCCCTAAATATTTTGGAAATAAAATATAGCCTATAACACTCAGGGATAGTGTAGCTACTAAACGGTGAAAGAATTTTAAAAATCGGTCCAGTAGTTTCGGAGTCTATTCGTTACAAACAAACAAACAAACAAATAAACAAATCTTACCTCTTTATAATATTAGTGTGGAAGTGTGGATTAAGGAACTTTACTTGTGCGGGCCTTGTAATAACTTTTCAGCCAATTCTGTACTATTTATATTTTGCACTCTTAGTTTGAGCTCTCGCCTCCTAATAATAATTTTGGTACCCTTTATAGTTTGTAAGCAATTTCGTAAAATTGGCGGGACGCTGTTGTCTCAGCATTGATGGAATATAGGGATGTTTTGTAACAAAAATAGGAAAATTCGAAAACTATTTTCAATTATACTTCCATGTTGGCGGAACATATTTCATTCTAAGTACTTATTACAATTAGAACCGAGATAACCAAAGATAAAATAAAATAACATATGAAAAAAAAGCGATTTTCATATGTTATTTTGCCATCAGATCCTGGTAGACCTATACGTATCTTATTGACATCATCGTCATATTCCTCACCTTATCCCGTTATCTGGGGTCGGCGCAATATGTCTTATCCTTCCACACGTCTCTGTTTCCCGTCATACCAACATCCACTCCCAACCCCTTCATATCGTCCCTCACACAGTCCAACCATCTCTTCTTTGGTCTCCCTCTTCCCCTGTAGCCCTCCACCTTCTTATTTAATGTCTTCTTAACTAGAATTATTAGAATTATTGACAATATACATATATTCGTCCACATAATCATAATCATTTATTTGCATAAAATAGGGTGATATAAAATACATAGATGGAGATGCATAAATAAGTAGCAAATCTATTTAGCCATTATAAATAGCGTGCAAATTTTACATTTTTTATAGATAGTTCTTTAATTGTAAGACACATATGTTGTAAAGTGACGTCTTTGGAGAAAATGCAGCAGTGGAGTTTGTTGCGCCGCCTCTTCTCCACTTGCGGTTTGGAGGCGGTAGTAACCATATACTTTAAGTAATTTTCTGACGTCAACTAACTAAAAAACAACAGCCATTAAGCCCATTTAAATAAAATCATTTTCATTCATCATTAATTCATTTCATCATTATAATTTAACAGTATTTGCTACTAAAACAATAATTAAAACTAAATATCTTGGCGAACCGGAGGGGAGGCCTTTGCCCAGCATTGATTTAGAAAATCTCCTTGCAAGACCTATTTATTAATTTATTATCTTTTAGCAATCCAAACAGGGTATTCATTACACCTGCCGTCACCGGAGGTCGTCGAAATACCTCTAAGTATTTCAGTTCAGGCGTAATTGTATTATAAACATCCAAAACAAAATTCCAATATTTAATTAATAAGTAAATAAATTCTAATGAATTAATTAGAAATTCTAAATTAATATTTTCGAAGTGGAAAATTTTGATCTACTTAATTTGCGAACTTGACAATTCGAGTATCAGGTACCCATCAAAACTTATTTTCGCTTCTGGATTTCACAAATCAGATACCGTTACTAAGTATCGACATTTTCGTATCGGTATCGATAAGTATCAAATGCCCAACGTTAATTAACAAATTCTGAATCTGTTAATTGGCATATCGTTAATTGGAAGGCTTTCGAATTTGTTTTTAATTTCGTAGTTACATTAAATAGTTAAAACTGAAATGTGAAAATATTTGATGCGGATTCGTATATTTTTTTATTTACGTAATAAATCTATATTACGTAAATAAAATTATACAAGTTTAACAACATGAATTATAAAATACAGTATTTTTAAAACAAAGCAAGACGGATTCGTCTGTTGCTGTATAATCCGTTGTCCTCGGTGAACGTCAAAAGCAGCAAGGCACTACGTCGCGATGCTACGGTTAATATATTATCAAATGTTTATCATATACTTGTGGCCTATCTGTTTTCAGCGTTGTCGCATGCAATGTTGCCTTGTGTCCTACAACGCATAGCGTCGCGCAGCGTTTTTCCGCTCACCAAGGATACCGTGTAATTTAACGACGCGTAGCACCATCTAGTAGAAGCGGTGGTGGCCGAGTGGTAGGGCGCCCGCCTGTGGCTGCAAAGATCCCAGGTTCAAATCCTGCCCGTGCTACATGAATTTGTATATTAATCTGACTCATGTACCTACGTTAGTTTTTATTGACCAGCACTTGCTTTTGGTGAAGGAAAACATCGTGAGGAAACCTGCATTCTGGTTGATGATTATCAACCAGTGTGTGAAATAGAGAAGGCAATGGCAAACCACTCCATTGAAATTGCCAAGATAGTCGTTGTGTGTGTTTCATTCTATATAATCCTCAGTCATGAGGAAAACGACTAAAGAGAGAGAGAGGGCACCGGGTAAGTCAATGGCGGGACAATCCACCAACCTCAACACACTTCAAAAAACCTCTGACTATTCTGAAAAAAAAAAACTACCATCACAGATAAAAAAGTTTTCGATCCAATAAGTCCAAGTCATTGTTCAATCACAAAAATCCGTCCAGTCACTCAACTAGTTAAACTTGTAAGTGTGAAGAACAGTTAATTACAGTGGATTTATTTTCTTCACTTTAGTCACAGGGAGGGCGCGTCATAGAAACGCGTTATAATAATTAAAACAAAGTAGGTATAAAAAAAATATGTAAATTAAATTGGACACTGTGGAGGCTGATCTGCGTGAGCTGGGAGCGGTTAACTGGCGAGCCACCGCGCAGAATAGAAGTATATGGCGCTCCCTCGTTTCGGAGGCCAAGATCTACTTTGGGGTCACTGAGCCAGCGGAGTAACTAAGTAATGTAAATTATTAGTTACTAGCTTTTGTCCGCGGCTTCGCCCGCGTGAATTTCCCACGGGAACAGTGCTTTTTCCCGGGATAAAAAGTAGCCTATGTGCTATTCCAGGTCATTATCTACCTCTGTACCAAATTTCATCGAAATCCGTCCAGTAGATTTTGCGTGATTGAGTAACAAACATCCTCACAAACTCACAAACTCACAAATTCACAAACTCACAAACTCACATCCAAACTTTCGCATTTATAATATTAGTATAGATAGTATGGATTATATTTATTTTTTAGTAGTTTTAATATTTAGTGTTATATTTTGTTCTTAAATAAAATGTTCAGTAGGTATCTAGATTAGAAAATCTCCTTCGAAGACATAGGTCTTGATGATACTCATTAATAATCTTTTAATTTAGCATTAGATTTATTATATCTGTCTTGAAGAAATTATCTAAATAATAGTGAAAACTACACCAAAATTGATCGCGTTGTTTTAAAGACCGCGTACAACTACTACTACTACAAATGAAACTGTACATCCGTGAACACGCCAATGTGTGCCTCATAGTTATAGCGTCCCAATCCGCAAAAGAACGGGAGAGAAGTGCGGGTGGTGCGGCGGGGTGCCATATTGCGGGAGAGGCAGGGAGTTTCCTTTCTGTGCGTAGTACTTGTATTAATTCTGTGCTTTAGTCTATGAGAACTATGGCTCAGATTCAGATCAGCTAAATTGTTTGTACTAGCTTCGATTTCAGACTTGCACCGATCTACGAAACACCCTGTATATTAAACAACTTACTACTTCCTACTCGATATAATAAGATTAGTGGGATAAAAAGTACATACATACAATGTGTCCCTTCATCAGTGTCGGAGCCTTTAATGGTATGTTATATGGCATTTTTTATGAACATATCACCAACTAAAACTTTTTTCTTCTACTGTAGTAAAATGGCAGCCATTTTGTTTTTTTTTTTTCTTGCTCTTATACTAATTCAATCGTAACTACTCGTGTAAAAGTCCTATTGACATAAAATAGATATCATTTAAAAGCTAATCATGTAGACAACAATAAAATGAGAAAGATGTTTCAATATGAAAGACAAAACAAAGAAAAAAGGTAAAAGCAAAAAAAAAAATTTTTTTGTGTTTTTTTTAATTATTATTAGCTTCTTGTTAATAAACTATCCCATTAATATGTTTGTTTTTTATTTTAAAACGAAAGTTAAAAAAGAAAAAGAAAAGTTTTTAATGGTGCCTTGTCCATAAAAAATGCCATAGTATGACATACCATTAAAGGCTCCGACACTGATGCCGGGACACATTGTATATCGAATCACGTCTTTATCTTATCCCTTACAGGGTAGACAGAGCCAAGAGTCGTAAGGCTCGAAGGCCACGCTTACCTGAATAGTGGGCTTTCTAAAGGAATGGAGATTCAGATATAGTGACAGCCCAAAGCCTATGAGTGGAGGAATCCCCAGTTTAAAGCCCTTTCCCTCGATTGACTTTTATAATCTGCGCGGGAAGAGAAGCAGCTGGCACATTCTATATTTTTTTCTTCGCTCCCAGACCAGCATGGAAGCAAAGAAGTTGAGAAGTAGGATTCCTGAACTTATTAGTGACTTTAGTTCTCATTTAAAGTCAAGTGTTCGAGTCGAAGGATAATTTGTTTTCCACTTGAAGGAATGTTTAATTTCCACGCAAGTAGGACAGAGTTACTGCTGGTTTTCGATAGGTATGACCTTTTTTTTTAAATAATAATTTAATTCAAATAATTGACCGTTAACCTTCCCTTAACTTCAAGTGACAGTCGTCAGTTACAGGATTTTTATTAATATAGTATACGACTTATTCTTCTACTTGATACTTCTACGCTCATGAAAAAAATGGCTAAAGGGTTCATAGTATCGATGAACTTTTGTACGGAACCCTAAATGTGAGAGTTGTAACTTGCGCTGTGCCAATTCTAATCCTAATCCTAACTAATATTATAAATGCGAAAGTGAGTTTGTTTGTTTATTTGTTTGTTTGTTACCTCCTCACGCTTCATCTACTAAACCAATCTTCTTGAAATTTTGCATACACATAGGAAGTACGGAGAAGAACATAGGATACCTTTGATCCCGGGAAAAAGCACTGTTCCCGTGGGAAATTCACGCTACCTATATCCATATTTAAAAAAAACTGTATATTCATCAAATACATCAAATTGTAGTATTTGTAATGTAATTAATTAACTATAACTCCAAATTTAAAATTGTATTACGTTACCATTATTTTTAAATTTCTTGTCGGTCTGTTTGTCCAGGGCAATATTCGAAGCTATATACATTGGTATCCGATTTTGATCGGATTATCGCTGGAGGGGGTAAGGTACAGTAATGGTAAAGTCATAAAGGGTAATTTCTAATCCGGAAACATTTAGTGTTATTTCGTGAAATTAAAAAACCCTAAATACGCAGGCCAATTCGCATACAAAAAGTAGACGGTAGTTCTAGTTGATCTTTGGCCTCCGAAATGAGAGAGCGTCTGAGTGGTTTATTTTTAGCTATTCGAAGCTACTTAGACCAATCGTTATGAATACCTATTGTGATTATTTCACTGTACTTCTTAGTCTGACTTCTAAGACTTACTGACCAACTTACTGACAGAAAACGCACAGTCAAAACTACTGGGCGTACGAAACTGAAATTCGACATGTGTAGGGTCTCCTTAGGGAGTGTAGGAGAGCATTAAGAGAGGATTTCCCGAACAAAGTCCCTGGCCCATGCTAGTTACTGAATAGATGACTATCCACTACCTTTAAAATTTCCTTTTTACAAAAAAAATTAAATATTTTTTTACAAAATCTCGAAAACATCTCACTTACCCATGAAATCTAAAACCTATAGTATCGGCCAATGACATTGTCTTACAACATTTGTCGCAAGATGGAGGTGTGACAAGGGATAGGGGACCCAAACTTAAACAATCTAATATTTTGTACCAGTCACTACACCAAACTACCTTTTTATAGTACCCTTCTTTTATTAAAACGATGTTCTGTGACACTAAACTTGAATGATATTTATTATTTCATTTCAATGGACCATTACAAAATGCAAATATACGTAATAACACAAGAGAATACAACTTTTAGCCATAACAATCGTATCTAGGATGGGAAAAGTTGGTATGAATCGTGACGTCACGCCATCCCGCCATTTTCGATACACATCGCTTTCAAACTCGACTCGCTTCCGAAATTTAGCGCCTTGACACCACAGATATATTAAGGATAGATACCACACGCCATCGCCATCGCGCAAAAGATGGCATTCTCTCGTTTCTGAGGCCAAGATCCACTTCGGGGTCACTGAGCCAGCGGAGTAAGTAAGTAAGATACCACACGCTATGCGTACGAGCTGAGCCCTATCTTGTATGAAACTAATTTACATTTATTTCGATATTGCACCATTAATGCGAAATTGTGCAGCCATCATAATAAAAATTTACTTTTACTTACTAAGACTTGAACCTCGTCCGGGGAATCTACTAGGGCCGATCTTACCGTATGGCGAAGTCCTAGAGGGCGCCAGAAAGTACCTTAATTCCTACATAATTTTAATTTTTCTTTGCGATGCCACGAGTATGGCCGTTTTTAAAGACGGAACTCCTGCTGGTGCAAGCGGGTCAAGTCTGTAGTCTGTAGGGCGAACAACGGCGAGGAATTGACCAAAAACAGCGTACACGCCTTGGTTTCAAGACCCACCAAGATAAATCAGAAAGACTTAAGATGTTATTAACATCTTACCTATTTCTGTTTGTACTTGCAAGAGCATGCAAAACTGATACATGTTTAGGGTATGCAAAAGGAGCGCCATAATTGGAAGTTCCATCCTAAATATTTAATTCATCGTAGATATGAAAATGTACTCGGTTTTACACCAAGCAGATATAGTACACGCATAAATAAGTACAAAGAACGTAGAGGATGAAAGAAAGGATTGCAAAAGAAGCCATTGTTTCTGTTGTCATCGAAATGTAATGTGAATAATTACAATACAATAATATCTTATTGTATTGTAATTATTAGAAGAGATCCCTTCATAGGATAATTCCGCCACTGTATATTTACCTTTTTTATTGTTGTTACTTTTAATTATGTAAAAGTTGTACAATAAAGATATTTCAAACAAACAGCTACTAGTTACAATAAAATAACTGTATCTAGCCCTATTTATGTCTATACGGCTATCGATCTCTATTTGATTGAAATACCAAGCTTTGTTATGAGCGATGAATGATAATGCTAGTCTACAGACACCTAAATCACGAATAAAGACACAGAAGTGTCATAGACACAAGATTTTGTTGCGGCCCATGTCCCTGTATGGTAATTGTAAAATTTGATCGCATTTCGCACTGAAAAACGCTATTTCTATCTTCAGGTGAATCTGTTTTAAATGTAGAGCAACCGCCTGCCCCTTTTTTCAATTGTACATCTAGACGCACTGCGGGCTATCATCCCTTCTTGGTTGATATTCCCCCGCACGCACCAAGCGCTTTTCGTCAACATTCTTAATGCTCACAAAGAGGGAATACAACTCCCTGCCTGCGACTATGTACCCGAGCGCATATAACCTGACTCTCTTCAAAACCAGAGTGAATAGGCTGCTTCTGGGTAAGCTCGCTACACCGTTGACCTCATCTCTGTCCTCAGGCAAGATCGTGGTCAAGAACAAACCCATCTTTTATACATATATTTTTAAAATCAACGCTTCGCCCTGGTGAATTTGTTGACGTGATTATTGAATAACGAACGAGTGTACCGTCTGTAATCATATTTTGTTTAAGTCATAGGAAAAAACTGGCACCTAAGTTACAGGCTAAGCCTAGTTTAGATGCCAGTGACAATACTTCTGGTGGTGGTTACATACATACAGGTATTAAACCTAAGTAAAATATTTAAGTAAATTTAGTGAAGTAGGGCAAAGTTGTTGCTGGAATTAATAAATAATTTATTATTAATTCCCGTTTTCCATCCATTTCGCCCCCTTAGGGGTGGAATTTTCAAAATTCCTTTGTTAGTGTTCCACTTACACTTTAAAAAGAAACTATCTGCGAAATTTTTAAGTTTCGACGTTCAGCTGTTTCGTCTCTGCGTCGATATCCCAGTCAGTGGCATAGAAAAGTGATTTTTTTATATCTGTATTGATATAAAGTGATTTTTTTTGTCCTATATCCACGGCCAAAACTGTTTCCGAATTGTTACTAACTAACTGCCGAAAATTGAGTGAATTCCGTGGCAAACCGTTTTCCGAATGTCGATTTTTTTGCCAATAAAACCTCTGAAGTGTACAAACAATAGACGTCGGCGCCCAAAAACCAGTTTTCAGTTTAGAATTTCCAAATTACATTTTCTACCAAGCGAGCGATGCGAGTGAGTTTCTCGTATTATTCAAATAACAAGTTTAGTAATTGCATAGTACTAAAGTTAAAGATTTTTCAACACACTTGCTCGTAAAGTGGGTCTTATAACATCGAATTTAGGCCCATAATGCCATATATTACGAAGGTATTACGAATATATTACGGAGGTGTTTGGAAATAAAAATTACCATACTGCGCTATACAAAAGATAGAAAACTAATGCGTGTAATGAATTCCACAAAGCATTTTTAATTTAGCCGCATAATACATATAAGATCAAATAGGGAAAATAACAACAGTTTTTATAAGCAAAGATAATGATTTTTATACAGCCAAGCACTGGCTGTATGGCGATATACCATCCGCAGCGTGCGCCGCGCGCTCCCTGCACACGGCGCTAGTCGGCGGGCGGCGGCACGCGAAACAAGACTATATTTATTATGTGTTAGCATATTAAATATTTAATAAAATGTCGACTAGTATGGAAGAATATATTTAACTCCACCTGAAATCATTAACGAGGCGCGTAATACAAGTAATAGTTTATTGCCTCCAAAATCAAAAGTAAGTATTTGGCGGCATACGAATGTTTTATAAAGTGGAGGAATGACAAAAGGGTGCAATCGTTTTTCGATAATTAGATGTTAGGACCACATTACTTTTTTTACTCACAAGTGTGTTGAAAAACGTCGTATGATACACGTGTCCATTTGGTCATTACGCACACTCGGCTTTATTAGCGCGCTCGCCTTCGGCTCGCGCGCCAATCTCGCCTCTTGTGCGTAATGACCAACTTTGGACACTTGTATCATAATGTACTATTATACAGCCACGCACTGGCTGTATGGCGATATACCATCCGCAGCGTGCACCGCGCGCTCCCTGCGCACGGCGCGGGGCGGCGGGCGGCGGCACGCGAATAAAAAACAAGACTATATTTATTATGCTGTGTTTGTTAGGTACATTTTCCGATTTTCGCCGTGTTAGCATATTAAATATTTAATGAAATGTCGACTAGTATGGAAGAATATGTAAATTTAACTCCACCTAAAATCATTAACGAGGCGCGTAATGCAAGTAATAGTTTATTGCCTCCAAAATCAAACGTAAGTATTTGGCGGCATACGAATGTTTTATAAAGTGGAGGAATGACAAAAGGGCGCAATCGTTTTCCGATAATTAGATGTTAGGACCACATTATTTTTTTTACTCACAAGTGTGTTGAAAAACGTCGTACGATACACGTGTGCATTTGGTCATTACGCACACTCGGCTTTATTAGCGCGCTCGCCTTCGGCTCGCGCGCCAATATCGCCTCATGTGCGTAATGACCAACTTTGCACACTTGTATCGTAATGTACTATTGTATTTGTTTGTTTGGACGCGCTAATCTAACTTACGATCCGATTAGAAAAATTCTTTCTCTGTATAACCTCATTCATGGCTATCTGGAAATTCCTATAAAGTCGCGTGACACAGGTAGAACATTATCAAATTATAAGGAAGTCTGTTTGTTTAATGATGTGCTAAAAATAATTGGGGTGGAAAATATTATTAAACATAAGATTTTTTTTTTAAAAATGCTTACAGCGATCAGGCCGCCTTTTGCGCATCTTCCTCTCTTTTTAGTTTTAAGTTACTTTAAGTATATAATTACTTGTGTGCAATTAAAGAATTTTCTTATTGTATTTGTAGTGTAACATAGGATACGGTAAAGGAGAAAAGGTTTGTACAGATACTTCACAGCATATTTTACTTTGAAGGTTAAATAATAATCGTAAGTTATAGTAACCAGTTGTAGTAGTATATTGTTCAAATAATTATAGTTGTTTGTACTATAAAGAAGGGTTTACTGAAAAAACTAATTAACAAAAGCTGTTTAGCTATTATGAATATAGCATAACTTTGTTTACTCGTAGTCAAAGTCAGTCTAAATGCAAGATTGAGTTACATCGAATAAAACGAGTTAGGCTATTTAAGTTGTGTTACCCTTTTCAAAACTGTTATGTAAATGGTTATCAATTAGCGATCTGGTTATTCCCAACAAAAATATATAGATTATAAATAAACATACTGTTCTTAATTTTTTACACGACTGTTTTGTCGCAAGCAACATAATTGTTTTACGATAGTCGCAGCATAAAGCATTTGTTATTAACAGCAATTTAGAAGTTATTATTTACTCAAACAAAATGTTGTGGATAACGAAACGTTTTGTTATTGTTACCGCTCCCGCGCCGACCAGCCATTTTTTCGTGAATCCGTCGTGAGTGAAGTTTTCATCAAGAACTCAAGCGTTTATTAAAACTAAGTAACTCACTAAAGTAAATATATCAACACCGGATAGTTTATTTAGTTCCCATTATATGTTTTTGTTAACTGAAAGAGTTGCGAAATTGAAACGCACGGACAATACGGACATGGAGCCAGTTTCATGGGTAAAAATTAAAGGTACGCTGTATAAACCCGGAACTATTCTTATTCGTGATATTGGTGAGGACTACAATAATTTTAGTTTTTATGAGTGTTAGTAAAGTTATAATGTACCTATAACTAAAACAAAATTATTTTTAAATGTACACTGATGGCAACGGTTGATTTTAATTATCATTTGAATTGTTTTCAAGTAGAATATCCAGAAGTATTAAGTACAGTACATGTGTTTTATGAGTCTTTATTGTCGCATGTACCTAATCACGTCAGTATTGCTCGTAATGGTAATTTGTACATAACACAGCGAGTGCAGTTGTAATAACCTACCCAAAATATTTCGAATGTACACTGCTGCTTTCAAAGTATGATCATGGCTTTAATAAGTATATAATAAAACTAATTTTATTAATGACATCCAATTGTTTTAATTATAATTAACCAAAGTTATTATAAAAACCAGTTTCATCAGTAATTTTATCCGTATCATTCTTTGGTTAAAATAGGTACAAGTTACGAGTGCGTTAGTAAATTATACTACAGTTTAAACTTGCTTGACTGCCTTACGATCTCTTTAAAATAATTTATTAAGTATCAACTTCTGGTGTTTTCCTAGGATTTGAATGACTGTGAGGAGTATATAATCATGTGCATATTATTTAATAAACCAGAATGTTATCATCACTCGTGGTATCATTTGTCTCCGTACACGCGCCGATCCTTCAGACCACGGAGTTGCGGTTCATAATAACTTTGGTTAAAATTTGAACCCTTAATTCACCTATAGTAACATAACAGTGTGGTTAAAAATAACAAAAGAGTTAGGTTATATATAACACCTCCGTGTGACTCTGCTTACATAAAAGATTGGTTACTAGTAAATGACCCGCTTAAGCTAATAAAAACTAAATACCTCTACTATTGGTTACTAGTAAACAAACAGCTTAGCTAATAGTAACTTAATACTATCTTTAATAGTAACAAAATGATTTATTAAAATTAATTACAATGTTTAGCATATACCTACAAAAACTTAAGCAGTATTTAACCAAACTGTTTGACAATGAATATCAAACGAAGTAGTCTATTACGAATATAACTATTTTGCTGCTAGCAACTTTCAATAGACTTGAATAATACAAAATAGTTTTGTTATATGCTACAAATACAGTTGGTAAATATTAAATAAATAAGTTGTGTTAATAAATTACATAATTGGGTTTGGTTACTGGTAGCAATAGTTATGTTGTCACTATTTTTAGGTTACAAGTAGCATAATTTTATGTATTCTATAGCAAAACAGTTTTTTCAGTGTATTACCAGCCCTACACCGTCCTTGGAGTGGCGATAGCCTTAAAATACGGCCTTATTAATAAATATCGCGTGAACCAGTTTGAAAGAACTACGCAATAGAATAAACTACAAAACATACATAGGTATGTTATGTAGACGATGTTTTGAGGTTAGTTTTAAAAAGAAAGAGGCATTTGTCCTTTGGTACACGCAGTTTTTAAATATTACAAGTTTTCTAAAAGTCGATATAAGTATTTTCATATATTATTAATATTCACAAAAAGTATGTATATAATGAAATTTAGTTTTTTTATTTAAGTACCTAACTCAATCAATTTAGGACATGTTTTTAATATTTGGTCGTCTGACTTACAAAAACATATTTTATATGTAGGTATTTAAGTATCCAAGTTGTTCCTGAAAATCATTAAAACCCTTTCATTTTATTTCTTAGTTTAGTCATTAGTTTCAATACTTTTACTTATTTAATCTATATTATTGTTAATACACATGTAAAGAAATCAAAATAACTGGAAAAAAAACATTTCATTTGTGTGACAGTGACAGACAAGCCAAGCGAAGTTAATTTCGCGAATAAAACTTAATAAGGGATTTTCCGAGACTCAAATTAAAAAAAAATAGTTCCAGATGAATTCATAGATGGCGCTTAGTAAAAGGCGAAACCATTCAAAAAGCAAAAATGCACGGTATTGGCATTTAAAAAAAATAAAACCTAATAAAAAACATCTAAAAAGTATCAATACTGTAATTTGTGCAACTGTCAAACTGTTATGTGATTTTTTTTCTGCCTCTGGCTGACAATAAAAAGCGCACAATATAGGTACAGCCATTATAACGACTCGGCCTTCAATAAAACGCCATCTGTTGAGACTTTTATACGGTTTCTTTTTTCTTAATTTAGCTGTCAGAAAAATCGCTCATTGCATTTTGTCTCAAAAATTTTCTTAATATTTCCTTTACAAAGGTCCAACCACAAGTATTTAACAAAGTTCCAAACGCTGGCTCAACCGACTTAAACTCCCGTGCCTCAAGGTCGAAAAGTCCAATCAACTCTATGGTCTTTTGACAGTAATTCTTTTCAAAATGGCCGCCAAATATTTTCCCGCGTGTTACGACTTCCAATTATAATATGCACGTTGCATGCTAATTACCTAAGTTTTCGTGTTGTCACGCGAACTATAAGGGTTGTAGCAGACGGGCTGGTTTCTTTTTAGCACAAGCAAACAGCTTGTAGCTTTTTTTCAAGCTGCCTTGACAAAACAATTATCGCTTTTATCCATGTAACTCAGGAAAAAAAGCATTTTAAGGACAAGGTCAGAGTTTGACAAGGTAAAGATTGCCAAAGCATAATAGAATATTCCAAATAATTTCAATGACAATGTTAAATTTCTATAGTTCAATTTGCGCTACTTTTTTCTCTAAGGCCTGGTAGAAATTGCTGGGCAATCTTTTGCTCATTTAATTTTAAGACATATTGTCACCTTTGCTTTGTTCATTGCATATATAAAGGATTTTCAGGCTCGGCTTCCAAGCAGGGCTCTTTGGATGGACTTGAGATGTTTGTCACACATTTAATGCGCGAAGATTTCCCTGGCGATAATAAAAACTTTGCCAAAAATATTTATCTGTAACACGAGTATCAATGCTCTTGATACACTTTTATTTTTTAAACCATTATTGTTGTCGGTGGTCAGTATTTCCCACTAAAGTCGCATATTATGCTCAGGCCTTTAAACACGATATCAAATTGCCTTCTCCTTTTTATAAGTCGACTCGATTTTTATTTCGTTTCACAAATAAATGTTTGCTTTTAAAACTGTTAAGTGCTATTCTAACAAGCTGTTGAACTCTTTTTGTTCATTTATTTTTGTTGTTAGTAAGTTGTTAGCGGAGGTTTTGTTTAATCTAATGCAAAATGTATAAAACGAGAAAGCTAAAAGTGAACTCAAATAGTCAATGGTTTTCGTTTATATTTAGTCTCAAAGACTCGCATTAACTTTTTATCAATAAATCAATCAATCAAATCATTTATTTCGTGAACATAGGTTTACATAGAGAGTTGTTATACAATTAAGTGAGTTTCTCTAGGTCCCGCCATAAGGCATACAAAATTTAAAAAAGTCATTAATTATAATATTATCAATCATCTATACATATAATAAAACAGTAAAAATATTTTGTCTGTACATTTAATATTTTTGACTGAAATGGATAGAGGGAGACCTAAAAAGAACAATAGAAAGCAAAAAAATTTTTTTGGAATTTCTTGTCTGTCTGTCTGTCTGTCTGTCTGTCTGTCTGTCTGTCTGTCTGTCTGTCTGTCTGTCTGTATGTATGTACGCGTTTCACGCAAAAACTACTGGACGGATTTGAATGAAACTTTTTTTGTTGTATAGCTATTAAGCCTGGGCAACATATAGGCTATAATTTATTTTGAAAACTGGAACACCTGATGAAGAACCATAACGGAACAGCTAAACTATAAGTAATATGGAAATGGTGCCTTAACAAAAATCGTTCAACCTGATGAGCATTTTCTGCCGACGTATAAAAATTGAAGATCTGGAACATCTGATGAAAAGCTCCAAGAGACCAGCTACACTATAACATATATGGAAATGGCGCCTTAGCAAAAATCGTTCAACCTGATGAGCATTTTCTGCTGACGTATAAAAATTGAAGATCTGGAACATCTGATGAAAAGCTCCAAGAGAGATTTTTCATCTAAGCGAAACTCACGCGGGCGAAGCCGCGGGCGACAGCTAGTAATAAATATTAGACTAAATACAAGTAATTTATAAAATAGTATGTCAACAAGATGCAATTGCTTTTGCCCGCGACTTCATCCGTATGTGATTTATTAATGTTAATATTTCAGGTTCTAAGTGAAACTTGTGCCAATTGCTATGTTAGATCTTCATAAATACAGCAGTGAATACGACATAAAATTTTATTTAATAGTTTTGGCGTGATTATCGTACAAACATATAGATAAAAGTTCCTAAAATATTTAGATTAACACTTTTAATATTTATATTTAGCTTTTGTCCTTTTGCTCGGGATGAAAAGTATCCTATGTCCTTCTCAGTACTTCTATGTGTATGTGAAATTTCAGGAAGATTGGTTCAGTAGATAAAGCGTGAAGAGATAATAAACAAATAAACAAACAAACTTTCCCATTTATTAGTTTGGATTAGACCTATAAAGCCTAGGCCTTAGGCCTTTGTCCAGCAGTGGACGTCTTTCGGCTGAAAGAAGAAGAAGTCCTATAAAGAACCTATAACATACTTTTCCTATGTACACCAAAATTATTCTTTTTTTTTATAGAATAGTAGGCAAACGAGCATGCGGGTTGCCTGATGGTAAGCAATCACCGCAGTCCATAGACACCAATGACCCTCAGAAGGTCACTGATGCGTTGCCAACTTTTTGAGAAAGCGATAGGCTCTTTTCTTCTTTTTTTATTCTTTTTTAATTTTGTTAATTACTTATTTCAGTTTTAGTAAAACGACACAAATTGTTATCAATTTGAATTATCGTTTTCAAAGATACAAACTACTATTAAAGCTAAAATAAAACAGTCAGATACATAATTGTATTTCTGGATAACTACCACTTAAATGTGAAAATTGATGGCTTTCCATTAATAGTGACTTGTAACAGAAATATAATGACAGACCTACGGACAGTTGAAGATTTTTTATTTATATAATAGACGGGTTGCCCACGCGTGAAATTAAAATCATGGGGTATCATTTTCTAATATTGTTCGACAAATAAATAAATATATACGGACAAATCACACAGGTTGAGTTAGCCTCAAAGTAAGTTTGAGACTTGTGCTATGGGATGTTAACTCAACGATACTATAATAAATACATTCGACTCACCCTTTACCGAATTTATTGTTAATAAATAACCTTTCCTTTCTTTTTTAAATTTAATTACATCGACATTTAATTGTTAAACATGTACGTGTATTGTGATCTTCAAGTAACTGAAAGTATTTATTTTTCTAAAATGTTCAAACTGTTGACGGCGTCGTGGGCCGGGTCGTAAGGTTCCCTCTATTATGGTTGAGCTTTGCGATGGCTGACCCTCGCGTCAACTCGTGAACGGGTGTTGCCAGGGGGATCCTGCTTCGATCCTGATTCGAATTTTATTTTTATTTTTTGTTCTTAACCAATTCATTGTGGTTACTTGATCACAACTATAACATGTTTTATTATATTTTTTTTTTTTTCTTATATTTTATTTTATTTTTGACTGTACACAATTTAGTGTATACGTATATAGTTAATGAAAGTTGAGTCTGGCATACTAGGCGACCAAAACTGTTTCATGAGTTTCTTTCGGCATTTCTTCTCAGCAGTGGTCGTTCCGAAATGCTAGTAGTTTGTAGCTTTGAAACATAATATATTATGATTAAATAATTAGTTATCGACGTGAAAAAGAGCCTTCTTTGAAGGCCAAGTTTCAATAAAAAATTTTGACTTTGACTTTATTAATATTCTATAGTAGATATTTTTGTACAAGACTGTACCTAAAAATACGATATTTTTTTACTTTTATTTATTCTAGTAGCGCCCCGAAGCTTCGGTCTCGTGGGAATAAGTGCAATTCCCGTTATTTTCCACTCGTGTAGGTACCAAATTCTAGCTTCCTACGCTCAGTAGTTTTGGCTGTGCATTGTTAGTCACTCAGTTCAGTAACGGAAGATACTTGAGCCTACAGACTAAATCATCTGTGAAAAAATACAAAAAGACACATGTTGTCTATTCCGTGAAGTTCAATAAAAATGTTGTTAACAAATTCAGACGAAGCGATTTATGTTCAATAATAAGAAAAGTCTACACCCAACAATGGGCTAATGTAAGCTAAAAATAAATTAATAAGTAGGTGGGTCTTGTAGCATATTCACAATAATTTCCCTTATTATTATTTTTTTCCCAAAAAAATGAACCGACTTCCATTGTAAAACTTAAAATTATGAAATAACTTAATAGGCAGATTAATCAAAAAGAAAAATGTATTGGCATGCTACCTACTGAATGAGGTGAAGTCGGCGCCAAATTCATGTGTAATTAAAATGCTATTGCTAGGATATTAGTATCATTACTCCTTGCACTTGGCACCGACTTCACCTTATGCAGTAGGTAGCATGCCAATACATTTTTCTTTTTGATTAATCTGCCTATTAAGTTATTTCATGATTTTAAGTTTTACAATGGAAGTTGGTTCATTTTTTTGGGAAAAAAAAAATATTTTATCATTTTTAATGCACTTGGCGCAATTTTGTTGTCATGAAAACTTAAACTTATTTTTTCACTGGCCAAAATTTAAGAAATCGAAACGTTTTATGTCAGTTTGATTTGAAATGTCAGAACTTGTCAGAATTCCACGGAATTTTTGGCACATAAATAGACCAAGAGCCCGCGTCGACCAACCTGCCTTATTTCAAAAATGCTGAATGTTTTAGTGTCAAATTTCACGTATATCCACGTGTAAAAAAGATTTGTAACTACTCATGAAGTTTAAGTAATATGGATAGCAAAAGTGAATTTTATAGGTCGAAAGCATCTTTGGGAACCTCTCAAAGAATTATTAAATTCAGATATTATAATAAAACAAACATGACTATAATTTAGTAAAGTTACAATGTCTGGCAGGGATTTGTATCTGCACCAATGGCTTGGCAATGGATGGCATAATTTCTCATATTTTTCGGAATAAAATCTTAAAAAAACTCATACTTTAAGAAAATTAAGCTACCACTTTAAATATGATTGCTACAAATTATCTGCCTAAGTAATCATGATCCAACTTTTATAGTCGCTAATCGCTATTTCTATGTTGGGGACATGCATAGAGAATCTTTAGTTTTCATAAAATAAGGAAGGGCATTCTGTCGCGGGCTTTTGCTCTATAATCCAATGTTTGAATTTTTATATTTTGTTAGGTATCTTTAAAATTACTGAACAGATTCTGACGTGGTTAAAATGGGACCAACTTGAGAATAAACTATTTCGAATAAAACAATAATGCTGGAAATCAGTCCACAGTAGGCGGAGAAATCGGCGAACATACATAAAAAAAAACATACATACATCGAAACATATAACCTCCTCCTTTTTTGGGAAGTCGGTTGAAAAAGAAAATCAGTTCTGTAGTACATAATATCTCGATGAGTTCTTCACATTGTTTATTCATAAGTAAAGAGGTTACTTTATCGGATTGATATTAAGTTTTGTGGTTTCTGTTTTCTCTTTAACTAGGTACATCACTACATAGTATAAAACAAAGTCGCTTTCTCTGTCCCTATGTCCCTTTGTATGCTTAAATCTTTGAAACTACGCAACGGATTTTGATGCGGTTTTTTTTAATAAATAGAGTGATTCAAGAGGAAGGTTTATATCCCGTGCGAAGCCGGGGCGGGTCGCTAGTCTATACATATAATAAAACAGTAAAAATATTTTGTCTGTACATTTAGTATTTTTGACTGAAATGGATAGAGGGACACCTAAAAAGAATAATAGAAAGCAAAGATATTTTTTTAGAATTTCTTGTCTGTCTGTCTGTCTGTATGTATGTACACGTTTCACGCAAAAACTACTGGACGGATTTGAATGAAACTTTTTTTGTTGTATAGCTATTAAGCCTGGTCAACATATAGGCTATAATTGATTTTGAAAACTGGAACACCTGATGAAGACCCTTAACAGAACAGCTAAACTATAAGAGATATGGAAATGGTACCTTTGCAAAAGTTTATCAATCTGACGAGCATTTTCTGTTGACGTATAAAAATCAAAGATCAGGATCATCTGATGAAGAACTCCAAGAGACCAGCTACACTATTACATATATGGAAATGGCGCCTTAGCAAAAGTCGTTCAACCTGATGAGCATTTTCTCCTGACGTATAAATAGACAGGACACGGGATAGGACGAAAAGGGACTCGGGTGGGAGTGGTGGTACACGGGAAATTGTAGATAACGAGTAGACGAAGATCGTTTATTGAATGAAATATCACTTTCGATTCATTTTAACACCGCGACTGTACTACGAGTACCTAATATATTCCCGCTAGACACGGGATAACCAAATGGCTCAAATTTTGAGTACTGGAGTTTAGGTTACTACAGTTTGGAAAACAAAAAGATTTTTCATTTAAGCGAAACTCACGCGGGCGAAGCCGCGGGCAACAGCTAGTCTATACATATAATAAAACAGTAAAAATATTTTGTCTGTACATTTAGTATTTTTGACTGAAATGGATAGAGGGACACTTAAAAAGAATATTGGAAAGCAAAAAATTTTTTTTGGAATTTCTTGTCTGTCTGTCTGTATGTATGATCACGCTAATCTCCGAAAGTACTGAACCGATTTGAATGAAACTTTTTTTGTTGTATAGCTATTAAACCTGGGCAACATTTAGGCTATAATTTATTTTGAAAACTGGAACACCTGATGAAAAACCTTAACAGAACAGCTAAACTATAAGAAATATGGAAATGGTGCCTTAACAAAAGTCGTTCAACCTGATGAGCATTTTCTGATGACGTATAAAAATTGAAGATCTGGAACATCTGATGAAGAACTGCAAGAGACCAGCTACACTATAGCATATATGGAAATGGCGCCTTATTAAAAGTCGTTCAACCTGATGAGCATTTTCTGCAGACGTATAAAAATTGAAGATCTGGAACATCTCATATGAAGAGCTCCAAGAGAGATTTTTCATCTAAACGAAACTCACGCGTGTGAAGCCGCGGGCGACAGCTAGTATATAAATAATTTTTCTACTACTCTGTATGTTATTTATGTTATTTTATTTACTAGTTGTTGCCCGCGGCTTCGCTCGCGTGAATTTCCCACGGTAACAGTGCTTTTTCTCAAGATAAAAGAAGTATGTCCTATTCAGTATACTTCTACGTGTATGCGAAATTTCAGGAAGATTGATTCAGCAGATGAAGCGTGAAGAGGAACAATATTTCCATCTGTCTCTATAACTTGAGAACGACTTTACGAATTTCATTTAGTTTTTTTAATTTTCTAAAACTTTGTACAAGGTTCTTACGGAAAAAAATAAATATCGATTTGATTTGATTTGATTTGACAGAATAATCAAGGAAAATGCGCACAAAATGGGAAATTATGGAAAGCCTAACGACTATTTAATATGTCATAGCTAAGTAGGACAACGCTTCTATCAGAGTTGTTTGTAGCTTTGAGATTTATAATATCATATCATTAATTTAAAATTTTACATTTAAGCGCCTGTAAAGGTGTAATTTCTGAATCAATTGAATCTGGATTACGTTTGATTTTGAAAATAAGTACAATTGTTATAATAATCTTGATATAAATACGTAGGACACGTAGATTCTAACAATACCTTCGGCCAAGTCGGTTAGAGCATTTAGGAGTTATGGTCGAATCGCAAATTCACATTATATGAATCCTAAAAACATTACCCTCCTTTTTGGTCAGTCGAGTAAAAACAATATTCTTATTACATTCCCGTAATTCACAAACTTCGTAAGATTTTTTGATTTTTTTATCAATAGTCACTAATTTTAATAGAATAAAAAAAAACACTCACCTTATATTTCCTTTCAAATCACCAAACAGTTAAATTTACACCCACTCACAGCACAACACTAATTCACACACTTAAAAAAAAACTTTGGAACAGCACAACGAAATTCAAAATTCAGAAAGTTAACGTCACTACCACGTTCGAAATCCCAAATCAACTTTTCACAATTTTTATTTTTATTTTCAACGTCACGTAGCGTCGACTCGCGAAAAGCCTAGAGGAACGCGCGACACAACCTCCCTACTACGGTGTACGCAAGTTACTGCTGTACTGAAACACGCTATCCAGTCACGCTAACCGTATCCTACGCGAATACCATACTATTTTCTGGGAAATTAAGGGTTTATGCCATGTGTGTTGATCAATTTGAAAAATAACATTGATTGTGATCTATATAAGAGTATATTAAATTGGACGGTAACTGTATCTACGTAAAGACGAAACCGCTAAACGTAGAAACGTTTACGTAGAAGTTCTAATTAACATCGAACTGAACCGAACCGAACAGATAGCCGTTGGGGCAGAAAAGTTCTCGAGTGGCGACCACGAACCGGAAAACGTAGTGTTGGCAGGCCTCCCACTCGGTGGACCGACGACCTGGTGAAGGTCGCGGGATGCGCATGGATGCGGGCAGCGCAGGACCGGTCGTTGTGGAAATCCTTGGGGGAGGCCTTTGTCCAGCAGTGGACGTCTTTCGGTTGAGAGAGAGAGGTTCTAATAGCGTAAGTAAGTACTAAGAAAGGAACTTTGAAAATTTAACCGCTGGTGCAACGAATTAAACAAGTTTGACAAAGGGTGGCACGATATAGGATCGAGAGTCTTGGAAGAAGGAAAGAGTAGCTGTAGCCCAGTACTGGGACATAGATGCCTATTAAATAATAAATAATAGTCCCTGGGACTTCGAACCATTTTTTACACCACTGGCCAAAAAAGGAGTGTATGTTTTCAGGGTTCATGTATGTATGTAAGTTTCTTTATTCCACCATAAGTCCTGAACGGCTAAACAGATTTTGATGTGAGGGGTATTGTTAGATTCCTTGCATTCCTTGTAGTGACATAGGCATCACCCAGTTGGTTGACTGGTAGAAAAAGCCCCAGGCTTTAACTTTTTGTAATAAAGCTAAATAAATAGGCTAGGTAAGTTGTCAGTCGGTATTTTTTATTTTAAAATAATTAGCTTGTTATCGGTTGCGGCTGAGGTTTCAATGCAATTGCATACAACGTGGTCACAGCAAGACTGAACAAGTTTGTTAGTTACTCTCGGCAAAATCTACTCGACTGATTTTAATGTTTTGATCATATAGTACTTATATAGCACCAGTAGTTCTTTTTAACCCAAAATTCGCTCGGGAACAGAGCTCCGGGGTGAAGCCAATTGTTTGTTTGTTTGTTGGTTGGTTTGTTTGTTACCTCTTCACGCTTTATCTACTGAACCAATCTTTCTGAAATTTGGCATACACATCGTTAGAAGTACGGAGAAGGACATATGGTACCTTTTATCTCGCGGGAAAAGGCATAGTTCCCGTGGGAAATTCACGCGGGCGAAGCCGCGGGCGAAAACTAGTACACATATAAAAATAATAACACTTCTTAATAATAAAATAAAACTAAATCTCGGCTCTCCTTTGTATTCTTAAAATTAAAAAATACTTCCACAACTTTATTAAAATTCCTAAGTAGGTTATTCGTATCATGAAAAAGGAACATTTGCCCAACTTTCGGCAATACTCGTTCTGCAAAACCCAATTAAGTCATGACGTAAAAGAATAATAGAGGAATAAAAGTTTTATGCCCTAAAGCACTTTAGTTTTCGCCCCCCGTTTATAAAGGGCAAGTGATAAGTGATTTTTCTGTGAAGCAAATTATCTCAACTAATATTTTAAATGTGAAAGTGAGTTTGTTTGTTTCTTTGTTACCTCTTCACGATTTATCTACTGAAATAATCTTCCAGAAATTTCTCATACATATGGAAAGAAGTACTGAGAAAGACGTAGGGTACATTTTATCCCGAGAAAAAGCACTGCTCCCGTGGGAAGTTCACACGAGCAAAGTCGCAGGCAAAGGCTAGTATTTAATCCTATCCTAACTAATATTATAAATGCGAAAGTGAGATTGTTTGTTTGTAACCTCTTCACGCTTTATCTACTGAACCAATCTTCCAGAAATTTCGCATACACATAGTTTTTACTACTTTTATCCCGAAAGAGGGTTGCTATGAGAAGACAAATTTCACGCGGGCGAAAGCTCGTAAGTAATAAGATTTTTAGGGTTCCGTAGTCCGACAAGGAACCCTTATAAGATCGTTCAGTCCGTCCGTCCTAGTCTGTCACAGCAGAATATCTTCTACGTTTATGGACTGATTTGCATGTAACTTGGTTCGAGGATATTTCACATATAGATCTCATTTTTATTAAATACAAAAAAATAAAATTACCCCTTTTTAAGGGTACCTCCCCATACATGTAAAGGGGGGTGAATTATTTTTTTGAGTGCACCCCTTGTGTGGGGTATCGTTGAAAAGGACTATGAAAATAAGGTAAGTTTTCCATACAACACTTTTTATCAGCTTTATAGGATTTGCGAGATATAGCCCGCCAAAGTCGTTTACACGGTATCCCCCTGTAATTTCTAAAGTCTTAGACCTATAAATTTCAAATCACTCACGTAAAGAAACAGGCGCGGAAACTCTTATTGAAAATTGTTTCATTCATCATGTGATGAATACTTTTGAAATTATAAATAAAATATACCGTGAGATACGGGAAAAGGCTAGGGAGATGATGATGATGCAAGAAATGCAAAACAGCGCGTTGCCAAAAATGACTACGGAACCCTACTTTATGCGTGGTCCGACACGCACTTCGCCGGTTTTTATTTTGAAATATTCTCAGCTGAAGTCGTGAGCGTAATCTAGTTCCACACAAAAAACTAAATTCCTAGATTTACTCCTGGGTTTAAATTTTTGGCCTTAAAGTTCCTACTCATTATACTCCGCCTCTTACACTGGAGAACTACCACGTACGCACTAATGACCCAAGTTTGTTGGCAACTCCACAGGGCTGTCATGAAGCGACTAGCGACGCCCTGGGACAGCGCTCCCGCGGGAATTTCGGGAAAAATATTATAACATTAAAAAAACCAACATTCTTTTATAATAAACATTTTCAATCAATCATTTACCTATTTATTCTGTCAGACATAGGTAGTACCTACATGGTGTAAGTTAAGTACATTTTTTTATTTAGGTACTAGCTTTTGCCCGCGGCTTTGCCCGCGTGAATTTCCCACGGAAACTGTGCTTTTTGCCGGGATGAAAGGTACCCTATATCCTTCTTCGTGCTTCTAACTATGTGTATGCACAATTTCAGGAAGATTGGTTCAGTAGATAAAGCATGAAGAGGTAACAAACAAATAAACAAACTCACTTTCGCATTTATAATATTAGTTAGGATTTACCAAATGTTCTTTACATTGGTGTTAAATTAAATTTATCGAGCCATCCAAACATTAAAACATCTAACCTGCCAAATTTCATATGATAATGCTCATACTGCTTGTTGTTGTACTGTTCCCGTGGGTGATCCACACAAAAAGATAATAAGTCAAAGAAAAAGACACCATTATCATTATCACGTCCTATCTGAGGATGATCTGAGCAACATTACAATAGGGCAGATGTTAAAATTCTGCAAAGTAACAGGTAGATTCAGTGGGTCGTCACCAACGTGAGTTACCAGGTAACTCAAAACCCTATACGGGTCTCGGGGAATTGGGTAAAATGGTCCCAGCATAAGTGGACTGATCACCCGTCTGGTGCTCGCGCTGGCGTCCCCATATAGTAAATAATAATAAAAATAACAAATCATTATCTAGTGGCTTCTTCCCCCTAACAAAAGTGGCAGACTTTTTTCATGGAAATTTTCACTCACATCGTCTCCTCTTGCTTAAAATGCTCTTAGTTCAAACCTAAAAAAAATACTTCAATCCAAGTATAAAACATCCAATTTTGAAAACTTGTCAATATTTTCATTTCAGTTGGCAACCCTGGAGCAGGGCCGGCTCCGTAGCGTCAATTAAACGTCATAGTTTTAAACTTACAGAACCTTTGATGTGGCCGGCCCTGTGTTTTTGTGTGCCGTACATCGCTCGGTTGAAACCTACACGTGTAAATAGTTGCTAAAATATACTAGTTGCACAGCAAGATTCGACTCTTCTGGGCCTTTCGGGATAGTGTCAAATGCTATTTCAGGGTTTATTCTTACCATAGATATCCCAAATTTCAATGAAATCCGTTGAGTAGATTTTAAGTAAAGAAATTACAAACATTCCCACAAATTAAGAGTATTTATTAGTAGCTTTTTACACGACTGACCAAAAAGGAGTGTTATGTTTTCAGGGTTCATGTATGTATGTAAGTTTCTTTATTCCACCATAATTCCTGAACAGCTTAACAGATTTTGATGTGAGAGGTATTGTTAGATTCCTTGCATTCCTCCGAGTGACATAGACTATGTAAGTTGTCAGACGTGTTTTTTATTTTTAAATAATTAGCTTGTTCCCGTAGTTTAACCGCGAAAACCCACGCAAATTTAGTTTTTTACCGATTTCAACTCCTTAGTTATTAGCGGACGAAGTTACGGGCTAGTGGTCAAAAGTAACGAAAAACTGTTCCAGTTTTATAAGCCTGGCGTATTTATGAGATACCTTGTATCCCTTTGTTGAAAATAAAATACTCTTTATTTCATAAGAATTTCGAAATAATAATTGAGGTTAGGAATTCCTCCGCCATGTTGATAATAATTTGTCTAGAATATGGCCGCGCTTCACGGTTTGGGGCTGGCAAAGGAATTCAAGCACACAGCCTTGCTGCTTACTAATTTTAAAGTCTCCTTTGTAGAGGAAGTTAGGCATTTGTGAGTTGTTTCAACATAATTCTATTCACTTTAAGTTTATAAATATAAAAAAAATATATATAAAAAGCAGACACGAATTGAATGATTTTTTATAAGGGTTTATTTCAAAAAATGCCAATTCTGTGCATTTTTGCTTTTTGTATGGACTCGCCTTTTTATACATTATATTTGGGTCTCGGAAAATCGCTCAATAACGATATATCAAGTTTAGATCATAGACTTATATTATGGTTTAAACACTGCCAACATGACGCTAAAGTAAATATAAAAAATCAAACCATAGATCTAATTACGTCCTGGATCAAACGCACTCTAGTGTCTCATTCAAAGATTTCTATTATAAATTCAAATCCTTGGGCTTTCATTCGTCCGCCAGTATTCAAAAATTTAAAACTACACCCATAGAGTTATTAATCCTGTCGGAATACACCACAGACTTATTATACGTATATAATAAGTCTATGAAGTACACCTACCTAAATGCAAAACGCACGTTCGGTAAAGTACATCCCCAGCCAAAATGGCGGCTATCATTTGGTCGCATTACCACGTTATCGCGAGGCTTCGCTCTTTATGTCTTCCTGTTCCGGCGATGGAGTTATACATACAGACAGACATCGCTATCATATGCATATTGGATATTTGGGGTGACTCTAGCGGGGTAGATTGAATCTGTATAAGGAAAAATGATGAGAATTTGCTGAATAAAAATTTGCTAGTTTTCTTCTGTCGTTATGGAAATCCTTGGGGGAGGCCTTTGTCCAGCAGTGGACGTCTTTCGGCTGAGAAAGAGAGAGAGAGTTTTCTTCTGTACTAATGAGATGATTTTTTACACTATAACGCATAGCATACAAATACTTGACACAAGCCGCTTACGACTCTGAAGTTCCTTCCCTCACTCACACTTAATTAAATCCAAACATAGAAAAAAAAACATTATCTAAAAATGATTTTTTCCAAGTTTTTCATTATGATCAATCCTAGTTTCTTGTAGTTATTTGATTTTTTTTAAATCTAAATTTAAATAAAAATATCATATTATTATCTGTTTTAAATATCAAATGTAAATACAGCATAATATTAGTGAGCGTGAAAGCGACATTCATTGCACATACATTACTTATCGTACTTTTTATCCCAAAATTCCCACAGGAGTAGAAGCACGGGGTGCTGCTAATGCAACAATAGAACACCAAACACCCCTAATGATTGATGTACTGACTAATCGAACAGAAATGTCGTAATCGCCGCGTGACTTGTCCTGCGTTGGCGACAGAACGCCGCACAGCGCGATGCTGTGCTGTACCATAAAGGAATAACACCCCTAATGATTGATGTGCACTGACTAATCGAACAGGAATATCGTAATCGCTGCGTGACCTGTCCTGCGTTGGCGACAGAACGCCGCACAGCGCGATGCTGTGCTGTACTATAAAGGAATATTACACGTGACAAAGCCGCCAACATAGACACAAGTATAGATGAAAACAAAATGAAGATGCGTGATCTTCTTTTCTTCTTCTTTCGCAGAATTATTTATCCACTATAGAAAATAAGCCTCATCTTACGCACGCCAAGCTTCTCGGTCTTGTTCAATCCTTTTCCATAATGGGCCTCCAACTTTGGCGATGTCGTCACTTCAAAGGGAAACTGGTTCGTGCATACATTCACGCAAAGGACCAAATTGGAAGCCTAATTGCAGAATGTAGTCCACGGCAGCAAGATGGGTCGTCGATGTAAAGAATGTTGCTGGAAGGAACTGGATTGCGATGGCCAAGGATACAGAAGGTCGGCGTAGACAAAAGGAGGCTTTTACTGGCTAGTCATGGAAAGCTGATAATGATGATACATTTATCATTGACGCATAGCGCGGCGTCGCGCTGCTTTGTCGCATTTGCTTGCTCACGTAGGACAGGGGGTGAGGAATCGAGGAAACTTCACCATTTCGACGCCAAATTAGTTTACTTAGCCAACACTCTAGCTTGGCCGCCCTCAGCGCAATTGGTTTAGTTGTTTAATTTGATTTGTTGATAACTATATACATACTGGTCTAGGCATTGGGTTGATTTGGACTGAAATGATGATGGTCTAAATTAGAGGCAGCAGAAAAGGCTGAAAGATACACATCATCAATCAATACATCAACACAAGCAAATAAAATTGGAGTGTCTGTCTGTAATCAACATCAACAAAATCAACACAAATAAATAAAATTGAAGTCTGTAATTTCAAAATACCTAACTGCAAATTTTGTGTTATTAATCCTGAGCAAATTGTTTCTTCTTTCTTTAGTCGCATTCCTCATGATTCCTCAGTCATGAGGAAAGCGTGTCGTGGTCATTATATGGAATTAAACACACACAACGACTATCTTGGCAATGTTAATGGAGTGGTTTGCCAATGCCTTGCCCATTTCACACACTAGCTGATGATCCACCAGATTGCAGGTTTCCTAATGATGTTTTCCTTTACCTGAAGCAAGTGGTGGTCGATGAAAACTACCATACATGAGTCAGATTGGTAAACAAACTCATTTAGCACGGACAGGATTTTAAATTGTTTGACAAACCGTAAAAAGAAATACCATCAGTATCCGATAGAAAAAGCACAGGCAAGCTATCTGTGCATTTATTTTCAGTCAGGTATCAGTCCTTCCCGAATGACGATGGCTCTTCCGGAGCACTACCCTTCTATTTTGAATTCGGTAAAGTGCCCAGCGGTGCAGGCTTTCAATGGAAGCTTTCACATTGAAAGTTGCCTGAGATACATCATGAAACATAACTACTTCACTATTGCTAGTTAGTATCTCTATAAGGATTCGTCGCATGTCGTCATCTTTCAGTAAAGAACATATGGTTCAACTTGCCAATACTAGGCCATGTCAACTACTATGTCAATTGGTGTAACTGACCCACTTGTCGAACATTGTATGGACAACATAAAACTTTAACTTTCCCACTTCACATAAGTTGGTTAACCATCTACATGAAAAAAAATGGGACGAAATATTTTAACTCTAACTATCCTATCCTAATCCTAACTAATTGACCGAGCGAGCGAAGCGAGCGAAGGTCTCTAAATCGAGTTGGGGGCGAAACACATTGTTTGTATGTATGTATGTATGTATGTATGTATGTATGTATGTATGTATGTATGTATGTATGTTTGTACCGCGATAACTGCCGAACCGATGATCCGATTTTGATGAAATTTGGTAGGCATGTAGGAAATATCAATAGAATTTTCAAGTTCGTTGGGCATCAAAATCGGTTCAGTAGTTTTTGAAATATTAATAAAAATGTCCGCGATTATGTAGCAAACGAAACCATAGCGTGTTCTAACTTTGGATAACGCCATCTAGATTTTATTTAGGGAACTGAATTATGTTAGAAAAGTCGAAATCAGAGTATATCAATAAAAACGCGAGTAATAATCGCGAGGTCTAAGTTCGCGGCGAACTACTAGTATTATAAATGCGAAAGTGAGTTTGTTTGTTTACTTCTTAAAGCTTTATCTACTAAATCAATCTTCCTGAAATTTCGCATACACATAGTTAGAAGTACTGATAAGGACATAGGGTTACCTTTCACCCCGGGAAAAAGCACTGTTCCCATGGGAAATTCTCGCGGGCGAAGGCTTGGGCAAAGCTAGTAAAAAAATATATATCAAGTATATTAAAGAATTAGGACTTCGAATGGTCACGGGACCGATGACAAAAAATGTGTTATCTCGAGCCCTTCCGTGCTTCGTCCCGTCTGCGTCTGTATTATAGTCCCGCAGTCGTTAAAACCCATTGGGCCTATTGTGGTGGGTCATGACCTACCACATCCTCCTTATCCATCAATAAGGAAGGCCAGGGGCCCAGCAGCAGGGCCAATAAATGGCTGATGACGATGGTACTAAGGAACCATTTCCCGTTAATAAAAGCTTGATCCAAAAATATTTCACACTTACACTATACAATGTGAATTCAAAAACATTGCTTGTCTACTGGTAAAATTACATGCATCCAAAAAGGCCACTTTGACAAATCACAATGTGATCTATCTCCCATTTCCTAAATACTAGTCGTTCGCTGCGAACGTAGACCTCGCGACTATTAAAATACAATATTTATTTTCACAAAAAATTAAATATCTCAAAAACGGCTGGACCGATTTTGATGCCCAATGAACTTGAAAATTCTATTAACCATCCCTACATATATTCCAACTTTCATCAAAATCGGAACAATGGTTCGAGAGTTATCGCGGAACAAACATACATACATACATACATACAAACAATGTGTTTTTCGCTCCAACTTGAATTATAGCCCTCGCTCGCTTCGCTCGCTCGGTCAATTAAAAAATGGACCTTATAAGACCAGTAACAAGGTTATTTTTTTAATATTTAGGACCTGGGAAATCACATTCTGATTTGTCAGTGGCCTTTTTAGACCCTGTATTTCGTTACTAATTTCTTAGCCATGCATAGAGGTTCCATTCTCCCAGCGGTGGGCGTGGTTTCCTGAAGTGCCGTGTGAAGTGCGCACCCTACATGCTTACAGTACGTCTCATTAGTGTACTATTGTGTGCGATAATGACGGCCGGAGTCGGGTGACGTACTTATGCTTAAAGAACATATGTCTATATTTTCCACTAGCCTGTGCCCGCGACTTCGTTCGCGTATATCTCAGGTTCTAAGCGTCGCATCAAGATGAAACTTACGCCAGATTTTAAGTTAGACCTTTTATAATACAACAGTGAAAACCGCATCAAATTTGGTCCAGTAGTTTTTGCGTGATGCGCGTACAAACATACAGACAGAAAGACAGACAAAAATTCTACAAAAAAATATTTTGGCTTCTATTGGCCCTAAGAATAGTATTTTTTCTTAAAAATCTTTTATATTCAAGCATTTTCCTGCGACTTCATCCGCGTGGAATTTACCAACCAAGGACGAACAAGAAATTTAGACGGTTGGTCCATCGATGGCCGTAACAGACCGATGCGTATGCGCTGGTAGCGTAAGACAAAGAGAATATAATCAGCAGGACTCTCATACAAAAAAGTTTCCGATACAAATGTCAAAACGGGCGCACAAGAATGCGAGTAACTGCTGGTATGAATGAGATGGAAGTAGTCGGCCGGCCATGAAAAAGCTTGCGTTTCATAGATATTTGGAGTTTCGGCACACTGGCGTAAGATGAAATCTCTTTTTACACGACTGACCAAAAAAGGAGTGTTATTTTTTCAGGGTTCATGTATGTGAGTATGTAAGTTTCTTTATTCCACCATAAGTCCTGAATAGCTGAACAGATTTAGAAGTGAGAGGTATTTTTTGATTCCTTGCATTTTTCCGAATGACATAGGCTATGTGAATTATCACTATTATCAGTCGTGTTTTTTATTTTTTAATAATTAGCTTGTTAAGTTAATAATAGAACAGTGACAACTGCATCGTATTTCATTCAGTAATTTTGTGATGTGTGTGTGACGACAAAAAAAAATCATTTTAGCTTCTTTGCTCTCTATAAAAAGATGTTTCATACTTATCTTATAAGCACAGACAAAGACCAGTAACAGTTTTGTTATTATGGATAGATATTCTAATAACTAACAGAACATGTCCAGTTTTTCTTGTGGCCTAAGTAATATACCCATTTAGATTCGGGTCTCTTTCCCATAGATCACTTTGTAAAGAAATAAAGGACATTTCAAAGACTAATAAAAACGTATCGTGTTAATATTACCTCGTAGGGTTGTCAGACGTCCGGTTTTAAGGTCTCTTATAACAGCGTAGCATCAACTCGATTTTGAAAGTTATTTGCATCACTTTTTTCATTCTTCTTCTTATAGTGCCGCTTCTCATCGAAGATTGGCGACCATCATGGCTATCCGGACTTTTGAAGCTGCTGCACGAAAGAGCGTCCGGGTACTCAAGTGAAACCAGTCTCTAAGATTCTTCAGCCAAGAGGTTTTTCTCCTTCCGGGTTTATGTTTGCCCTGGATTTTCCCCCTGCATTACGAGCTGAAGAAGACTTTTTTCATAAATTTGGTATATTTTGCCATGGCGCACGAATCACGAGTGCCATCCACCCGATCGTCTCGCTTGCTGGAACGCTGCTGTCCGTACATGGGAAAATTATAAGTATAAGAAGGGAATGATGTCAATAAGATTCAAGATCAAATGAACCTAAAAGAGCCGAAGCGGCTCCGTGCCGTGAAATAACCTTTAGTGTCTGGCTGGCCACATAAAGTATATAGGTACAAGTTCGGCTATTGTAATATTTTTTCTTCTAGCTATTAGTGTGCCACTACCAACTGGTCAAAGGCCTCTTGATGGATTTGAATAATAGGGAATAGGGCTCCCTTTCAATCCTTGGTCAAGGCCAAATAAATATCCTAATCCTAACTAATGTTTTAAATGCGAAAGTGAGTTTGTTACCCTTTCACGCTTTATCTACTGAACCAATCTTCCTGAAATTACACATAGTCAAAAGTACTGAGAAGAAAACCTTAAAGGTACCATTAATCCCGGGAAAAAGCGCTGTCCCCTTGGAAAATTAACGCGGCGAAGCCGCGGGCAGAAGCTAATACAAAATAAATTTTAAAAAATACAAAATCATAAATGATTTATTCACCAAGAGAATAATAAGGTGCTGGAGCCCTGTTCTAAGTAAAAACTTGTGTTGTGCGCAAAAAATAATATTTTTGCAACTATTTTCACTACTCTGGCAACCCTACATCGTGATTTATAGTCTGTGCAAAAAATACACGGCGATATTAAATCGTAGGTTCGGTAGGTGCGGCTAAGTTGTCAACGGTACCAACTTTCGTTGGGTGATTAATAACGCCAACTTGTTGTTGAAATCTGCCACGTCACGGCTTATTTTGGCCGAAATACAGCCTAATGATCGGCCGGCGATGTGCGGTACATACGTCTCGGTATATGGAATGACTACTAGCCGCGCCCCGGGTCTTCGTTTCAGTAGGAATTTCGTGATTGAAGAGTACCTACGTACGTATGCGTCTGTAAATAAGGTGTTATTCCAGTAAGCCTCTATTTTCGGAAATACTTAGGCCTACTCCATCCTCTTTTATGACTCCCTGTTTCTAGCCTTCCTTATCCAGGAAGCATGGTGGTCACAACTGTGACACCAAGCTTCCTGATATCGTCCACCCATCTCTCTGCTGGCCAAAGTAATTATTATTCCATTAATACATCGTCTCCATATCACAAAGTTTTTCAGCATGTGGAAAGTCCAAAATGGACGATGTCGCGACGGAACCGGAAGTTATAAACCAGCGCGAGCTTTCGATAAGCTTAATGTCATGCCACTGGTAATGCGGTGTGTTAGGCGCACATTACACATGATTATAAGCTTACTAGCTAGCTGAGCCCTTGTGACACAGTTCCGTGGGAATATTGAACCTATGTGAACCTGCGTGCTATGTGTATTTTATATTACAACAACCAGTGTACGAGTGAGATTAACTAAGCCGTGAGATGAATCAGGATAGAGATATAATAGTCCCAAAGTAAATTCGAGACTTGTGTTATAGGATACCATACCATGGACGTACGTCCATGTAGGATTACCCCAGCAAGTCACTAGAAAGATTTTTAATTTTCTGCCAATCTAATGTTGCTACATTAATTTATTTTATAGCGCCATCTATGCTACAATTGAAATAATATGATTGACTCTTTGTTGTGTAGCAAGCTTAAAGCAAGGATTTATAATTGTCTGTAAGTGAAGTGATTGTGCTGTTTGTATTATTATGTTTCGTGTAATCGATAGATGGCAGAAGTAGTTTTGAAAGCTGCCGTTTGTCAAGTTTTAGTTTGACAAAATTTTGACGTTGACAGCGCTGTTATGTTGCCTCACCCACACCGTAGTAAATTACCACTGAAACTGGTGGATTCAGCTGCTCTTGTAGTGGAAATAAACCTAACTACCTAAACCTACTAATATTATTAGTTAATATCTGTTGAATTTTTGTTGAATTGAAGCCTTTGAAGCTTTCTATTAGATACTGTTCTAGCCCCATAATATCTTGATGGCTATACTATAACGTTCGGTACTACTATAATATTGACTTGAATAATGTGTATAACTCCGAATAAAGTAAAATAAAAAGACCTGGGGCCCTATTTTTGAAAGTATGACATACCGCTGAAAACGAATAGACTATTATGTCGCACTCGTCCTACTATGTCACTAAAAACATAAAAGCCGTATTTTTGAAATCACTCGTCTAGCAATGTTGCCAGTGATATGAAAATAATGCGAGAAATAATTTCTGCTCCATTCTACGCAACGAAAACCGAATCGGTAACGAATCGTAAAAAAAATGTTCGTAAATTTTCAAAGAGAACGTAAGCGTTAAACGGAACGCAATATTGAATAATAGATTCCATCTGTGCAGAGCAACTACGCTCTGCTGCCAGAAAATGTGCGCAGAGCGAATCCGGACAAACGAAGCGGCGGGAAGAATTCTGTACCGGAACTTCACCGGGAAAAAACCACCGGTAAAAATAAGTACCGGGAAAAAATCTCCACGCGGCACCACGTTTGCCCGACTAAAACCTAACTAACTTAACGCAGTCTGCTACCACCGTAGCTTATGAAGGGAGCTACAGGGCCCTATATAATAACCTAACCTATAAATTAATTACAATGGAAAACCACTTACCAAGCTAAATCTTCTTTCTCTTCGGATCCAAACTTGAGTGTCTTCGGGAAGGGGGAATTCCTAATCACCCTACCTAACCCATGAGATCTCAATTCCCCAAAACACATAAATAGATTTCTTCCCGAAATCGGCTCGGCAACAGATAGCTGTGAGCGAGCAGCCACGCGTCACATCCCACAGGAGAAAGTCACAATGACGGGTACACAAACACAAAGTTCAATAGTTATTTAACAAACAGGAAATTCACAAATACAACTCAAGTTAATTAGCAATCAAAGAACGCGGGCCCTCTCGCGTATTAAAAATCAAACCGATATCGCATGGGACAATGGCGACCGTCCGCGAGCCATTTTACGCGAGCAATGTGAGAACCCCAAAACGCCTGGCGGCGATAACAGGAAACGCCTGCGTTTAGTTTTACCCAATATATTACAAACATCCCCCGTCCCGGTCTGAGAAGCAGACCGCTAGCTTACTCTACGGGAAGGCGGGCGAGAGAGGTCACACCTCTCCTTAAAATCGAACCGTCGACCAACACCTCAGCCACACGCGGAGTGCCATCTCCGCCAAGAATCAAACGTAATATGCGAGCTCGTCGCCAAAGCAATGAGGGCAAATTTGCCTCTTTTAACAATACTAAATCACCCTCCCTGGGAGGCTCAGTCCTGTCTGTCCACTTCACTCTTTGCTGCAGCAAATGCAAATATTCAAGCGACCAGCGACGCCAAAAGTCCTGGCTCATTTGCTGCAACATTTGAAAACGCGACAACCGATATACGCGTTCATCCTTCCACGGGTATTCGGGCAGGGCATTCAACGGCCCTCCCACCAAAAAATGACCAGGGGTGAGAGCTTCCAAGTCATTTGGATCTGGAGATAGCGGACAGAGAGGACGAGAGTTGAGGACCGCCTCAACTTTACAAAACACTGTGGCCAGCTCTTCAAAAGTTAGAGCCGTTTCTCCGATAATGCGGCGGAGGTGGGTCTTTGCGGATTTCACAGCCGCTTCAAAAATCCCTCCCCAATGGGGGCAACTTGGGGGACTAAACTTCCAGGTTATTCCCCTTTGAGCAGCAATTTGACTTAAACTAGTACAATTCTTATCAATAAACACAGAAACATCCTTAAGATAATTTACAGTTCCCTTATAGTTTGTGCCATTATCAGACCTAATAAGGGAAGGTAGACCTCGACGCGAAACAAAGCGATCCAACGCGGCGACGAAGGCCTCCGTAGTCAGAGCCGATACCACCTCCAAATGGACAGCCTTGGTGGCCAAACAAACAAATACACACAAATAGCCCTTCACAATACGGGCATTACGAAAGGGAGAAGCCTTGATCGAAAAGGGACCGGCAAAATCGGTTCCAACGCCGTCAAACGGTCTCGAAGGTCGGATTCGATCAGCGGGCAAATCACCCATCTGTGGTTGCATCGTGGATGCCTTCAACCTATAACATGCAATACATCGAAACAGGACACTACGGATTGCTCTTCGGGCAGACAAAATCCAAAACTCGCGTTGCAAAATAGCCAACAAAGCATTGCACCCAGCATGGGCGTTACGAATGTGTCGATCAGACACCAAAAGCTGCACCAAGGGTCCGCCCTTGGGCAACAACAGAGGATGGCGAGTCTCATATGGAAGATCCGCCTTCCGGAGCCTGCCTCCAACCCGAAGAAGCCCATCCGAGTCGATGTACGGGTTCAAACGAGCGACCGCGCCCTTCAACTTAGCGCGTGCGTCGCGCAAAATATGAAGCTCTGACTCAAACCGTCCGGTCTGCACGACACGGACCCAATGCAACAATGCGCTCCGGCGCTCTTCTGCACCTGCAATCGGCTCCAACCGCTTTGCCTGTGGGTTTCTACAATTATGTATAAAACGCTTAATCCAACTGGTAACACCCAGAAGCTTATCCAAACTGCTATACCGAGCAAGTAGCCAATCCGGCTCCGACGTCGTCTCAGCGACTACAGCATGTACACGAAGCCCAGTCAAACTCAAAGAAGTAACATCTGTCTGACAGACAGGCCAAGATGTTTCTGATCCCATCAGCCACTCTGGACCCCACCAGAGCGGGTGTGACACCAATTCTGGTGCCGTACAACCTCGGGAGGCACAGTCCGCTGGGTTAAGCTCTCCCGGCACATGTCTCCATGTTATATCAATTCCGATATTCTGGATTTGGGAAACCCGATTTCCCACAAAAACCTCCAAGGTATGTGGGGCCGCGCGCAACCATGCAAGCGCGACCTGGCTATCCGACCAGGCGAAGATGTCTCGTATCTCGACCGTGGCCGCCAGCTCACTTGCAACGTGATGCAACAATTTAGAGAGAAGGTGAGCTCCACTCAACTCAAGCTTGGGAATAGTCAGCCTAGTCCTGATGGGGGCGACCTTGCTCTTCCCTAACAAAAGCGAGACATTGACCCGGCCATCGGCGTCAACTGTCCGCATATAGACTGACGCGGCGTAGCCTCGCTCCGACGCGTCACAAAAGCCATGCAGGCTGGCTCGATATTTCCCGGGTGGCAATATTCGACGAGGCAAGGCAATCCGATTGACTTCCTTAATCGATGAAAACAACTCGAGCCAATCATCCAATGGAGAGCCAAACAGCGGCTCGTCCCACGAGACGCCCAAAGTCCAAAGTCTCTGAAGAAGACACTTTGCAGAGAATATCACTGGACTGATCCAACCGCTTGGATCAAACATACGAGCTATTACGGACAACACCGTTCTCTTAGTCCAGACTTTTGGTATTTCCAAGTCCACTTGGAATGTGAAAATATCGGTTAGCGGCTGGTACTGCATGCCCAGCACCGCTATCCTGTTGGGATCATCCACATCCTCAAACAGGTGAGGGTTCTGTTGGTGATCCTCCGGGATCCCTTCTAGAACTTTAGGCTCATTGGACAACCACTTACGTAGCTCATAGCCACCCGTTTTCAATATTTCAATCAATTCGTCCCGCAGTAGGAGGGCCTCCTCAATACTTTGGGCTCCGGTGCACACGTCATCTACATACAAGTCACGTGACAGCACGGAAGCCCCACGGGGAAAGCGGATCCGTTCCCGCTCTGCCAATTCAAGCAATGATCTGATGGCGATATAGGGACTAGATTTCAAACCATACGTGTTTGTGTTGAGTTCATACACCGTCACAGGATCCTCAGGGCGCTCACGCCAGAGTATCAACTGGAATCGCCTGTCCTCAGGATGTATGACTGTCTGGCGGAACATCATCCGGATGTCCGCACCAAAAACCACTTGATGTCTTCTAAAGTTCAAGATGATGTCAATTATGTCCCTATGCAATTTGGGACCTGAATGTAAACATAGATTCAACGAAACCCCGTTCGAAGTGGGTGCGGACCCATCGAAGACGGTCCTCAATTTGCCTGTTGAGGCCTTCACCACCGCGTGGTGGGGCAAAAAGTAATGCTCAGTTGAGCTCCAATCAACTCGAGCCGGAGACATGTGACCCAAATCCTCGTACTCGCGCATAAATTCAATATATTTATCGCGAAGTACGTGGTCACGCTGCATACGTCGCTCCATGGACAGCAGTCGTTTCTCCGCAAGCGCCCTACTTTGCCCTAGGCTAGCACGTGTAGCAACAAATGGTAATCTAGTTACAAACCGACCGGAGGGCAACCTCTCCGTGGTTGATCGAAAGAAGGCTTCGCACTCAGCGTGTTCCGGATCCATCCTGGAACTCATAGGTGGCTCCTCCACCTCCCAAAACCTTTGCATGGTCTTGGCCAAGGACGCTGATGCGACGACCGGTGGCTCCTCCACGGTGCTATTATCAAACACAGGGCCCATCAGGGCGAAACCAAAGATAGTAGACACTGACATCAGTGAAGACGAACCCAGAGCTTTCTGGGTACCCAACAAAATCCAACCCAATACGTCCGAGCCCAGGAGCAAGTCCACTGGGCCGGGATGAAAAACAAAGGGGTCGGCCAAATCCAGACCCGAAACCAAAGACAACACACCCGGCGGTATGTCTGTCGAGGGCTGCCAACCCGCAATGGTATCCATTACCATAGCCGAAGTCGTGATCCTCATTGTGGAGGACTTCAGCGAAGAAAAGGTGACAAGTGTCTGGCCCGTCAGACACTTCACTTGTATGCCACCAACTCCAAGAAGTGGCACAGGCGAGTCTTCCACGACTAAACCTAACTGGCGTGCCACTCGAGTGGTAACCAAACTGCTTTGAGCCCCTGAGTCCAACAGAGCTCTCAAATTAATGGCGTCCCCCCCACGACCCCATACGCGGACCACCGCGGTAGGGAGCAGAACCGTCCGCGGCTCTGTCCCAGCAAGGGAGCAAGCTAGTTACGGGCTCCCCACTCTCTCCAAACCAGGGGCGCGCCACTGACCCGGATAATATGGCGGGCGAGTGCACATCCCCATCTGAGGGGGGGCATAACCCGCGGCCCGGCCATACCTATGGTACGGCGGGTGGTACTCCAGCCGTGGGTACTCGTGCAGCGGCGGAGAAACCGCTGCGGCTGCATGTGTTGGGCATTGGTAACCCGCGTGGAGGGGGGTGTCCCCACTCTCACGTCCGATCTAGGGCCCCCGCCCATGGGGGCCCTATCCGGGGCCTGGCCAGTCACATACTGGCCACGACCTTGTGGCGCGTGGTCCCGGTCCGCCAAGACCCGCGCCGGTACGCGACCCCCCTCCCGAGGGGGGGTGCGACGAGCGAAGCCGCGTCCTCCGTCCGAGGGTGGAGGGCTTCGCGCAGGAGCGCCCCCGCCCATAGGGGACCCCTGCCTCAAGAACCGGGGGCCATCCCCGTTCCGGTTCATGCAGAGCATCACGTGGTGCAGCCCACGGCATGCACTGCATGGTATGGCTCTGGGACAGTCACGTGCATAGTGACTGCCCAAACAGTAAAAGCAAAGTTCATGCCGCCTTGCCATGCGGCGCCGATCTTGTACTGGCAGTCTCTGCCAGTCCCTGCATTGCAGCAGGCTGTGGCCCATCCGACCACATTGCAGGCAGTCCGCGTCCCTCGCGACTGCTGCCGTGTGTGCAACCCGCGCACCAGCTCCACGCGGTGGCGGTTGCCGTCCCTGTTGGGGCCTCCTCGCCATGAGGGTTCCAAGGGCCTACGTTCAGGCGCTCTGGATGGCGCTGAGTCCGTCATGGTATTCTCAGCCGCCCGTGCCTCAAACTCCAAAAACTTCACCAAGTCAGTGAATGTTGGTAGGGTGGTGCTATCCCGTTCCGCATTTTCGCGCTCAAACCGCGAGCGGATGTCATTGGGCAATTTGCCCAATACAATGTGCACCAACAAAAAAGACCATTGGTCCACCGGCAGCCCCAGTGTGCGGAGCGCGTTACAGGCCACTGTAACGGGCGTGAGCAACTGCAGGCGCAACTGTGCCCTGTTGGCCACCTTGGGCAGGGCCATCAACTGTGCGGCGTGCGCATCCGCTAACAAACGTAAGTTTTGGTAGCGGGAGTTCAATAACTCCCAAGCCGTATCGTACTGGTCGTCCTCCACCCGGAGGTGCTGGATGAGCGACCGCGCTTCATCCTCAAGAGTGGAGAGGAGGTAGGCCATCTTCTGGGCCTTCGACAAATCCTGTCGTGCTACGACCAGGGACTCAAACATATTTTTATATGCTACCCACTCCTCCATCCTACCCCCAAAGTGGGACAGCTGAAGGGTGGGGAGCCGACCAGTAACCGCTGGTCCTTCCTGTCTAACAGGTGTGCGAGGGGCTGGTCCGCCAGCCTGTCTCGCCCTTATTGCGGTCACCGCCTCCGCGATATCATCGTGCAGACTCAGGATCTGGTCCATGTCCGCCATGTGACCTGCGTAGACCTCCGGGGCAAGTTCGGCTTCGGTAAGCACCACCATGGCCGCTTCCGCGCTAATCAATCGTGAGTGGAGGTGATCCGCTCTTAGCAGTATGGCGCCCTCCCTGTCCTTCCGGGACAGGAGTCCTCCGGCCGTCACAAACCATCTCAATTCGTTGGCGAGTGTCGCCTTAGCATTGGGGACCTTCGCCATCGCGTCAAGTCACAAACAAAAAATAACAAAAGGTAAATAAAAAACAACAAAATCAAACAACTACACGAAGAACCGCGGTAGGTATGAGAATGGCACAAACCCGGAACGCACGGTACAAACCGCAAGCAAATACAAAAAAGGTTACAAATATTCTTATACAAACAAACTAAGAAAAATCTAATAATTTTTACAAACAATTAATTATTTTTTACAAACGAACAAATAGAGGGTAGATAAACTACGCTCTGCTACCAGGAAATGTGCAGAGCAACTACGCTCTGCTGCCAGAAAATGTGCGCAGAGCGAATCCGGACAAACGAAGCGGCGGGAAGAATTCTGTACCGGAACTTCACCGGGAAAAAACCACCGGTAAAAATAAGTACCGGGAAAAAATCTCCACGCGGCACCACGTTTGCCCGACTAAAACCTAACTAACTTAACGCAGTCTGCTACCACCGTAGCTTATGAAGGGAGCTACAGGGCCCTATATAATAACCTAACCTATAAATTAATTACAATGGAAAACCACTTACCAAGCTAAATCTTCTTTCTCTTCGGATCCAAACTTGAGTGTCTTCGGGAAGGGGGAATTCCTAATCACCCTACCTAACCCATGAGATCTCAATTCCCCAAAACACATAAATAGATTTCTTCCCGAAATCGGCTCGGCAACAGATAGCTGTGAGCGAGCAGCCACGCGTCACATCCCACAGGAGAAAGTCACAATGACGGGTACACAAACACAAAGTTCAATAGTTATTTAACAAACAGGAAATTCACAAATACAACTCAAGTTAATTAGCAATCAAAGAACGCGGGCCCTCTCGCGTATTAAAAATCAAACCGATATCGCATGGGACAATGGCGACCGTCCGCGAGCCATTTTACGCGAGCAATGTGAGAACCCCAAAACGCCTGGCGGCGATAACAGGAAACGCCTGCGTTTAGTTTTACCCAATATATTACAAACACCATCTATATCCGTATCCGGTTGTCTATGTCATTTATGATTTTGACGTAAAAAACGTTCGACCACCAAATCATACGAAAACGAGTGGTCTAGACCACTCGTTGCGAATTATTCGACATAGACAATTCAAAAATACGGAATAATGGATATCGAATGAAAAATCATTCGGCTCACGCTTTTTTGGTGAGTCACACTTTCAAAAATAGGGCCCCTGACATGTTTCAAAGAGAGTTTTTATAAATATAAGGTAGTAGCCAACCAGCAACAGCAACCATGCATTCAAACAGGTCGCTAAGTCGTAAAGTGGTTTTGGGGAAAATCGTCTTCATACATTTTGGGGAAATTCAAAAGGATATCCGTGGAAGCAATAAGTACTTTTAGTACTTCCATGAGGATATCAGGATATCAATATCAGTGAGGGTTTGGAGAGATAAGTACAGCTACATCCAATTCTGCAGTCAGAATTTCTCATACTAATTGATTAAAGCAGTAATTGCTCTTAAGACCTTATGATTATGTGTTGTTTCTTAAATTCTAATGTGTGTCTAATGTCGACTGACTACGATGTTTCCGTATAGTTCCAAAGAGACGGGACTCCCATATAAAAAGTGTCCGACACTAATGTCAAAACGGAGGTACTACTGATAGTGATGCACTTATGCGAGGAACAGCAGGTATGAATAAGATGGAAATAATCGGCCATCAAAACGCTACCCCGTTTCATAAGTAAGTTTTTTCCTTTGAAGTTGCGACCACATTCGTATGGAGCAGCAATAAAAATGAATATTTGACGGTGAATGAAAAAAAGACAGATATTTATTACCGTTTTAGTTGCAAACTGTGATGAAGACAAATTCACTTATTTTCTAGTGATACCTATTTATCTATTTGTGGAGTATACCTTACCAACACTTGACAATTCAGACCAATAAAAATATTATGGAAACAAAGCGAAATTCATATAGTATTGCTTTGCATAATAGTGGCAGCAAAATAACCTCAATTCCTAATGAAAGTAACTGGATAGAGTAAGTATTTTTAAATTAATAAATAGATTTGATAATTACTATGTGTAGGTATGTAATGTTTTGTGATCGAACATAAAGTCATAATATATACTTAATGTTTAATGTATTGACATATAATAAATGATTTTGCTTTGCAAAAGTGATAGCCTTAAAATTAAATAAAAAATATTAAGTAATTAAATATTATAATATTGTTTTAGTGGAGGACACGTTGGGCTTAGCGATTTGCTGACGCAGCCTTGCAGCAAAGCAGAAGACCGACTATTATCTCTGAGCAGCAGCAACGATAATGTTGGAAGAATATGAAGGCTATGGTTTTACCTACCAGGCGTTTTGCTGATCTATTTGATGTTTATCTACTGTTCGTCGTGCACTTCAAGCTTCAAAAACTGGATAATTTATTTCGTTTCCCGAAATAAATATCATCCTTGGCCAGCGCAGTCTTCTGACCTCAACACCATAGAAAATCTATGGGGCCTGATGGTGTATAGGAGGCAAGCAAGGAAGAATCGGTTTCTCACTGTATGAAAGTTTAGAACAGCTTTATTGTGATTGAAATGTGTGTAGAAAAACAATAACGGGACCTATACAAAATAGTGAGTTAGTGATTGGTGTTCAAAATGAATTAGTGAGTTCATTAAATAAGTAGGTAGGTATATTCCAATTATCTTCTTTCTATTATTAGGTAATATCAAATCAGGTTTTATTAACGTATATTACTCGTATAACATTATTTAAATTATTTTTATACTTATTACTTGTTTTTGTATAAAGAATACGAGGTTATGTTTCGTATAAAAACATATTCTATATAAATTGTTAAATGTTGAGGTATAGTTTCAATCTTCTTTTCGTAATGAAAACGAATACTTAAGCTATAACCTCAATATTTACTAACAAAGAGCGAAGGTAAAATTTCGTAATAAGTAAAATAAATAAACAGATACTTAGCTTACTGCAAATGCTTATTTTTTAAGTTCATTTTAGGGTTTTTATTTTGTAATTAGGTAGGGAAGATTAAAATATAAATTTTAATTTGCACAGAAGTTTATAATAATAAATTATACATAAGTATAATAAACCTATATATTTACACGAATAAATAGCTGTTATGATTATTGTGCATTTTTATTTTATAACAAATATATATATAAACCACATTACTTGCATTATATAAAATTACTCTAAACTTAAGGCTCAGAATTTCGCGTTTTGCCAACCAAATTACTTTGCTTGCACTTACTGTACAGTTCTGAAATTTTTGCTAATAATAGATTAGGAAATTAGCAACACAGTGCAAGAACCGAAAACATGATTTGACTAAGTTTGCTCGATAAAAAATAATCCTAAACATTGTACCTAAATTACCAAAAACTCTGTAGTACAATGATATTTAAAAAAAATTATTTCACATTAATGTAGTTCATATGATTAGTGAATTTTTAATTAAAGAATTTATTAAAACAAGTTATTTATTTCTACACAATCTTAAATTATAACATTATTCACCTACGTCCATCGCAATTTTTAATGGAAACATCATACCTTCCTTGTCGTTCATATGGCAACTCGTCTTACCTCTCTGTCCTCAGACTGCCGGTGGCATTTAGACAAGGCAGACGCATGTCAAATTGCTCCGCAAATTTACTTACGTAAAATATATTAACATGGGGGTTGTTATACAAATCAAGAACTAGATGGCGCTCTCAAAAAGTCGTCAAAACAGCACGATGCTGCTTTGCGACGTGAATCACGAAAATCAGACTTGCTTATTCTTGAATAAATGCATTTTTAATACACTCATTAATGGTCAACAATATTATTAATAAAAATAATTACCAAATAAAAAATAAAAACAAAGTAAAAAAAATTGTACTGGGAATCGAAACTGCGAATTTTTCTCTGAAGTTCTAATAAAATTATACTGCGATAAGAAAGCCGACAGACAAGAGGGCGCCTCTTTTTCTAATTTGTGCCGTTTATGTATCGGATAATGTTTGTTCACTTTTTACCCACGACACGACTTTCTTGACAGACTGTGTTTATATTTTTTCTTCTTATATATCTCCCACATGCCGACGTAGTCGGTATATAATTAAATGTTGTTTGTAAAATAAAATATAAAAAAATGTATTAGAATTTAAAAATCAAAAAATATCACGGAGGAGATTTGAACAGTCTTTCTCGTTTTGATCGGGCTGTCTGTACGTAACCATTATTCTAACAACTTGTTCGAAATGCATGTGAAATTTCTCATGTTATATAACACTAGTTTTTGCCGCGGCTTCACCCGCGTGAATTTTCATCGGGAACAGTGCTTTTTCCCGGGATGAAAGGTTCCTTCTCCGTCCTTCTAACTAGGTGTAGGGTTACGTACCTACATCACTGTACCTTTGTGTCATATGTACTTATACTTATGTTTATTTTAATTGTTTATGTTACTTCAACGGAGCGGAGACTACATCAGTAGTTCTCCGGCGTCCATATTAAACGGTCAACTCAATCCAGTATTTCAATCAGTGATCCTGCTAGTGCCCAAATAAACTATTTTTAAGACAGAACACGCTAAGACACTTCCATTATTACAGTAATTACACAGAAACAATTTAATTATACTGTTCATACACAATCACAGTATATTTATATATGACATAAAGGTACAGTGATGTAGGTACGTAACCCTACACCTAGTTAGAAGGACGGAGAAGGAACCTTTCATCCCGGGAAAAAGCACTGTTCCCGATGAAAATTCACGCGGGTGAAGCCGCGGGCAAAAACTAGTGTTATATAACATGAGAAATTTCACATGCATTTCGAACAAGTTGTTAGAATAATGGTTACGTACAGACAGCCCGATCAAAACGAAAAAGACTGTTCAAATCTCCTCCGTGATATTTTTTTTGATTTTTTTAAATTCTAATACATTTTTTTATATTTTATTTTACAAACAACATTTAATTATATACCGACTACGTCGGCATGTGGGAGATATATATACATATTTCATTATTACAGTAATTACACAGAAACAATTTAATTATACTGTTCATACACAATCACAGTATATAGGTATGTGTATTTGAAATTTCAGGAAGATTGGTTCAGTAGGTACATAAAACGTGAAGAGGTACCTAACAAAAACAAAATCACTTTCACCATAAAGTTATGTTTAATAAAAAAAGAAAACCGAATTCCCAAATAACAGCAAGGATTTGAACCTAGCACTCTCCTAATCTAACTTCATCAACTTAACCGTTTGGCCAAACGCTAATATGACATCACTGTCGAAATGTTACATTACATATTTCAACGTACTATACATGTATTATGTAAGTGGCTTTACGAAAACACTGACTAAAACACATTTTTTGTAAACTTTTCCTTAATTTAGCATTCATTAATTTGAGTTTTCTTGATTTTCATTTTTAAATAAGTATTTCAAGAACAAATTTGTTGAACAAGGTTGAAATAAAAAAACAGTTTATTAGATGGTTTAGAGATTATGAGATAGATGGAGCTAAATTTTACTATTTAGTTCCTCTGAGGGGCGCCCTTGTAGTTTACAGTTTGTTAGTTTAGGTCGGGGGTGAAATCTAACTTTCTTATTCACGCTTTCTGACCCTTAAGAATTGGGTATAATATGAAAATTAAGTTTCGGACTGTGACTCGTACTTGGACCTATAGTAACTGCAGTCTATCCGACTACCAATTAGACTAGCAGATGCATTAACTTGTGGTGAAATTAACAATTGGTTGCGTGTCGCTATACTCACCATTATTAGTTTGCTTTACAATAAACTATACGTATTGTATATTATACTTCTGTCTCAGACTCGATGGTGTCATAATTCTTAATACTTAGTATACCGTGAATTTGATAGATGGCAGCATGAGCAGTGAGCACGCAGCAGAGTTGTGTCTAGGTGTGGGTGGGTAATATGATAATTAGCTTAGTGTGAGTAATGTTCTTATTGTAATTATACGTCCGTAATATGCACGTTACGCACACAATGAAGGACTGCGCGCCTGCAAGGCAATACGATCTTTAAGGTATGACTCCATTTTTGACGTTTGACTGTACATAAACAGTAATCTGGCAACACTGAGACATAGACACGACAAGCTAGCTTTGCTTGGTTGGGTTGTCCGAGTTGGACGCGTTTTGTTGTACCCATTAGCGTTCCAGGCCCTTGATTCTATAAATTACAAACGTCGTGCCTCAATTGTGTCTTAAAGGCCAAAGAAATCGTAATAAAACATAGAAGTCTTACAGAGATCTTGTCACTTTATTTACATTTCCTTGGATCTAGGGACACAATTGAAACACGACATTTACGTTGTCTATCGATAGTTGTCCTTGTAAAATAGTCACAATATCGATAAGCCTATCGATAGTATTGTTTATTGAAATACAAGTGTCAATAGTATCGATAGTATTGATTAGAAAACGTCAATAGTATCGATAATATCGAAAACCAAAACTATGGATAGCATCGATACTATTCTTTATTTCGTATCACCCAGCTGACCCAGCACAATTAAAAAGTTTATATTATAGGTAATTCCGCTTAGGATATGTTATTGGATGCGCAAGTTGGAGCTAGAACTCGTTCAACAGAAATAGTTTATTTATTGGAGGTCTGGGCAACACAAATCACCAAATACAACGTCAATAGTATCGATAGTATCGAATACCAAAACTATCGATAGTATCGATACTATCGATAGGCCTATCGATGTTGTGCTATTTTTGACGTTCACAAATAGTTACAATGCTATTGACAATACTATCGATAGTCAATACTATTGCTCAACACTAGTACCCATAGAGAAAAAATCTTACGTTTTTTTTTTGTTTTGTTTGTACTACGTTTGGTTGGTGTTGGTTGCATATAATGTAAGTAATCACTATTCAGATTCACTTCACTACGTGCTAGTGCTACCTACCTACTTGTGCTACCTACTCGTCGTTGGATGGAATGAATCCAACAAGTGTGAAAATTCTGCCTGTTTTTGTTGTTTTGTTTATCGTCCTCAGTTGATAGAATTCTATTTCGTTCGTATCACCGAGCACAATCTAAAGTTTATATAATGCCGCGTAGGATTTGTTATTGGACGCGCAAGTTGGAGCTAGAACTCGTAGAATTCGTTCAACAGAGAGAGTTTATTTGGAGGCCTTTGGGCAACACAAATCACCAAATTCAACAGAAATACAAGGCGTACGCTGAATTTGCAGCTAAATTGGGTGTTGGGTACACAGGTAAACCAATTTTTGTTGTTTTGAGCATGTTTCCAAATACCTCCTTTCTATTTCAATATTGTGGCCATCTTATCCAACCAATCAACTTTTATTTTTACTTTGCCTGAATATTAATTTATTAAAATGCGATTATACATTCGCACTATTTTAAGTATTGCCAAGTTAAAACGATTAAACATTCTAAAACATTACAGTTGAAATAGAAAACTATCTAGAATAAAATAAAAACACATGTGAGTGAAGCCGTGGAGCCCAGGTTAGTTAGGCCTGTCTAGATTGTCAGTTATTTGCATAGGACCTTACCTATACAATGAACGGGCCATCTTGAGAGGCAGGAATCAAAAAGTGGGTTGAATATTAACATATATTTCTTGTCAAAATTATTGATATTTCCCTGCTCATTCCATCACACATGTATTTCACATACAACTAAAAAGTGAAGTGAAGTTGCATTTTATTGAGGAACTAGCTTTCGCCCGTGTGAATTTTCCACGGGAACCGTGCCTTTTCCCGGGATGAAAGGTACCCTATGTCCTTCTCCGTACTTCTAGCTATGTGTATGCGAAATTTCAGGAAGATTGGTTCAGTAGATAAAGTGTGAAGAGGTAACAAACAAACAAACCAAGAAACTCACTTTCACATTTATAATATTAGTTAGGATATATTCAGCTTGGCCACTACACATTTGTTTTATTTCTGAAAACCACTGCAAATGTGGCAAAGCTATTGAATGATAATATTGTTTGCAATTTTATGATATTACTTACATTGTTATCTAAAAATCCTAGTAACTTGGAACATTATGAATAGTTGTGCGCTGCAGCTTTGCTCTTGAACAAACAGACAGATAGACACAGCAGGGGTTTTTATTTTATAATAAAGCAAGTATTAGATTATATTATATTAGCAATAAAGATTAGTATAGATTATATCTAATAAATACTAAATGATTTTGTTTTGCTTCAGCCCGGTCAGTTCGAGATCGGTGGGTGAACATACGGAGTACCTTCCATCACAACCTTAGGAGGGTGGAGAAGTCGAAGAAGACAGCCCGGAGTCCAGCTGAAGTGTATGTCCCCTCGTGGCCTCTTTGGAAACCTTTGCAGTTCCTCCGAGAAGCCCCTAGGAAGGAGGACATTGGAAATTATGAGGTAAGCATTTGGGACTATCTTTATCTTTCGGCTTTGCCCATTTAAAATTTGTTTTTAACCCATTTCACCCCTTTTATTTATCATTATTTACTTTTTGGGGATGCCAGCAGACAGTCCTCTCATACTGGGACTATTTCACCCAGTTCCCCGAAACCAGTAACATAGGGTTTTGAGTTAATTGGTAACCCACAATTAGGGGTGGAATTTCCGAAGTTCGTTTCTTATTGCTCTTGCTGTATGTATAGAGATAATCTGGTCATTCATAAAGTACATCAGAGGGGGGAGAAGATCGGTCAAGTATGACATTGTGTGACAAGGAAAAGGAGGGAATTTCGTGATGTCACATTTTAAAATCTAATAGTTCAAAAAATATTATTATTGAGGTGTTTTTAGTTGTCATCATCATCATCATAAAATTTAAGAGCGAGGCTCTTGTCGGTGGAGTTCCTTCCATTTTTCTCTTTCCATTGCTAACTCTTTCATTTCTTTATACGACACAACGTTCACTTTCTCCTTTATTTGCCGCATGTAACTCTGTCTTGGTCTCCCTGGGCCCCTTCTTCCTTCTATCTTTCCTTCTATGATGTTTCTTAAAAATGCATCGTGTCGTATTAAGTGCCCTAACATTTTCCCCCTTCTGTTTTTTATATTTTTCATGATGGTTCTTTTTTCGCCGATTCTATTTAAGACCTCTTCATTACTTATTCTTTCCGTCCAGCTAATTCTTTCCAATCTACGCCAACACCACATTTCGAATGCTTCTAACTTTTTCTTTCTTTTTTAGTGAGGGTCCATGTCTCGCATCCGTACAGGGCAATGCTCCAAATATATACTTTAACGAGTCGCTTCCTAACAGATTTAGCGATTTTGGCTGTCAAAAGGTGTTTCTTTTGGTGAAACACTTTTTTAGCTATAGCAATTCTCGTGACTATATTTTGTGTACTTCTGGCATCAGCTGTAATTGTGCTTCCTAAATATTTGAAATTCTGTACTTGTTCAAGGATGGTGTTATTAATTTTAATTGGAATAGCCAGTTTTATTAGTTTTGTCTTTTTAGTTATATCTGATTTTGTGGTCTTCATTATTTTAGTTTTTAGTTGTAAAATTACATATTATGTGACGTCACAGCTGTGACAAGGACAGGGATCAAAAAATCATACTTTATGGATGGCCAGGACAGGGGGAGGGGTCAAAAAATCATACTTTATGGCAAAATTTCAAGTTTCTACGTTCAGCGGATTCGTCTCTGCATTGAGTAACCAATAAGTCTGTCAGTTTCCAATTTTATTTGTATAGTTTACGTTTACTTGGTGAAGGTCGCGGGTTGCGCATGGATGCGGGCAGCGCAGGACCGGTCGTTGTGGAAATCCTTGGGGGAGGCCTTTGTCCAGCAGTGGACGTCTTTCGGCTGAGAGAGAGAGAGTTTACTTTTGAATGAAATACAACTTTCTTTTTTACACAACTGCTCAAAAAAGGAAGTATGTTATATTGTTTTGCACAACAGCCCAATAAAAAGAGGTGTTATGTTTTTTACACAACTGTGGGGTACAGTTCAGGGAGAAATAAAAACAGTGGATTATTCAGCTATAGAACTTACTGGCTTCTAAAAATACAAATAACTAGCGCCCCGCCCCGGCTTCGCTCGAGAGGTACCTACATCAAATCAAATCATTATAATATGTATATACTCGTAGTATAATTGCTGGAGTCTTGTGTTAAGTAAAACTTGTGTTACAAGTACTCTATTCTTGTAAAACGTAACTAAAATATCGTTATCAATACATCATCATTAATCAATACATATAATAAAACTGAACTGGTCTGTGTCTGTACATAATCTATACATATAATAAAACAGTAAAAATATTTTGTCTGTACATTTAGTATTTTTGACTGAAATGGATAGAGGGAGACCTAAAAAGAACAATAGAAAGCAAAAAAAAATTTTTGGAATTTCTTGTCTGTCTGTCTGTCTGTCTGTCTGTCTGTCTGTATGTATGTACGCGTTTCACGCAAAAACTACTTGACGGATTTGAATGAAACTTTTTTTGTTGTATAGCTATTAAGCCTGGGCAACATATAGGCTATAATTCATTTTAAAAACTGGAATACCTGATGAAGAACCATAACAGAACAGCTAAACTATAAGTTATATGGAAATGGTGCCTTAACAAAAATCGTTCAACCTGATGAGCATTTTCTGCTGACGTATAAAAATTGAAGATCTGGAATATCTGATGAAAAGCTCCAAGAGACCGGCTATACTATAACATTTACGGAAATGGCGCCTTAGCAAAACTTGGTTAATCTGATGAGCATTTTCTGTAGACGTATAAAAATCGAAGATTGGAACACAGGGAACAGTTTGGAACACAAAAAGAATTTTCATCCAAGCCAAAGTCACGCGGGCGAAGCCGCGGGCAACAGCTAGTAGATATCTAAGAAAAAACATTACGAGGGGTCTTTATAAGGGTTAAAAGATCCAAAACAATTTTTTTTTTTTTCTGTCTGTCTCTATGTTTGTACGCGCCTCACGCAAAACCTACGGACCAAATTTGATGCGGTTTTCACTGTCGTATTAAAGGTCTAACTTAAAATCTGGTATAGGTTTTATCTTGATACGCCGCTTAGAACCTGAGATATACGCAGACGAAGTTGCGGGCACGGGCTAGTATAAAATAAAAAAATAGAACTAGGTCACACGTAGAGTCGGCGACGTGAGGCGCGCTGTATCAGCAGGTAACCGTCTGCGGAATTTACATACATAATTTGTAGCCTATGTCACTCAGGTATAATGTAGTTTTCTATTGGTGATAGATTTTTTGTAATCGGTTCAGTAATTCCGATGTTTACCCCCTACAAACAAACTCACAAACACTTCCTCTTTATATTTTAGTGTGAAGTGTGATGGATAAATATATATATTGTACGGGAGGGCCTAATTACCGCTCCCGTTTTGGGTGTGCGGTGTGACTAGATACTGTCGCACTAGGACTACAGTAGGTGACTAACACTGGGTGGAAATAAAAGCACTATTGAATTCACTATGAAAACCCCAGGGTGAGGGCAGGGTCACTAGCCAGGCACTAGGTACTTTTCACTATTTCTGGATCCCGGAGAGCACTGAATTGAAACTGCGGTGTATGAAACCGCGCGTTCTTTTATACATTTTTAATTAATGAGCTGGCCAGCGGTCCCTGCCTACCCCTCTAGCTTTCAAATTTATTTTCTCTTAACCCTTAGATCTAGGTACATGTGGCAGCTTAAACCAAAGTGTATTTTACTCTAGGCTACATTCTAGGACTAGTTGTGTCATGCGGCGATGCTCAGGGAGGCTCCAAGCGAGCGCGGAGTAAATGACTATAAATATGAACTTTCCCCCCACCCCTTCTTAATAAAACCACGCCTGCCATTCGGCGCGGCGTCAGAGCGCCCGTGTTCATCGCTACGCTAACATCGTGTGCAGTTGCTGTCTACAATGAGTGAAAACAGACCTTTTCAGGTCTCTACCTATCTGTTTCTATCATTAGTTTGCCTAAAATAAAACAACAGAAGGAAATACTCTTTAATACTTAACAACTAGTACATATTTAACCTATATTAGCCTAGTTCGCTAGTCTAAGGATGAAAAAGGGTATCTTTATTTACATTCAATCAACTTATTACATAAAAATATCCTATATACTGAACGGCTATATTTACATTTAAAGATTTTACTTATTGAACCGTAAAAAATCAGCAAAGATATACAAAAACAAATCCGTTCAGTATGCCGTCTAAGTGCCGTCGTGAACATTTCTCCCGCCGTCGCCGCCCGGCGATACCTCTGGGATCACGACGATCTTCTTGGTTGGACGTTGTAACACCCGGCCGCCTCCAACCTGGACGTCGACGACTCGCACTTCTCCGTCGGCACCTGGGTAGACTCGCACGATCCTCCCCTTCGGCCATGTGTTTCTCGGTAAGTTGGCGTCGCAGATGACCACGAAGTCCCCGACCTCAGGTGGTTTGGACGGGTTGAATGGCTCCCGCCGGTGCTGCAGTATGGGCAGGTACTCGCGCACCCATCTTCTCCAGAATATGTCAGCTAGGGCTTGGGCTCTTCTCCATTGTTGTCTGGCGTTGACGTCTTCCACCCCAAAGTACCCCGGAGGAGGAACATGACTATTGGGACCCACAAGGATATGGTTAGGAGTAAGAGCTTCAGGTTCATCAGGAGAGACTGAGACATGGGTTAAGGGTCTCGAATTCACGGTGTTTTCTACTTCTGCAAGTAGAGTGGCGAGTGTCTCATCTGACGGGCACTTCTCGTGTAGCGTAGTCTTGAGAGCTTCTTTCACCGCGCGCACCATCCTTTCCCACGCTCCCCCATGAATGGAGAAGCAGGGGGAATGTATCGCCAATGTATCTGGTGCGTGACGACCTCATGCTGTAGTCCCTCTAATGCGGCTTCAGCTAACTCCTTTTCTGCACCTTTGAAGCATGTGGCGTTGTCGCTCCACATCTCTTTCGGACATCCTCTTCTTGCTATGAACCTCCGGAGTGCCGCTATCGCAGAATCCGTGCTGAGCGAGTGAGCAATCTCGATATGAATGGCTCGCGACGTCATGCAGGTGAACAACGCTCCATATCGCTTCTCTTTGTGACGTCCAACGGTGACTTCCATGGGCCCAAAATAGTCCAGGCCAGTAAAGGTGAACGGACGTGCGTGATGAGCTAGTCGTGCAGGTGGCAAATCTCCCGTCACTGGATGTAATGGCTTCGTTCTTCTTATCCTGCAGAAGATGCAAGATTTGATGACACTGCGAACTTCTGGCCTGATTCGGATTATCCAGACTCGTTGCCGTAGCTCGTTCACTACCAGCTCAACTCCGCCGTGATGGAGTTTCTCGTGCACATATTGAACGTATAACTTGGTGTAGCGATGCTTCCCGTCTAATACTGGAGGGTTGATTTGGTCTTCACTTATGTTTCTCGCTGCAGCAACTCTCCTCGGAGTCTCAAGATGCCTTCTTCGTCGATATATGTGTTGAGACTAGCTAATCTATCTTCTCCGGCAGGTTTCTCACCGTTTCTCACCCTGATTTTTTCTTTACGGAAGGAATCCTCTTGGCTGGCTTCTATCCACATCTTTTCGGCTCTCATTAGTAGATATGCCGACAATTCTTCGTATTTCCTTTGATGGGTCGAGCTGCTTTTAGGTCTAGGCAAGGAGACTTCTTTCTTCTTGTTTCTCGCCCAGGTAGGATCCTTCTCTGCTGTCTTCTTGGTCCTTTTCCTTGTTGCCATTGCCCTCTTCGTTGACAACTTCTGCATGCAATAGCAGGACGTAGGCTGTTGCTCTTATCAGTCTTGTCCACTTTGAAAATCTATCTATCTGTGGTAGATAGGGATATTGTTGTTCCCTCTCCAAGTGACATCTCAGTGGTTTCCTTTCTATGTCGTCTTCAGGAACTTCAATTGATACTTCTACTGGCCATTGGTCTTCTGGTAACGTGAGAAACGCTGGTCCCTTGAACCATCGATGATTATGATCAAACTCGTTGGGTGTGGACCTCGTCGCATCATCAGCCACGTTTTCCTTTGTCGGCAGCCACCTCCATTCATTTTTCTTAGTGGTATCTTCAATCTCTGCCAATCTGTGAGCGACGAACGTTTTGTAGGCTCTTGGTTCCGATCGTATCCACGCTAAGGCCGTGCGTGAATCACTCCAATATATTTTCTTTTCCACCTCGAACTCATGCTCCTCCAGGACAGTATGCGCCAATCTTGCCCCCAGAAGTGCTGCCTGTAGCTCCAGCCGTGGTATGGAGATAGGTTTCAGCGGTGTCACCTTGCTTTTCGCGGCTGCCAATGCTACCGTTATACTGCCATCGTTGTTCTCGGAGCGCCAGTATACAGCGGCTGCATAAGCTTCCTCACTTGCGTCAACAAAGGTGTGTAGTTGACGGCGTGTCGATGCTCTGTAATCGTAGCACCGCGGTATCCTCAGGTTTTCTATGCTGAATAGACTTCTCATCCACTTCTGCCATCTTGGCCAGAGTTCTTCTGGAATTGGTTCGTCCCAACCGATGGTATATCGCCAAGTGTCCTGGAAAATCCTCTTTGCTGGCATGGTTATCGGAGATATATAACCCAAGGGATCGAAGAGCGCCATGATGATGCTGAGTGCTTACCTTTTGGACGGTTTTCTCTCGTTCTGGATGACTTCTTCTGGTGTCTTCATCCTGTTGATTTTGAAGCTGAAGCAATCTTCTTGGACGTTCCACTGAAGCCCTAGAGCTTTCTCTGTTTCTTTTCCTCCGATTATCACGTTGAAATTGGAGTGTTTCTCGGGCTCAACTTCTACTAGTATCTCTTGTTTGTTCGAAGTCCAACCGTTGAGCACGAATCCTGCTTGTTTATGTATGTCGTCCGCCTCTTTCGTCGTCTCTATGGCTTCTTCTATAGTGACAAAACTTTGTAAGTAATCATCCATATAATGATTCTTCTTTATTGCCTCTGCTGCGTGCGGGTATTGTTCCTGGTAGTCCTCTGCATTCCTGTTTTTAACATATAGAGCGGTGCATGGTGACGATGTTGCTCCGAAAATGACCGATGTCATGCGATATTCATCTGGTTCGCCCTCCCGCCGGTCATCTCTCCATAGAAACCGAAGTGTGTCGCGATCTTCTTCTCTTATCTTTATCTGCATAAACATTTCTTTGATGTCCGCCGATACTGCATAAGGATATTGACGGAACCTCATAATTACCCCTGGTAGGGACTGGAGTAGATCTGGCCCGGATAGAAGCATGTCGTTGAGGCTCATCCCGGCGAACTTGGCTGCTGCGTCGTGAACCAATCTTGGTGGTTTGTGAGGCTTGGCTGGATTGATCACTGGAAAGTGAGGAAGGTACCATGTTCTACCTTGTTTTGGAGATGCGGGTGCCGGTTCAGCATACCCTGACTTGAGTAGGTTCTGCATACGATCTTTGTATTTCTCCTTGAGGTCCTCATCACGGTCCAGCTTTTTCTCCAATAAATGAAGCCGTTTCTCAGCCTGTGGATAGTTGTTGGGAATGACGAAATCTTTATCCTTCCACAGCATGCCAGTCTCATATCTCCCCTCGGGTAGGCGACGACTCTTTTCTTCTAGAATGTCGAGGGCTTTTCTCTCAGGATCTTCTCTTGGCTTCTTAGCTTCTATACCAAGTGACTCCAGCTTGAAATGTTCTTTGATAAGCTCTTCCATATCTTCATCCCTTTTCATCTGCTTCAGGTTTCCACAGAAGGCGATAGTGTCAGTAGTAGAGCTCTGACACCCATGCAGTACCCATCCTAATTGAGTGTAGGACGCGACAGGTTGATTTTTCTTCCCTACACGTAGCTCCCTTGTCACTATCAGGTGCCAATTATCTTGACCAATAAGTATCTTTGGCGTCGCTCTCTCATACACGATTTCTTCTGCTATGTCTGTGAGGTGAGCGCAGTCTTCAATGTCTTCTCTTCTTATTGTGTCAGACGCGAAATTCAGACGATCCACCGTACGAACCGCTTCGACTTCATGTACTTCTTTAACATATTTCCCTTTGATCTTGAAGCTAAGCATCTTGCTGTTTTCGTGTCTCACTTCTGTGCTTATTCCCTGCAACCACATTGTCTTCTTTGGCCCATCTGCTCCTATGACTTCAGCAATGGATGCATCTATCAGTGTGACGGTGCTTCCTTCGTCCAGCAAGGCGAATGTCTCGACGCTTGTGAGTGGGCCAGTCAACACTACGGGAACAATCTTCAAATATGCCCGTCGATAACTCGGTTGATCAGTAGCCATGGTGACTTCCCTCGCTGACGTCACAGCTTCTGGCGTTGCTGCCTTCTTCTGATAGTGTAGTAGTTTGTGATGCCTCATTTGACAACCAACTTGTCCACATACTGGAGCTTTGCAGACGAATCTCTTGTGTTTGCTTCTTATACACCGAAAACAGACGTTATTCTTCTTACATATCAACCACCTTTCTTCGGTTGTAGCTTGCTTGAACTTCTCACAATCTGTTAGGTAATGTTGTTTCTCACAGGCGGGGCACTTTTCTGAAACTTCTTTCTTCAGTGTGAAGGCTTGTTCTTTTCTCTTTCTTCTATCTTGAAAGTTTCTATCTTCCTTCACTATTTCAGGCAATGCGTATGCTCCGCACTTGTCCGCTTCTTCATTGAGAAAGTTAGACAGCTTCTTTATATCTGGAATATCTTCTGTCTTGACCGCCACATAATCATACCACTTGTTTCTCAGTATCGGCGTTAGTTTCTCAATCACTATCCGGACTAATTCTGGATTATACAAATAGTGAGACTTCTTTAAGGCTTCTATTGTTCCCACTATGTTATCTATTGCGCCTGCAAAGACGCACAACTCTCTTGGACTGTCACTTATCTTATGCAGATGCTTCAGTTTCTCTATTTCCGCATGTATGAGTGACTCCGGTCGACCGAATCTTCTTTCTAATGCTTCTATAATCTTCTTTGGGTCAGATTGACTGAATAAGAGGCACCCGACGGCTTCTTTAGCTGTGCCTTTCAAACTTCTTCTTATTCTTGACACGTTTTCACTCGCTGAGAAAAACTTATGTGAGTCTTCATAGGCCGCCTTAAACCCAAGCCACTCGCTGCTATTGCCGTTGAAGAATGGTAACTCTTGCAAATACTTTGGAGGGTCTCTGCTTCCTTTTGCTGCCTGAACCAGAGCTGTAGCGAGCGTCGCGACGTCCACATTAGTTTGAGATTGACGAGTAGGCCCATCAGTGCATTTCTCTATCACTGGTTCCCGAACAATCTCCCGCACATATTCATCTTGTCGCTGCGGCGCTGCCTCTACCTCCTTAACCTTGTCTTCCATTGGCGGTGCAATATCTTGACTCCTTAATGGCGTCCTTTCAATCCAATTCTGAATTCTCACTGACTCGAGTTCATCATCTTCTTCTTCCTCAGATGTGTCATCTAACCTCATTTTTTGAAGCTTCAGTCTTTGCAATTCCTCCTCAGCTTTGGCCTGCTTTAATCTGCTTTCGGCTAGCTTCTCTTTGGCCTCCAGCTCCGCGAGGAGCTTCTTGCGGGAGGCCGCCGATCGGCGTGACCGAACGTCGTTAGGCCTCAGCGTATTTGATCGCCTTGATCCTTCCAGCAACGCCTGAGACGATTCTGTTGCCCTGGACGAGACGACCTCTTCTTCTGACTCGCCTATTTCCATGCGAGTAGGGTTAGCAGTAATACCGCTGCCCGATGCTGCCAAAAAAGCTTCCAATACAGGCGGACGTGGCACATTCTGTACCCCCTGTATTCTTAGAACGTCTATTAATACTTGTTCGGCAGGTTCTTGATGAGTCCGGTGCTCTCCGGGTCCCGCCGGGTTAGAAGAACCTGATTCGTCACCCTTCTGGCTTCTAGTGACCACCATTTTGCCCTCACAGTATATAACAGCACTAACAGTTACTATTCTTTATTATTTTTATCACTGGTTACTATTAACAGTCACTTAAAGCAGCAATCAGTCTATAGAGTCACTATTGTTTACTATTTTCAACACTGTTTACTAATATCAGTCTTTAAATTCGCGTACAGTCTATATGCCAGTCCATTTATTTACTTTTGACACTTATTTGTTTATACACTAGATTATATACTCACTGTTAATACTTGAAGTCAATAAACATCATGTCTCTATGCGTATTCGTGTAATTCAAAAACACAGGGCACAGTATACAGTCTTAACTCGAGACTTCCCCACCTTTCGGACCACTGTACATCAACGCGTTACTTTACACTCGAATCGCGCCACTTGGGGAAACTCACAGACTGTAGTGTTTATTTACTTTACAGGCATCGGTCTATAAACTGGACTACTATTTACTTTTAGCACTGGTTAGCCTTTATGTAAGGTGTAGACGACTGTTACTTTCTCTTTGCCAATCTGGCTGACACTGTACTGATTACTTTCTTTTTGCCAATCTGGCTGACACTGGACTGGTTACTTTCTTTATGCCAATCTGGCTGACACTGGACTGATTACTTTCTTTATGCCAATCTGGCTGACACTGGACTGGTTACTTTCTTTATGCCAATCTGGCTGACACTGGACTGGTTACTTTCTTTATGCCAATCTGGCTGACACTGGACTGATTACTTTCTTTATGCCGATCTGGCTGACACTGGACTGGTTACTTTCTTTATGCCGATCTGGCTGACACTGGACTGGTTACTTTCTTTATGCCGATCTGGCTGACACTGTAACTCACTTTAAAATACTGTTATATACTATACTGACACTGTTATGCACTGTTATTTATTTTAAAATTAAAAAACACTACTGTACTGTCCATTTATTCACACTGATTCACTACTTTTTTATCCGGCCTCGATAGGACCACTTTGTACGGGAGGGCCTAATTACCGCTCCCGTTTTGGGTGTGCGGTGTGACTAGATACTGTCGCACTAGGACTACAGTAGGTGACTAACACTGGGTGGAAATTAAAGCACTATTGAATTCACTATGAAAACCCCAGGGTGAGGGCAGGGTCACTAGCCAGGCACTAGGTACTTTTCACTATTTCTGGATCCCGGAGAGCACTGAATTGAAACTGTGCGGTGTATGAAACCGCGCGTTCTTTTATACATTTTTAATTAATGAGCTGGCCAGCGGTCCCTGCCTACCCCTCTAGCTTTCAAATTTATTTTCTCTTAACCCTTAGATCTAGGTACATGTGGCAGCTTAAACCAAAGTGTATTTTACTCTAGGCTACATTCTAGGACTAGTTGTGTCATGCGGCGATGCTCAGGGAGGCTCCAAGCGAGCGCGGAGTAAATGACTATAAATATGAACTTTCCCCCCACCCCTTCTTAATAAAACCACGCCTGCCATTCGGCGCGGCGTCAGAGCGCCCGTGTTCATCGCTACGCTAACATCGTGTGCAGTTGCTGTCTACAATGAGTGAAAACAGACCTTTTCAGGTCTCTACCTATCTGTTTCTATCATTAGTTTGCCTAAAATAAAACAACAGAAGGAAATACTCTTTAATACTTAACAACTAGTACATATTTAACCTATATTAGCCTAGTTCGCTAGTCTAAGGATGAAAAAGGGTATCTTTATTTACATTCAATCAACTTATTACATAAAAATATCCTATATACTGAACGGCTATATTTACATTTAAAGATTTTACTTATTGAACCGTAAAAAATCAGCAAAGATATACAAAAACAAATCCGTTCAGTATGCCGTCTAAGTGCCGTCGTGAACATATATATATATATATACGGACAAATCACACAGATTGAGTTAGCCCCAAAGTAAGTTCGAGACTTGTGTTATGGGATACTCACTCAACGATACTATATTTTATGACAAATACATATATATAGATAAACATCCAAGACCCAAATGGAATTGAAAATGGAATTGGAAGTGGCCAATCTGAAAAAGATCATTTTCCATCTTGACCTGACCGGGGATCGAAGCCGGGACCTCCGGTGTGGCAGTCTGACGTGATAACCGGTAGGCTACGGAGGTCGTCGATGGATGATAGCAAGTCCCACATATAGCGACTAGCAATGTTCGTTTGACTAACTGTGACTATATTATAGTATAGCAGTGGTCAAACCGGTCAAACGAAGATTGTCCTATTATCTGTGGTGGGGTGTGGTTTCCTTGGCTAGCGACCGACCCCCCTCTTCCCCGCACAGCACAGCAGACTAGCTTGGAGGGGTGAAATGGCCGCGACAACTGCCAAAAAAATATAGTCTTTTGTATTTAAGGTTCATGTATATTTTGTACTAGCTGTTACCCGCGGCTTCGCTCGCGTGAGTTTCGCTTAGATGAAAAATCTTTTTGTGTTCCAGACTGTAGTAACCTAAACTCCAGTAGTCAAGATTTCAGCCATTTGGGTATCCGTGTCCCGCGGGAATATATGCTGATGAACGGGAACAGATGTTCCAGATCTTCAATATTTATACGTCAGTAGAAAATGCTCATCAGGTTGAACGACTTTTGCTAAGGCGCCATTTCCATATATGTATGTAATAGTGTAGCTGGTCTCTTGGAGTTCATCAGATGATCCTGATCTTTGATTTTTACACGTCAACAGAAAATGCTCGTCAGATTAATAAACTTTTGCAAAGGTACCATTTCCATTTTTCTTATAGTTCAGCTGTTCTGTTATAATTCTTCATCAGGTGTTCCAGTTTTCAAAATCAATTATAGCCTTTATGTTACCCAGGCTTAATAGCTATACAACAAAAAAGTTTTATTTAAATCCGTCCAGTAGTTTTTGCGTGAAACGCGTACATACATACAGACAGACAAGAAATTCCAAAAAAATATTTTTATTTTCTATTATTCATTTCCTCTATTCATTTCAGTCAAAAATACTAAATGTACAGACAAAATATCTTTACTGTTCTATTATATGCATAGATGAGTTTATTCCACCATAATTCTCAAACGCCTTGTTAGATATATACATAAACAGATGTGTGAGCAGGTGTAGCATAGCCTTCACCTGCTCACACATCTGCAGCATCTGTCAACGGCAGTTGAGCTTTTTATATATTTTTTTAGGTATTTGTGGTTTTTGTACTCCATAGGGTTGTTTCATTAAAATAAAATTCCTAACCACTTCCTAAACACTTCACTAACCACCAAAGTGGTCACTTTGGTGGAGAGTGGGTGGTTTGATAGGAATAAAATTCCTAACTGACCACTCTGGTGGATGGATTGTGTAGTTTAGTATAGACAGATTCTCAAGAGTGGTCCGTTGGTAGCAAACGAATTAAAAAATCTTTATAATATGTACAGTCCCGTGAACCACGGAGTAAAATAACGGGTGAAATTTTATGTAGGCTTTGCCCGTGGCTTCGCCTGCGTGAATTTTCCACGGGAACAGTGCTTTTTCACAGGATGAAATATGTCCTTCAGTCACACCGTCAGTACTCCTATGTGTATGAGAAATTTCAGGTAGATTGGTTCAGTAGATAAAGCGTGAAGAGGTAACAAACAAACAAAGAAATAAGAGTCGTCGAGGCCAAAGCCGGCCAGTCAAATATTTTTTATGTAAATCCTTACTTACGATGATGTGTAAGTAAGGATTTACATAAAAAATATTTGAAACAAACTTCACGCGGGCGAAGCTGCAAGCAGAAACTAGTGCTAGCTGGTATGAGAAATCCATGCAACAAAAAAAATATTTTTTTAGGGTTCCGTACCTCAAAAGGCAAAAACGGAACCCTTATAAGATCACTTTGTTGTCCGTCTGTCTGTCAAACTTTTTTTTCTCAGGAACGCTTAAAGGTATCAAGTTGAAATTAATATCGAATACTCAGATCCACGGTCTCTTTCTGCAAAAGAGTAATCAAAATTATACGTCAACGCGATTGCGATATTGTTGGAAGTCTGAAAAAAGTGTTACAAACTTATTTTTGCGCTGGATTCAGTATGAATCTTGGGGATCGAACTACAAAGTTAAGTTTGTTTTTGAAACTAGTTGGTCTTTTAGTTAGAGCTATAATGTAAGATGCTTTGCGTGTACGGACCTCTCGGTGCGCGAGTTCCAACTCGCACTTGGCCGGTTTTTACACGACTGACCAAAAAAGGAGTTATGTTTTCAGGGTTCATGTATGTATGTAAGTATGTATGTATGTATGTAAGTTTCTTTATTCCACCATAAGTCCTGAACGGCTTAACCGATTTTGATGTGAGAGGTATTTTTAGATTCCTTGCATTCCTCCAAGTGACATAGGCTTTAAGACGTCACCATGAAAACAAAATGGCGGATTATATATGCGATAAATAGCAGACCAAAGAAAAAAATTAAACAATCTTATCGAGTGGGGTATTAAATTGAAGGGCTTTAGAAGGCGATTTCAAAAATGTATATAACTTATATGCTTGTATGTACTTTTTGAGTAAAAACTCGTCAGTCGTGTTTTTATTTTTAATAATTAGCTTGTTTATAGTTCCGTGAAGAAACCTAATGATAAGTTTGAAATAGTATATTGTTATAACAATGATATATTCATTGCTTATCTTCAACTTACTTAGAAACGCTAATGCATCGCATTCCAGCGGCTTGTATTCGGTCACGTACGTACGACTTTGTTTATGTAGCAGTAACACCAAACTTAAAAAAAGAAGTGTAAAGTTTTCAAGGCGTGAACATTTACATTACTTTAAACCCAAGTCAATTTTATATTTTAACAGGTGCGGCAGATCAAGACCATTACATTATGTCTGAAATTACAATATTTATTAATATAAAAATCCTAATCCTAACTAATATTATAAATGTGAAAGTGAGTTTGTTTGTTTGCTTTATCTACTGAACCAATCTTCCTGAAATTTCGCATACACATAGGTAGAAATACGGAAGTTAGAAGGACATAGGGTACCTTTCATCCCGGGAAAAGGCACGGTTCCCGTGGGAAATTCACGCGGGCGAATAGTAATACATAATTAACAACCAGACATAATTTTTTTAAAAATAATAAAAGGAATTGAATTTTTAAATTAAATTAATTCCTACTACCCTACTAATATTATAAATGCGAAGGATGTGAATTTGTGACTTTGTGAGGATGTTTGTTACTCCATCACGCAAATTGTACTGGACTGATTTCGGTGAAATTTGGTACACGGGTAGAAAAATACCGCGAATAAAACAAATGGTACTTTTTATACCGAAATTCCATCGGAAGCGTAGCCCCGGGGCGTAGCTATATTAATTACTAGCTTTCGCCCGCGGCTTTGCCCGCGTGAATATCCCACGGGAACAGTACTTTTTCCCGGGATTGATTTCCCTATGTCCTTCTCCGTACTTCTAACTATGTGTATGCGAAATTTCAGGAAGATTGGTTTAGTAGATAAAGCGTGAAGAGGTAACAAACAAACTCACTTTCGCATTTATAATATTAGTTAGGATGTAGCATATATTAATAATTAATATCATATAATAAATATATTAATAATTAATATAATATAATAAATATCCATACTAATATTATAAATGCGAATGTTTGGATGTGAGTTTGTGAGTTTGTGAGGATGTTTGTTACTCAATCACGCAAAATCTACTGGACGGATTTCGATGAAATTTGGTACAGAGGTAGATAATGACCTGGAATAGCACATAGGCTACTTTTTATCCCGGGAAAAAGCACTGTTCCCGTGGGAAATTCACGCGGGCGAAGCCGCGGGCAAAAGCTAGTATTAATATAAATTAATTACTACTTATTGATGTCAAAAGATTCATCGACACTAATAACATTTTTCTAGTAAGATCAATCCCCTTATACATTTTTCTTAAATACCTCCTATTATTTACAAAAATGTAGGTATTGGTTAAACAATTTTTTTATTATTTTCAGAGCTACGCCCTTCCTGAACAGTTTGAGAGCAGTATCCAGGTGAAAGAGGAATCGGCCCCAGATTCCGATGCGCAGGATTCACTAAGAATAAGGCAGAGAGGCGAGAGAACCAATAGAACTCGCCATAGACTAAAAAACAACAAAGTCAACAAGTGTAAAAGAGTACTCGACGATTTAGTAAAAGCCATGAACCCCTAATTAAAAATCCACAGGAAAGTCAAAATTACTGGTTTTTCGGCAAGCATGTGACGGAAAGGTTAAACGCTATGAGTGAGAGAGACGCAGAATGTGCCAGTCGAGATATTTTACTGTTTTTGGATAGTTTATCTCAAGTGCCGGAATGAAGAATGAAAAAAATCTTGAGTTCTACTTAAAACTCCAGCAGCAACTTAAGCAGTGGACCTCCCTGCCTGCGCCTGTGTTCCCGAGCACATACAACCTGACTCTCTTCAAAACCAGAGTGAATAGGCTGCTTCTGGGTAAGCTCGCTCCATCGTAGACCTCATCTCTGTCCTCGGTCAAGATTGTGGTCAAGAGCAAACCCATCTTCAATAAAAAAGGGGTTATCCATGTTCTGTAGAGCGTGGAATGACTTATTTAAAAAGTTATTGGTGTGGGATTAAGAAATTGTATCGTCATAGACATAGATGAAAAAATGTCTTTCTTTCTACCTTTATGGTTTGCAATCATCATCATCTCGAGTCTAAATTGCAGAAATTAGATTTTTTTTTACCAGTATTTGGCCACTTCCACTTATGGTTAGAAAATAATAAATATCTACATCGTGGACAGAATCATGGGTTAATTTGTTTTGGCGACAGGGAAATATTTGGATATTCAAGCAAATAAATTCATTTATTAATAAAAATATTCACAACAAGTTTCGTCAATATAAAAATAATCTTACAAAAAAAAAACAAAAGAAAGAATTCATAATTTTAAAAAAAAGTAAGAAATTAGTGAAAAATGCCACCCCGGAGTGTACCCGGCTCAAGAGTGCATTCCTCAGTAGATAAAGTAAATTCTTTGATTATAAATTTATTATAGCAATCGTTGATGAAAATAATCGAGTTCATGATATTTTTCGAACATTGTTGCTTAGTGCTTTATATTCGACTGTACAGTCATACATAATTAGATAATTATGTCATTTTCTGTTGGGGTATTTATTTTTCTATCGCACTGGTGCGAGGCGTATTTTGATTATATGTATCTTTGTCTAGAATCTTTCTCGATTACGGTGCAGAAAAAAATAACTCGAGGATTCAACAAGGAGTTCCATGGGCGGTAAATGTGTATACGGTATATACAAATACTGATACGGTAAATAAGAGTGCTGTATGTCCAATCACTTGTAACGCTATAAAATATAGAAAAGCCGTTTTAAAAAAATATGAAAAGTATAATTTTAAATACAACTTCTAGTCGTATTTTATGGTATTAAAACGGTATTAATTTGAATATTTTATGCTTTAAATACCATAAAATATGGGTAGACTTTCGAAAAGCATAATACAAAGTATGTGGAGGTCTGCTGAGGCAATAATCGTAAACATAAATTATGGTTCAGCGACATTAATAGCTGTGCACAAGTTGCAGTGTAAGTGACTTTTCTGAGAAGCTTAGGGCAGTGGCAAAAAAATATCGATATGACGACATTTTTGTCGTATCGATACAATCTTATTATCCATATAAAAATTCCCACTTTTGCCTAAAATGTGCATTCTACAGTTTTGTGTACTTCTTCTTAGCGTGACGATGTACTAAAATAAGTACTTTTGTTATTTGGCTATTAGGTCCCACTGCTAGCAAAAGCCTTCCCTTTCCGTTTCCAGCCAGTACTACCTATCACTTTCCAGTTATTGTGATTCTTATAGGTCGATGAACATCTTATTTTCTGTCATTTTTCTCTTCATTGTGGTGGATAATTAAAACTTTTGTTGTTGAGAACATAGTTTTATGTTAAACTAAATAACAATGACAAAGATAATTGTTAGGTAGGTAAACCAATCGTGTTTAATGGCGCAATGTATAATGATTGTTATCTAACTGACAATAGGATGGAAATATCTAGTAGGTACACAAATATAATGATAAACTATTTTTTTATGTATTGTATAATTAAAAAATACGATGCGATTTTAAAATGTTAATTTCAAATTACATTCACGTCGATACATTTGAGAAATGTCGATGTCGATAAACACGATATCGTTGTTAACTTGCCCTTCCCTATCGGCTGTGGTTGCGTCAGCCGAAGTATAATGCGTCGGAGTGGTGGGGAGTCATTCCGCTTGGAGAAGAAGTCCTTGAGTGCACGTTCGTTCTGTTAGCATTCGATTCGATATTTAAATTCAATATTTCTTTCTTAATTTTCCTGCCAGTGAAATTTGTGTTGTGATTTCTTGCATTGCATAGAGTAAAAACTTTGTTGTAACTTCTGATATAATGAATTTCACAATTTTGGAAATTACGCAAAGTCAACAAAGTAAAGTGTCTTCTAATATTCCGTTAATGGTGTCAAAATTGTTTGAAAATTTAACGCCTTATGAGCTGATCAATAGATGATCTACATTGTCAGAGTTCGTGGAATTTTACGTTTTATTTCTGATGTGATTGCAGTTCTTTGTGGTCGGATTAAAACTTGTTGGTCTGTCGAAAATCTGTCTACTAAAAGTGAAAGTTCTGTTCTTGGGTTTATTACAAAACATTCTGCAAGTGTCCGATTACAGGGTGTATAGGAATATTCGAAAAAAGTGGACAATCTCTTCCGTCCGGTTTGTGTGCAATAAAAAAAAATCTATTGTCCTCACAAACTGCATTCTTTTGGTAAATATTTTTGCTGGTTAAAAAACTATGTGTTCTTTTTCTGTTCTTCTAAGGCAATTAGCCTTTTTTATGATTTCAAATACGAGTTAATTTATGGTTGTTTAAACGAGTATACATTATTGCCTCAAAATAAACTTACTACCGTATTTATACCAATAACTTGATATTTAAATTGGTTGACCATGAATTTGATGGTTTTCCCTCAAATGATTTTATCGTGTTGTTTGGTGTGTTGTGGTACTATTCAAGGTTTCTTCGATACTTACAACGATACACACATACAGTTTGAACGTGTCGCATGGTGACACATTGCTGACTCAACGCTATCTATGTCGCCTCAATGTTTTAATTTGATGCAACATAAAAATTAGTTTGCTGCCAGACTAATTGATAAAATATGAATTGGTCCTTATCTCAACATCTTGCTTGTTGGATTGGTACGAAATAAAATAAAAGTATGAGCAAACAATATTGCGTCATAATAATATACTTAATACCAATATTGTTTGGCCAAAAATTAAATAAAAAATATAATAAAGAAGTGGTTTGGATATGAAAAAAGTTTTGATAAAATATTGTTTGTTGGTTTTTGGTGTCAGAAAATGGTTTTTCGGATATTGTGATATGTGTTCAAAAATTTATTCCATAAAACAAACGCCCTTATGTTACTGGTTGAATTGTTCTCGTTTGTGGAAAAAATTATAATGCAATTAAATTTAACAATCAATATTGTGTTAACATGTTGATTCAATACCAATATTGTTTGGCCAATATTAAATAAATATATATTAACAAATATAAATAGGTATATACGGATAAATTACACAGATCAATCAAATTGTATCTATAAAATGCATCAATGCACGCATATCGCCTCGATCGTTCTCTATAGTTTATATCGATGAATTGACATTGGTCTCTAAACTCAACATCTTGCTTGTTGGGATTGGTACGTAATAAAATAAAAGTATGAGCAAACAATATTGCGTCATAATAATATACTAAATACCAATATTGTTTGGCAAAAATTAAATACAAAATATAATGTACAGTTAAGTGGTTTGGATATGAAAGAAGTTTTGTGAAAATATTGTTTCTTGGTTTTTGGTGTCAGGAAATGGATTTCCGGATATTGTGCTAAAATAAAAAAATAAAATTGAATAAATTTTTGTACATGAAATGTGTTCAAAAATGTATTCCATAAAAACAAAGGTACTTATGTTACTGGTTGAATTGTTCTCGTTTGTGGAAAATTTATAATGCAATTCGCAATTAAATTGAGCAATCAATATTGTGTTAACATGTTGGTTTAATACCAATATTGTTAAAATATTGTTTGTTGGTTTTTGGTGTCAGGAAATGGTTTTGTGGATATTGTCCTAAAATTAAATTAAACTGAATAAATTTTTGTACATGAAAATTTATTCCATAAAAACGAAGGCCCTTATGTTACTGGTTAAGTTATTCTCGTTTGTGTAAAAAATTATAATGCAATTAAATTGAACAATCAATAGTGTGTTAACATGTTGATTCAACACCAATATTGTTTGGGCAATAATAAATAAATATATATTAACAAATATATTTACGGATAAATTACACAGATCAATCAAATTGTATCTATAAAATGCATCAATGCACCCATATCGCCTCGAACGTTCTCTATCGTTTATATTTTGGCAGTAAATGTGGCGAAACTTCAAGTTTTGCATTTTACTGGCTGGTTTAAAATAAAACAAACCAAAATTTATTCGAAAATGGGTGAAAGTTTTTCTTCGAAATTATTCAGAAAATGTTTTGTATCGATCGCAAATATTTGAGAATTGCAAAGAGAGATATAGTTAGTGCCTACTGTTAGTATACACATCTTGAGCCCAATCGACGGTTGTAACCTTTCCGGTTAATTGGTTATCTTTTGAATGATAAATCACTCTGTGGGTTCTGTTCTAACCCTTATTATTGAATAGATTATTCTCAAGTTTGCTATCAGTCGAAGATGATTGTATGTGTCAGCAGCAAACTTTGTTACGTCGATATCATTGTTATGTGGTATATCAATTAATTTCTTTACCTTATATTCGTGTATTGTCCTCATTGTCGCCTCCTTGGCGTTCCCTTCTTAATGAAATCGTCTTTATCAGACGAGAAATAGAACGAGTGACATCTACCTCCTTAGGCACTTCTGAACCTGAAAAACTTTTCCATTCCATGGATCTTAAAATCGGGCACAAATCACAAGAGATTTTCCTTTTCTGCATTTATAGTATGAGCAGATTAATGCTCTCATGCTGGTTGTGGCTGTAGTGGTGGTGCTTGTTGTGATGGTGGCCTCTTTTGTCGAGATTAAATCACAATTCCAGTATTTTCGTAATCCTCGTTATTGTATATAACAAATAATCGTCTCATAGGTCTCAAGGCCATTAATTTTGAAGTTCAATTCAAGGACTCAATTTTGATAGTTTTGTTTCTGTTAAAACTCCTTGAAAGTAGAACTGTCCTCAAAGAAAGAAATTTTATCAGTAAATTATAAGACATAAGCCACATATACACGGGCATTTGCAGCCAGCCAGTCGTAATCGATAATATAAAAAGATGATCACAAGTCAGTCCTTATAAATATAAATATAATTTTAAAATCATTCTGCTGAATAATTTGAGCATGAATCAGTTTTTCCATGGCTTGCCTTTTGAGATTTTCCTTTGCTGCATTTATAGTATGAGCTGATTAATGCTCTCATGCTGGTTGTGGCTGTAGTAGTTGATGGTGTTAACCCATTAACTTAAACCTATTTAACCTAACTCAATAACCATATCAACCTCACTCCATATCTGTTAATGGGTTAACAAAAAAAAAATTAAACTTGTTTAAACATGTTTATTTGCTTCATTACATCACTTATTTCTATGATTACATCATCAATTAATTACATTTCAAAGTTAAAAATATTCCACAAACTTTCCCATGTATGTGGGGGATCATCATCCATTGTGACAGCGGTTGAACAAATGTGAACATAAATAATTGTTCGTTCTGCTATATCTTCCTTGGCCATCGGGACTTTGCAATATATTTCTATCGAATAATTGCTGCAAGTATATAACACACATCTTTGTATGTCGCATCTGTCCTTATATTTTACATCTGTCGACATTGCCATTCCCGATGCCAAAAGTTTCCATTGCTCGAATTGATTTTCAGTCAGCTTGCACTCGTCCATTATGCATGCGTTCGTGTGTAACAAGCTGCTAAAGTTAAAGCTCGAATTTGGAGCTAATCCAGTTAATCTACAATAATTAAATTGACATTCTGCCAGTGAATTCATAATCATCGTTTTTCTAGTTGAAGGAGGGCCATAAAAAATACATTATTTTTCTTACCCGTCCTTTGATTAAAATGATTATATGTCCATTTGGCAAAATTTTCCAAGTCAATGTCATTTCTTTTCAATATGTCCAGTAATAATGTCGATGCTGTGTCCTTATATTCATTGGTAAATATTTCTGCGTTATCAATTTCAAATTTTTTCTTTGCTCTTTCAAACCGCTGTTTTATTGACTCTTGAAATACCAATATTCTTGCGATGTGGATATAGTTTTTGATCCTCTCATTGTATTGTTTTGAGCATATAAATTCAATGCCTTCAGGCGTTCTTGTAAATACTTCCATAGCTTCGGCTTCTGTGAAAGCGCGGTTTTCGCATAAAAGTAAAATAATATTTGAATTTCTATCATGATGGAGGCTATTTTTTCTGAAGTCCAATTCGTATTTAGCATTTTTCCGTTCATATAAAACTTTCCTAATTTCGGCTTGTAAACTATGTCTTCTCCGCTGTCTTTTGACATTTTGATATTCATCGGCTTCACCAATTGCATCCACCAATCTTGCGACTTTCGTTTCAAGTGGCTCGCCTTCCATGGAAAATATTGGATTTCCCCTTTCGGAACATTCAATTTCGTATGTTTCCTGCGTCCATTTATTGTAGCCGTCCAATCCACATGAATGGTTTGCGCATTCATTAGCTTTAATATATTCGTCGCTGAGAATATCTTGTAACACTTGACGACCAGAGCCGGAATAAAGATACTGGCGAAGCGATGCAGTTAATGCTGGAATTCTTGAAGGGTCCGCTTCGAATAATTCGTCCCATATCTGTTAATGGGTTAACAAAAAAAAAAAAAAAAATTAAACTTGTTTAAACATGTTTATTTGCTTCATTACATCACTTATTTCTATGATTACATCATCAATTAATTACATTTCAAAGTTAAAAATATTCCACAAACTTTCCCATGTATGTTCATCATCCATTGTGACAGCGGTTGAACAAATGTGAACATAATTGTTCGTTCTGCTATAGCTTCCTTGGCCATCGAGACTTTGCAATATATTTCTATCGAATAATTGCTGCAAGTATATAACACACATCTTTGTATGTCGCATCTGTCCTTATATTTTACATCTGTCGACATTGCCATTCCCGATGCCAAAAGTTTCCATTGCTCGAATTGATTTTCAGTCAGCTTGCACTCGTCCATTATGCATGCGTTCGTGTGTAACAAGCTGCTAAAGTTAAAGCTCGAATTTGGAGCTAATCCAGTTAATCTACAATAATTAAATTGACATTCTGCCAGTGAATTCATAATCATCGTTTTTCTAGTTGAAGGAGGGCCATAAAAAAATACATTATTTTTCTTACCCGTCCTTTGATTAAAATTATTATATGCCCATTTGGCAAAATTTTCCAAGTCAATGTCATTTCTTTTCAATATGTCCAGTAATAATGTCAATGCTGTGTCCTTATATTCATGGGTAAATATTTCTGCGTTATCAATTTCAAATTTTTTCTTTGCTCTTTCAAACCGCTGTTTTATCGACTCTTGAAATACCAATATTCTTGCGATGTGGATATAGTTTTTGATCCTCTCATTGTATTGTTTTGAGCATATAAATTCAATGCTTTCAAGCGTTCTTGTAAATACTTCCATAGCTTCGGCTTCTGTGAAAGCGCGGTTTTCGCATAAAAGTAAAATAATATTTGAATTTCTATCGTGATGGAGGCTATTTTTTCTGAAGTCCAATTCGTATTTAGCATTTTTCCGTTCATATAAAACTTTCCTAATTTCGGCTTGTAAACTATGTCTTCTCCGCTGTCTTTTGACATTTTGATATTCATCGGCTTCACCAATTGCATCCACCAATCTTGCGACTTTCGTTTCAAGTGGCTCGCCTTCCATGGAAAATATTGGATTTCCCCTTTCGGAACATTCAATTTCGTATGTTTCCTGCGTCCATTTATTGTAGCCGTCCAATCCACATGAATGGTTTGCGCATTCATTAGCTTTAATATATTCGTCGCTGAGAATATCTTGTAACACTTGACGACCAGAGCCGGAATAAAGATACTGGCGAAGCGATGCAGTTAATGCTGGAATTCTTGAAGGGTCCGCTTCGAATAATTCGTCCCATATCTGTTAATGGGTTAACAAAAAAAAAAAAAAAATTAAACTTGTTTAAACATGTTTATTTGCTTCATTACATCACTTATTTCTATGATTACATCATCAATTAATTACATTTCAAAGTTAAAAATATTCCACAAACTTTCCCATGTATGTGGGGGATCATCATCCATTGTGACAGCGGTTGAACAAATGTGAACATAATTGTTCGTTCTGCTATAGCTTCCTTGGCCATCGGGACTTTGCAATATATTTCTATCGAATAATTGCTGCAAGTATATAACACACATCTTTGTATGTCGCATCTGTCCTTATATTTTACATCTGTCGACATTGCCATTCCCGATGCCAAAAGTTTCCATTGCTCGAATTGATTTTCAGTCAGCTTGCACTCGTCCATTATGCATGCGTTCGTGTGTAACAAGCTGCTAAAGTTAAAGCTCGAATTTGGAGCTAATCCAGTTAATCTACAATAATTAAATTGACATTCTGCCAGTGAATTCATAATCATCGTTTTTCTAGTTGAAGGAGGGCCATAAAAAAATACATTATTTTTCTTACCCGTCCTTTGATTAAAATGATTATATGCCCATTTGGCAAAATTTTCCAAGTCAATGTCATTTCTTTTCAATATGTCCAGTAATAATGTCAATGCTGTGTCCTTATATTCATGGGTAAATATTTCTGCGTTATCAATTTCAAATTTTTTCTTTGCTCTTTCAAACCGCTGTTTTAGCGACTCTTGAAATACCAATATTCTTGCGATGTGGATATAGTTTTTGATCCTCTCATTGTATTGTTTTGAGCATATAAATTCAATGCTTTCAAGCGTTCTTGTAAATACTTCCATAGCTTCGGCTTCTGTGAAAGCGCGGTTTTCGCATAAAAGTAAAATAATATTTGAATTTCTATCGTGATGGAGGCTATTTTTTCTGAAGTCCAATTCGTATTTAGCATTTTTCCGTTCATATAAAACTTTCCTAATTTCGGCTTGTAAACTATGTCTTCTCCGCTGTCTTTTGACATTTTGATATTCATCGGCTTCACCAATTGCATCCACCAATCTTGCGACTTTCGTTTCAAGTGGCTCGCCTTCCATGGAAAATATTGGATTTCCCCTTTCGGAACATTCAATTTCGTATGTTTCCTGCGTCCATTTATTGTAGCCGTCCAATCCACATGAATGATTTGCGCATTCATTAGCTTTAATATATTCGTCGCTGAGAATATCTTGTAACACTTGACGACCAGAGCCGGAATAAAGATACTGGCGAAGCGATGCAGTTAATGCTGGAATTCTTGAAGGGTCCGCTTCGAATAATTCGTCCCATATCTGTTAATGGGTTAACAAAAAAAAAAAAAATTAAACTTGTTTAAACATGTTTAAACATGTTTATTTGCTTCATTACATCACTTATTTCTATGATTACATCATCAATTAATTACATTTCAAAGTTAAAAATATTCCACAAACTTTCCCATGTATGTGGGGGATCATCATCCATTGTGACAGCGGTTGAACAAATGTGAACATAATTGTTCGTTCTGCTATAGCTTCCTTGGCCATCGGGACTTTGCAATATATTTCTATCGAATAATTGCTGCAAGTATATAACACACATCTTTGTATGTCGCATCTGTCCTTATATTTTACATCTGTCGACATTGCCATTCCCGATGCCAAAAGTTTCCATTGCTCGAATTGATTTTCAGTCAGCTTGCACTCGTCCATTATGCATGCGTTCGTGTGTAACAAGCTGCTAAAGTTAAAGCTCGAATTTGGAGCTAATCCAGTTAATCTACAATAATTAAATTGACATTCTGCCAGTGAATTCATAATCATCGTTTTTCTAGTTGAAGGAGGGCCATAAAAAAATACATTATTTTTCTTACCCGTCCTTTGATTAAAATGATTATATGTCCATTTGGCAAAATTTTCCAAGTCAATGTCATTTCTTTTCAATATGTCCAGTAATAATGTCAATGCTGTGTCCTTATATTCATGGGTAAATATTTCTGCGTTATCAATTTCAAATTTTTTCTTTGCTCTTTCAAACCGCTGTTTTATCGACTCTTGAAATACCAATATTCTTGCGATGTGGATATAGTTTTTGATCCTCTCATTGTATTGTTTTGAGCATATAAATTCAATGCTTTCAAGCGTTCTTGTAAATACTTCCATAGCTTCGGCTTCTGTGAAAGCGCGGTTTTCGCATAAAAGTAAAATAATATTTGAATTTCTATCGTGATGGAGGCTATTTTTTCTGAAGTCCAATTCGTATTTAGCATTTTTCCGTTCATATAAAACTTTCCTAATTTCGGCTTGTAAACTATGTCTTCTCCGCTGTCTTTTGACATTTCACCACCATCCACCAATCTTGCGACTTTCGTTTCAAGTGGCTCGCCTTCCATGGAAAATATTGGATTTCCCCTTTCGGAACATTCAATTTCGTATGTTTCCTGCGTCCATTTATTGTAGCCGTCCAATCCACATGAATGGTTTGCGCATTCATTAGCTTTAATATATTCGTCGCTGAGAATATCTTGTAACACTTGACGACCAGAGCCGGAATAAAGATACTGGCGAAGCGATGCAGTTAATGCTGGAATTCTTGTAGGTCTCCGCTTCGAATAATTCGTCCCATATCTGTTAATGGGTTAACAAAAAAATAAATAAAAAAAAATTAAACTTGTTTAAACATGTTTATTTGCTTCATTACATCACTTATTTCTATGATTACATCATCAATTAATTACATTTCAAAGTTAAAAATATTCCACAAACTTTCCCATGTATGTGGGGGATCATCATCCATTGTGACAGCGGTTGAACAAATGTGAACATAATTGTTCGTTCTGCTATAGCTTCCTTGGCCATCGGGACTTTGCAATATATTTCTATCGAATAATTGCTGCAAGTATATAACACACATCTTTGTATGTCGCATCTGTCCTTATATTTTACATCTGTCGACATTGCCATTCCCGATGCCAAAAGTTTCCATTGCTCGAATTTATTTTCAGTCAGCTTGCACTCGTCCGTTATGCATGCGTTCGTGTGTAACAAGCTGCTAAAGTTAAAGCTCGAATTTGGAGCTAATCCAGTTAATCTACAATAATTAAATTGACATTCTGCCAGTGAATTCATGATCATCGTTTTTCTAGTTGAAGGAGGGCCATAAAAAATAAATTATTTTTCTTACCCGTCCTTTGATTAAAATGATTATATGTCCATTTGGCAAAATTTTCCAAGTCAATGTCATTTCTTTTCAATATGTCCAGTAATAATGTCAATGCTGTGTCCTTATATTCATGGGTAAATATTTCTGCGTTATCAATTTCAAATTTTTTCTTTGCTCTTTCAAACCGCTGTTTTATCGACTCTTGAAATACCAATATTCTTGCGATGTGGATATAGTTTTTGATCCTCTCATTGTATTGTTTTGAGCATATAAATTCAATGCTTTCAAGCGTTCTTGTAAATACTTCCATAGCTTCGGCTTCTGTGAAAGCGCGGTTTTCGCATAAAAGTAAAATAATATTTGAATTTCTATCGTGATGGAGGCTATTTTTTCTGAAGTCCAATTCGTATTTAGCATTTTTCCGTTCATATAAAACTTTCCTAATTTCGGCTTGTAAACTATGTCTTCTCCGCTGTCTTTTGACATTTTGATATTCATCGGCTTCACCAATTGCATCCACCAATCTTGCGACTTTCGTTTCAAGTGGCTCGCCTTCCATGGAAAATATTGGATTTCCCCCGGAACATTCAATTTCGTATATTTCCTGCGTCCATTTATTGTAGCCGTCCAATCCACATGAATGGTTTGCGCATTCATTAGCTTTAATATATTCGTCGCTGAGAATATCTTGTAACACTTGACGACCAGAGCCGGAATAAAGATACTGGCGAAGACAAGCGATGCAGTTAATGCTGGAATTCTTGTAGGGTCCGCTTCGAATAATTCGTCCCAATCTAGAGTTAAATCCCCACTGTTTATTATTAGAGATGTAGATGAGGTGCCAATGCCGTCTTCTTGTTCCTGAATGGACAGCGATGAGCTTGTAAGGTCCTAAATAAATTGTTGACACTTCAATTTCATTGATTGGGATATACGTGCCGACGACAGATATTCCCTCGTCCACATTTCCGTTGTTATTTGACAATCTTTCGCAGCTTCCTGTTCCTTCGGAATACCTTCGCTCTCGTCCATTTCTCCATCTGACTCTGCATCCGCCATCTCCTTCAGCGTAGATAATCCCTTCAGTTCCAGCACATAGTCTTGTATTTTCTCGTTCTTGAATTTCTTCCAGTCGTATATTCCCGACTCGTCCCGTGATTCCTGTTTCCTCGGTGACTCCGGCGGTGTGTCCAGTAATTGCGTCTCCATTTCCATCTACTAGATGGTGGTTGTTGTACTGGTAGCGGGTGACCTCCTTTGTCTACTCCTCCTCTCCGAAGTCTTCTGATACGGGTGGTGTGTCCAGTACTCTCAATGGGTGTTTCTCTTCATTTTCTCATCAAATTTCAGTTGATTTGGTGTGTAAATCACTAGTCCCGATTATTTTTGAAATTAGATTACCTTTAACCGATTGGATGTGATTATAAAAGTCATTATATGAGTCAAGCTTTTTGATAGTTAATTGTTCTAGTTCTAGCACTAGAGATTTTCCTTTTCTGCATTTATAGTATGAGCTGATTATTGCTCTCATGCTGGTTGTGGCTGTAGTGGTGGTGGTTATGTTTGTTGTAGTAGCGGCTCCTTTGTCGACTCCTCCTCTCTGAAGTCAAAGTCAAAGTCAAATTTTTTTATTGAAACTTGGCCTTCAAAGAAGGCTCTTTTTCACGTCGATAACTAATTATTTAATCATAATATTTTATGTCCGATTACGATACGATGATCAATACAGTTCTACGATCATTAAATGTTTTTGGTCATTCTATTGTATCCTAAATATTTTTGCTCCATTTTCGTTATTCTTGGTATTTTGGTAATCCTTTCATCTCTCAAGGCCGTAAGTGGGTGAATTCAATGTTTACGAAATCTTTCATCTATTGATCTGTCACGCCGCTGCCTCTGCAGTAATAGTTAAATTAAAATTGCCCTGTTATTAATTTTAAACGTCCGCTCGCGAAATTATTCGCAGTGCGATTAGGCCCTGATGGTAGCGACTGCAACGGCTGGTACAATGGTGGTTGTGGTGATGATGGTCGTTGAAGCGGTAAATGTGATATTGTTCTCCTACTGAGTCCCCTCCCCCTACTCCTTCCACTTAAAAAAAATATAACGAATGTTTTTGGCTAATAATAAAATGCATTTTTTTTTCTTAATGCTATTTCTTATGATTTGACAATGGATATGAATTTCCAAAATAGGAGTGATATGGTCACATTAAAGTTTCATTATTTTTATTGTAATGAATTAGTCTGTTGTATTCTGTGATCTTGTATGAGCGGATCCACTAACACACTTTACTAAGGCGCAAGGCATACGAACACCGTCGCAGATCGCAGTATTCTACAAAGATACCTTCCTTCCTTAATATACCTTCGCCTTTGTCTAATTTCGTTGAAACGGTAATCTTTTGTTCCATACCTGGCCAATAAAAGTACTATTATTCAGTTATAAATGTCCAAACTATATTTTGATTTGGTTCACTTGAAAGCAAAGTTTATTGATCTGTTCTAACGCTTCTGCCACCAGTTTTGTTTATGGAGTTTTATTTTAGGAGTTTTGTTTTAGGATTATTTCCACTTTGCATTAATTAGCAGTTTGAGAGTTACGGCTATGTTGAGTAGCTGATCGTGAAATTATTATAAAACTGCTTTTAATTCGGTAAGACTGCCACCACCTCATTTATTTATAGGGTTACTGGTTCATTAAGTAAAACCAGGGATTAGTAATAATGTCTAATTTACTTCATTTGGACTCAAACACAAAAGTACAATGAAAGTTAGGACACATTTCACAAACCAAGTCCTATAAAAAGCGACATAGAGTAACGATACTCTAGAGCGCAGGCGCGATCTGATTTAAGATTAGTATAACATCCGGGGACAGAATAAGCTCCAATTCAGTCCTTTGAGGCCAGTGGCCAAATAAATAATAAAAATTAATTTAAATTTAAACAAGTGAAATAGTTTGTGAATTAAAAATTTGTGGGGATGGCGATAACGTACATCATGTAACATCATAAAATAAAACAGAACTTTGTTGTAAAAAATATGATTACACCAACTAATTTTTGTTTGTATTCAGGTTCAAAAATGTCTTGAGTAGTGAGCATCAAAAGATTCCGAGCTTCAGGAGAGAGAGTCATCCTTTTGAGTTTGGCCATTCTTGGTCGTAAAATTGTAAGCTTAGGGTCGGACGACAAAAGAAGATTATGCAATATGTTCTTATTTGACGCATACCTGTTTACTTTTCTGAAATGGTGTTCTCTATATTTTCTTAATTCTTTGTTACTCGCTTCAGAAGCTTCTTCAAAAAGTTTTCCGATGGGGATCAACCCAAAATGATCAATTATATCTGCTCCATGTATAAGTATTTTATGGACGCTAGCAGGCATATTATACCACGGGAATAATTTTACAAACAAGACTATTGTTTCTTGACAAACCTGAGAAAATTTAGAAACATCTACACGCTCTCCACATGGAACCTTTTGTTTAAATCTTCATTAATGCCTGTAATACGTGCAGTTGTTTTACTATCACCAAAAAAATTTCTGGCCGTGTTGCCGTCTTTTGTGGTTCCAGCGCCCTGTTTAACAATATCAATCTGCAAATTCCATTCATTTCGGAACGATTCTTGAATCTGCTTTATTTTCTTTTCTTGGTATCCATTGTTTGAAGTCTAGTCTGTAAGCTGAAAATATTTTTAGTTAATATTTATCGTTAAATATTTTGTAATTCTAATATAAATGACGGTACCTCGGCAGCATACGTTGGCTGAAAGCCATTAAGCACCCATTTGTTTTGAATTTTGGACAAAGAGTTCCCTTCTTCGAATTGGACAGGCAATCATCGGGCTTTAAATAAATATCTGTTGCGGGATATACAATGAGATAAAGTTGGTAGATGTCTAACTGTATTTGGCATTGTTCTATCTTATATACTATATTCTTATCAATTACATTATCTAAAATCAAACAATCTGTGAGCTATCTTAACCATTAATCGCTCACGTCTCGGTATGTGGAGATACGCCACAGTACTCTCCCCTTAAAAATAGCTTCACTCTGGTCGTGTTCTTGCTGCAACCACCTTCATTTGGGACATCAGGAATTTGTAGGTCCCGTACAACAGCAACAGGCCTGCGGCTAACCCATAGCCCAGTATAAAGGGTTGTTAATATTTCTTAATTCCGCAAAAAATTCTTCCTTGACTTGATTTATTTCGTCTGCCGTCGTTTGGTATAAGCCAATGGTATTGACGATTGTGTCTTTTGACGACTGGTTTCCCATTGTTGACTGAGGTGAAAGTAGTATGTTATTTAGCGTATAATTTTGTAGGTTTATATACTTAAATGATACGAGCCTAACTATTAAATCTAATCGTGCGATTACTCAATCTACCAGATCTGGTGACGTATATGGCGATGGCGATGTAAATTAAACCACCGTTACCTGTAAAAACATAGCATAATTTTAAGAAAACACTAACTCTATATAAGTATATCTATACTAAGTATATACTAAAAATTACTATGTAAAATAGTGGGAGTAGGATGCTGAGTTAGGAATACGTGTTCTGGTGTACGTGCGTGGTGTATACTGCAAAATTAGCAATATTAATACATTCCTATAGGCACGTCACGATCGTATGAAAGTCGCAATAATGCTCCCCCTTTTGTAAAAGAAAAACAAAACAATTATAATTATTAACAATAAAGCATTGCGAAATAATGAAAAACTATATGCTAAACATTGTCGACTGCCGCCCTCTTGAACCGCTCCTCCATCCAACGTCCAGGAGCAAAACCATCGCCCCAGGAGTAATGCCCTGGCCGCAATGCAGACGCATATCACTATGCCGATGCAGTATCTGCTCGCAGATCTCGTCCATCAGCAGTCCGATTGTGTCATCGTTGATCTTCCCGTTCCTCATTCTCCATAATAATTGCGAAGGTTTCTGATCTCCTAGATCCATTTCTGCGAGTAATTTGTGGAAACGCCAATGCTCGCTCTCTTCATAGCAGTTGATTAGCTGATCCTTGATTGCAGTATATTTATTGTCTGCCGGTGGATTCGTCAAGATGTCGCGAATTTGATGAATTACATCTTTTGGTAACTTGGATACCACTGCGTTAAATTTGTAGTCATCCCCCTGTTTTTGTGGAGCAATAATGGCATCGAACTGTGAGTATCACAGACGCGGCGAATCCTTCCAGAATTCTGGTAGCCACTCAGCTATCGTCGGTACAGGAGTCGAATGATGAATCTTGAGAGCTGGTGTTGATTCCTTTTACCAGTGTTGTTCCTTTAACCAATTTTTGACGATTATGGCGATTGTGGTTACTGCCGGAGTGCCTCTTGAATTCCGGACCGGTGAGTTCCGCTTGTAGAAGGCCGGTACGGTAGGAATGTGCACGTTTATCACGTCGGGTATATGGCGATGACGATGTAAATTAAACCACCTTTACCAGTAAAAATATAGAATAATTATATTTTAGGATACACTAACTTATATACAAAGAATAACTATTTAAAATAGTGGGGGTAGGATGCTGAGTTAGGAATACGTGTTCTGGTGTACGTGTGTGGTGTATACTGCAAAATTGGCAATATTAATATGGGATAAGTCTATTGTTAAAGTATAAATGCAGCTTAAAATAAACATTTTGTCTATTGTCATAACGGAACGTAGCGGATGTAAGAGAGGGAGCGAGAAAGAGAGACTAATGGCGTTAGCTTGATTCACCTACGACGAACGGTGTTGATGTTAAATTTTCCTGTGCTCGAAATAAAACACTTTCAAGAATCCCAAGTGTTTATTTTGCCAATCCCACATTAGTACATTTCCTATGGGCACGTCACGATCGTATTCCTAAGGTCGCAATGTACACCAACTAATTTTTGTAGCAAAAATTGATTACCACGGCATATTCACTACACTCCACTTTACCACTCTTTGTATGTTGAGTCTCTCGTATGTTTCCCAGGTGAAAATGTTCTCGCTATTGTAGATCTTGCTCATTGTGGCTACTGCCCTTGTTCCATTTTGAAAATCTACATCCAGTGTGGCAATTAGTTTACTAAAAGTTGTTCCATTTAATTTTAACGGGGACACAGGAAACTGCTCCCGGTTCTTCCTTCAATATAGGCTTTAATGGCTAATCTTCCTTCTTTCCAAAATAGTTTTGTGCCTTCATAACAGTTCATCCTTGTGGCAAAATAATCGTACCACTGCTTCTATTTCTGTCTGGTTCATATACATGATATTTTTTTTTATGGCGTCATACCAAGGTCTTTACGCAAAATTCGTCTTAATGAACTTCTGCGAAATGTCCAATTGTTGAGAACGACGGTGAACTGATGTTGATGGCGTTTCACGCACACTTTCGACCACAGCAGCAATATTCTCGGGTGTACGCACTGTTTTTGGCTTTTCACGCGTTGGTTTATCGATGAGGATGCCAGTTTTTTTCATTTTTTTCACAAGGTAACGAACATACGGAGCTGACGGTGCTTCTTTTCTTCCAAAATCCGTACGCAATTTTCGCTCACATTCTGCAACATTACCATGATTTTCAAAGTAATGTCGCAATATTTCCCAGCGTCGTTCAAGCGTATACACAACCATATTCGTTCAGCGGAAGGATAAAACTAATTATCTGTCAAATCAGACATGAGCTAAGTGTAACCATTCACGAAATAAGCACTAGTTGAAAAAAAAAAGCCTTAGATGGCGGACCCTGTAGCTCTTGCGGTAGTTCAATCACAAGTAATTAAGACTTCCTATAGGTGATTTAAATGTACTTATGATTGTCTATACAATGTGACACCCCGGATCGAATCTTAAGTCTCGAGCAGCTGGCGTACTGTAAATTTTCAATTGCCAATACCGTCATCAGTATTGGTAATTGAAAATTTGATGTTTGATGTTATTAGATATTTTGTAATTCTAATATAAATGACGTTACCTCGGTAGCATATGTTGGCAGAAAGCCATTAAGCACCCATTTGTTTTGAATTTTGGCCAAAGAGTTCCCTTCTTCGATTCTTCGAATTGGACAGGTAATCATCGGACATTAAATAAATATCTCATCTATGATCAGAGGGTCTAAGGCGTAAATAAAGGCGATCGCCACTGTGGAGAACAGCGTCTATTTCAGAAGTAGTTAAATCTCGTCTATTAATAATGGAAGAAAATACCGCTGCGCATGTTGACATTGCCACACATTGGTTGATACCTCGCAACCTCACTTAGGCAGGTTCCTGAAAATATAAAATAGATATATACAGGTGTCCTAAATCTAAAGGATGTCTGAGATCCATCTGTCTGGATATTCTTCATCGAAATTCCTAATTGATAGGGCATAGTGCACTGGGCAGCCGTCTTGCTGAAACCACATCTCTCTAAAAATACTCAGTAGCACGTCTCCCAGTAAATTGGGAAAATGGTTTTGTAAAAAAATCTAGATACATTTCAGCATTTAAGACCGCTGGCCCCTGGCAATTCAAAAGGTCCTGTGACTCTTCTATCCAAAATTCCGGTCCACATGTTTATTTTAAAACTATATTGAGATCTATCTTGTCTCATTAGTTTCGGATTCTCTACATGCCACATGTAACCTTTTTTTTTAAATGTGGATTTTTTTTAAGAATCTTGGGTTTTCCCGGTTTTATTTTAGCATTGTTTGGCAAAATGCAACCCGAGGTTCATAATCCCGTGGCAACAGGGTTTGTACTCGTTTTATGTATTTGAAATCTCACTGGTGGTCGTGAGAGTCATCCTGAACGTGTGATCTTTGCTTTTTGAGAATCTAATCGATCACGTTTCGGTATGTGGAGATACGCCACAGTACTCTCCCCTTAAAAATAGCTTCACACTGGTTGTGTTCTTGCTGCAACCACTTTCATTCGGGACTTCAGGAATTTGTAGGTCCCGTACAACAGCAACAGGCCTGCGGCTGCACCCATAGCCTAGTATAAAGGGTTGTTAATATTTCTTACTTCCGCAAAAAATTCATCCTTAACTGGATTTATTTCGTCTGCCGTTATGCCATTGGTATTGACGATTGTGTCTTTTGACGACTGGTTTCCCATTGTTGACTGAGGTGAGAGTAGTATGTAATTAGCGTATAATTGATACGTGCCTAACTATTAAGTCTAACCGTGTGTTTACTCAATCTACCAGATCGACGCACGTGTCTTTGATAATATCCGCATTCTCGCTAGCCAAGAATGCAGGTTTCACCTATCTATTTAAACTAAAATTTCCTTATCTAATTTCTTAATTTTGAATAATTTATTATTTCTATCTAAAACTGGAAACGGTTCTTCATAAGGGGAACAACACTTTTTCGTACGGCAATATTGCTCGGTTTATCCACAGAAAGTCCTTAGAGATGACCAATACAGTAGTTACAGATGTGGGAATGAGCCGTAGGCACATTATTCTGATCGTATCCTCGTTCATCTTACCACGTGCAAACTCACGCATCCGACGTAATAACTGGGAGGGCTTTTGATCACCGAGTTCCATGCCTGACAATAATTTCTGGAACTTTTGCCGCTCTGATTCTTCATAACTCCGAATAAGACGTTCCTTGAGAGCCACATACTTGTCAGTCTCTGGTGGCGATGATAGTATGTCACTGACCTGAATGATTTCTTCTTTGGACAATTTCGCCACAACCATGTTGTATTTGTATTCATCATGCTTCTGTGGCAGGATTACTGCTTCGAATTGAGTGAACCAAAGTCGTGGCTGGTCTCTCCAGAATTCTGGTATCCTTCCAGAACCATGTTGTATTTGTATTCATCGCAGTGCTTCTGTTGCGCGAAATCTGCTACGAATTGAATGAACCAAAGGCAAATTCAAATTCATTGAAGTTATTCAATGATTCAACATCAGAAGCAGTCATTGTTACTTATGACACGTTGAATCTATTGTACAGGGTGGGCCAAAAGGGTGTTGGCGGTTTGAAAATGAAATATAAAAAAAACTACAAAATATACAACATTTTTATTAGTATTTCTAAAAAATAGGAACTTTGGAATTTTTAAGACTTAAACATAATGTTATTTAAATGTTTTCCTTCGGCTGCTTGACACTCCTGAAATCGAAGTCGCAGATTGTCAAAAAGTCGGCGAAACGTTATTCTTGGTATGTTATTAATTTCTCGCATAATGTTCCTTTTAAGTTGCTCCAAATGTTTTGGATTATTGTCGTAAACTACCGATTTAAGGTAGCCCCACAAAAAGTAATAGAATGGAGAGAGATCGGGGCTGCATGGAGGCCATTCAATATCCCCCCTTTTTGAAATCAGTTTGCCGGGGAAAATTTCCTTCAGCATGTCCATGGACACCCTAGCAGTATGGCATGTGGCCCCATCTTGTTGGAACCAAATCCTTGAAGTATTGCCTTGAAGTTCTTGTAAAGCTGGGACCAAGAACTCTCTTATCATGTCGCAATAATTGTTGGCTCTAACCGTCAACGCGCGTCCTCTTTCGTCCTCAAAAACTGTCCACAATGTCGGCTGTTCTCGCAGAGACTGGCCGTCCGCGAAACTCGATTGGTATTGTCGAGCCGCTTGTTTCGAACATTCTAATCCATTTGCGTATCACATTGCTGCTTGGAGCTTGACTTATGTCGTGCAAACCGTATTCCCGTCTAAATAACCGTCGTACAGTAATCACCGATTTATTGTTTTCGTAATACACTCGGACACAAAATGCACGTTGCGCTCCCGTGTACGGCTCCATGGCGACTAAATTTCCACGAAGCGACGCGCGTAGCAAAATGCTCCCTGCCACCCCGCACCACGCCTTTCCGAGAAATTGAAGAATGAAATCGCCAACACTCTTTTGGCCCACCCTGTATTATCTAGGATTTCAGTTAAGGAAATACATCTAAGGTATTTCATTAGATTCTGGATAAAGCGTCGGCGTAAGTGATTTGTTTTCCTTTTTTTTTTAATTACATCGAAGTCATATTCTTGTAATCGGAGTCTCCATCGGGTAAGTTTACTATTTGGTTCCTTTAAGGAATAAAGCCAAGCCAATGGTTTATGATCAGTGAAAACTAAAAATTTTGTGCTATAGAATATGATCTAAAATGTTTGACTGCCCACAAAATTATAATTGTACGAGGTTGTCCATTCCAGTCTCTATTGTTGCCTGTGTGTTTGCTTCGGGATCTTGCCGTAGTTCGTATTCTTTTGATCGTTGTAGTCGTTGTTCGTACGATTAGTGCAGTAGCAAGTCTTTCTCCTTTCTCTCGTTTCGGTTGAACTAAATTGTAATCCCTTCAGGCGTGTTGCATAGTAGTCGTGTAGCTTCCTCTTTATCAAAAGCTTTGTTTTGACATAGGTGAAGCACAAGTTCTTGATTCTCTCGCATAAGTTTCGTACATCCCTTCAGGCGTGTTGCATAGTAGCCGTGTAGCTTCCCCTTCATCAAAAGCTTTGTTTTGACATAGGTGAAGCACAAGTTCTTGATTCTCTCGCATAATTTTCGTACGTGGGTTGTTATGGTTGAATCTTGTTTGTTGAAGAACAGCATTCTGTTGACCTCCAATGTCATTGTCGGCGCTTGTACACTGATTAGGCTGTGCAGCCTAACAACAGTGAAATGTTGAAATCCACTCGTCTGTGAACATTTCTTCCTGTTGTGCTTTCATTTTCGCAATAGATTATTTCCCCCTTGGGCACTTCTATTGCTACTTTTGTATTGTTGAGGATCAATTCCCATTGAATGAGCGACGCATTTTGCCACCTTTTTATCACTGTCTGTGAGAATTTGCTTAAGTGTTGCACAATCAGGCCCGGTAGTAATATACTCAAGCAGGCACTGAATACATGCAATCGCAGAACATTTGTATTCTTATCCTCTAATAATTTTGCCAAGCTTGCTATTATGCCCCCCAATTCTTGGCTGTATTGATGTAAATGATGTGGTAATGCGTTTTTCTGGTTCCACAATGACGAGGGACGACCTTCCAAGGAGATGGTTTATTTCTTGGTTTGTGCAGTTTTCTTTGGCCCATTTTGCAATCCAATATGTCACTCCCATATTCCGTTTCTTGCTCGCCTTCACTTCTTGTTGTTTAGCCAATTTGGCTTCTTGTTGTTGCCTCTTCGTCGGTGCTTGTCGTAATGTCGTCATATTCATCTTGATAGTTGGCGTTGGCGAACGACGTTCCGGGGTTGGACTCCTCGGAGAGTACTGTTTACCTAACCTAACCTATACCCAAAAATTTCTGCATGTTTGTAAATGCACACTAACCTAATTAACTCAAGGTTGACAATTATTAACCTCACTCTCCATGTTTGTAAATGTGTGCTTTTGTCTTATTCAGAATTGAGACTCGCAATTTTTTTGACTTCGGTACATGTTTCAGTATTCTACTATTATTTCAGTAGAATAATAATTCGTAATTTTTTAAATTAATAATTCGTCCCAGTCTAGAGTTAAAGCCCCACTGTTTATTATTACTGATGTAGATGAGGTGCCAATGGCGTCTTCTTGATCCACTATGTACAGCGACGAGTTTGTAAGGTCCTGCATAAACTGCTGACATTTCACATTCATCGCTTGGGATATACATACGTACCGTCGGAATGTATTCCGTGTTCCATGCTGTTATCGTGTCTTGATAGTATTTCGCAGCTTTCTGTTCCTGCAGAATAATCGTAAGTCCCTCTCCAAAGTTTCGGTTGAATTGAACTGCAATCCTCTCAGGCGTGTTGCATAAAAGTCAATCAATCAATCAATCATTAATTTATTTAGTCTTGTAGCTTCCCCTTCGTCAAAAGCTTTGTTTTGGCATAGGTGAAGCACGAGTTCTTGATTTTCTTGCACAAGTTTCGTACGTCTGTTGAGATGGTTGAATCTGTTTTGTTGTAAAATGGCATTCTGTTGACCTCCATTGTCATTGTCGGTGCTTGAACACTGATGAGGCTGTTGTTCATCACCGTCGGTGTCCTCATGTAGCATTTCACCGGGCTCAGTAGTGTTGAAATCCACTCGTCTGTGAACATTTCTTTCTGTTGTGCTTTCATATCGAAATAGATTTCCCCCTTGGGCACTCCGAATGTTATCTTTATTTAGTTTAGGGTCAATTCCCAGTGAATGAGCTACGCAAATTGCCACCTTTTTATCACTGTCTGTGAGAATTTGCTTAAGTGTAGCACGATCAGGCCCTGTAGTAATATACTCCAGCAGGCACTGAATACATGCAATCGCAGAACATTTGTATTCTTTTCCTCTAATAATTTTGCCAAGCTTGCTATTATGCCCCCCAATTCTTGGCTGTATTGATGTAAATGTTGTGGTAATGCGTTTTTCTTGTTCCACAATGACGAGGGACGACCTTTCAAGGAGATGGTTTATTTCTTGGTTTGTGCAGTTTTCTTTGACCCATTGTGCAATCCAATATGTCACTCCCTTTTTTTTTTTTTATTTTTTTATTATCGAAGCCTACTTGCAGTTGGTCACTACGTCGACCTTTACTGCTTCACCGGAGGAAATATGGCGACAGCCTCGAGGGCCATACAGCCGAAACAGTAACAGCACAAAGGGCTCCCAGGTGGGAACGAACCTCGGCTTTGGGCGTTACTCACAAAGCGGCAGAGCGGTATATTGCTCAATTTGCCTGAAGGGCCTGAGGGGAAAAACGTCCTGGTGCCGCCGGGCGGTACCGTGTGAACGTTGAAGCGGTCCTACTACTTCGCACTCGATTCCGGCGAGTGCGGTGTCTGTTTGAGTTACCCTGAGCCCTATGTCACTCCCATATTCCGTTTCTTGCTCGCCTTCACTTCTTGTTGTTTAGCCAATTTGGCCTCTTGTTGTTGCCTCTTCGTCGGTGCTTGTCGTAATGTCATATTCATCTTGATAGTTGGCGTTGGCGAACGACGTTCCGGGGTTGGACTCCTCGGAGAGTACTGTTTACCTAACCTAACCTATACCCAAAAAATTCTGCATGTTTGTAAATGCACACTAACCTAATTAACTCAAGGTTGACAATTATTAACCTCACTCTCCATGTTTGTAAATGTGTGCTTTTGTCTTATTCAGAATTGAGACTCGCAATTTTTTTTTAAGTTACTTTATTGACTACGGTGCATGTTTCAGTATTCTACTATTATTTCAGTAGAATAATAATTCGTAATTTTTTAAATTAATAATTCGTCCCAGTCTAGAGTTAAAGCCCCACTGTTTATTATTACTGATGTTGATGAGGTGCCAATGGCGTCTTCTTGATCCACTATGTACAGCGACGAGTTTGTAAGGTCCTGCATAAACTGCTGACATTTCACCTTCATCGCTTGGGATATACATACGTACCGTCGGAATGTATTCCGTGTTCCATGCTGTTATCGTGTCTTGATAGTATTTCGCAGCTTTCTGTTCCTGCAGAATAATCGTAAGTCCCTCTCCAAAGTTTCGGTTGAATTGAACTGCAATCCTCTCAGGCGTATTGCATAAAAGTCAATCAATCATTAATTTATTTAGTCTTGTAGCTTTCCCTTCGTCAAAAGCTTTGTTTTGGTATAGGTGAAGCACGAGTTCTTGATTTTCTTGCACAAGTTTCGTACGTCTGTTGAGATGGTTGAATCTGTTTTGTTGTAAAATGGCATTCTGTTGACCTCCATTGTCATTGTCGGTGCTTGAACACTGATGAGGCTGTTGTTCATCACCGTCGGTGTCCTCATGTAGCATTTCACCGGGCTCAGTAGTGTTGAAATCCACTCGTCTGTGAACATTTCTTTCTGTTGTGCTTTCATATCGAAATAGATTTCCCCCTTGGGCACTCCGAATGTTATCTTTATTTAGTTTAGGGTCAATTCCCAGTGAAAGAGCTACGCAGATTGCCACCTTTTTATCACTGTCTGTGAGAATTTGCTTAAGTGTAGCACGATCAGGCCCTGTAGTAATATACTCAAGCAGGCACTGAATACATGCAATCGCAGAACATTTGTATTCTTATCCTCTAATCATTTTGCCAAGCTTGCTATTATGCCCCCCAATTCTTGGCTGTATTGATGTAAATGATGTGGTAATGCGTTTTTCTTGTTCCACAATGACGAGGGACGACCTTCCAAGGAGATGGTTTATTTCTTGGTTTGTGCAGTTTCCTTTGGCCGATTGTGCAATCCAATATGTCACTCCCATATTCCGTTTCTTGCTCGCCTTCACTTCTTGTGGTTTAGCCAATTTGGCCTCTTGTTGTTGCCTCTTCGTCGGTACTTGTCGTAATGTTGTCATATTCATCTTGATAGTTGGCGTTGGCGAACGACGTTCCGGGGTTGGACTCCTCGGAGAGTACTGTTTACCTAACCTAACCTATACCCAAAAATTTCTGCATGTTTGTAAATGCACACTAATCTAATTAACTCAAGGTTGACAATTATTAACCTCACTCTCCATGTTTGTAAATGTGTGCTATTGTCTTATTCAGAATTGAGACTCGCAATTTTAAGTTACTTTATTGACTACGGTACATGTTTCAGTATTCTACTATTATTTTAGTAGAATAATAATTCGTAATTTTTTAAATTAATAATTCGTCCCAGTCTAGGGTTAAAGCCCCACTGTTTATTATTACTGATGTAGATGAGGTGCCAATGGCGTCTTCTTGATCCACTATGTACAGCGACGAGTTTGTAAGGTCCTGCATAAACTGCTGACATTTCACATTCATCGCTTGGGATATACATACGTACCGTCGGAATGTATTCCGTGTTCCATGCTGTTATCGTGTCTTGATAGTATTTCGCAGCTTTCTGTTTCTGCAGAATAATCGTAAGTCCCTCTCCAAAGTTTCGGTTGAATTGAACTGCAATCCTCTCAGGCGTGTTGCATAAAAGTCAATCAATCAATCAATCATTAATTTATTTAGTCTTGTAGCTTCCCCTTCGTCAAAAGCTTTGTTTTGGCATAGGTGAAGCACGAGTTCTTGATTTTCTTGCACAAGTTTCGTACGTCTGTTGAGATGGTTGAATCTGTTTTGTTGTAAAATGGCATTCTGTTGACCTCCATTGTCATTGTCGGTGCTTGAACACTGATGAGGCTGTTGTTCATCACCGTCGGTGTCCTCATGTAGCATTTCACCGGGCTCAGTAGTGTTGAAATCCACTCGTCTGTGAACATTTCTTTCTGTTGTGCTTTCATATCGAAATAGATTTCCCCCTTGGGCACTCCGAATGTTATCTTTATTTAGTTTAGGGTCAATTCCCAGTGAATGAGCTACGCAAATTGGCACCTTTTTATCACTGTCTGTGAGAATTTGCTTAAGTGTAGCACGATCAGGCCCTGTAGTAATATACTCCAGCAGGCACTGAATACATGCAATCGCAGAACATTTGTATTCTTTTCCTCTAATAATTTTGCCAAGCTTGCTATTATGCCCCCAATTCTTGGCTGTATTGATGTAAATGATGTGGTAATGCGTTCTTCTTGTTCCACAATGACGAGGGACGACCTTCCAAGGAGATGGTTTATTTCTTGGTTTGTGCAGTTTTCTTTGACCCATTGTGCAATCCAATATGTCACTCCCATATTCCGTTTCTTGCTCGCCTTCACTTCTTGTTGTTTGGCCAATTTGGCCTCTTGTTGTTGCCTCTTCGTCGGTGCTTGTCGTAATGTCGTCATATTCATCTTGATAGTTGGCGTTGGCGAACGACGTTCCGGGGTTGGACTCCTCGGAGAGTACTGTTTACCTTTTTTTTTTTATCGTGTGGAAATACCTAAGGAGGATAGGGAGAACGGCGCACCGCAATACCGGCAGTCCTCTTCCCCCGCGACCCCTACCACGGCTGTGAGAGTAGGGCGTGCCCCCTACTCTCACAGCCAGGCCACTCAAAGCGGCCTCCTCCCGGCCCGGGGTCGTCACTCCCGGGCCATGGGTTCCTCTTAGCTTCCCTGCGGCCGAGGCAAACCGCTGGTTCTGAACCCCCCATCGCTACAAGATGGGAACCCGTTCGGGGGGGAGTACTGTTTACCTAACCTAACCTATACCCAAAAATTTCTGCATGTTTGTAAATGCACACTAACCTAATTAACTCAAGATTGACAATTATTAACCTCACTCTCCATGTTTGTAAATGTGTGCATTTGTCTTATTCAGAATTGAGACTCGCAATTTTTTTAAAAGTTACTTTATTGATTACGGTACATCTTTCAGTTTTCTAACATGTATTGGCATGTTAATCATAAGAATGTAACCGTAGAATACTGAAATTATGTTAAATTATGACGAAAATTATGTTAGTTATAAGAATATAATCATAGAACAATTTCTATGATTATATTCTTATGACTAACATAATTTTCGATTATATCATCATTTATAATTATAATTAGAGGTTGTGAGTGAGCCACAGTAATTCCTACCTGTGAGGTGGTATCATCATCCATTGACTCAATGGTAGCATAATTGTAAATTTTATGGTGCGCTCGTCTATCGCTTCTTTTGCCATGGTAACTTTACAATATATATCTATCGGGTAATTGCTGCATGTGTATAACACACATTTTTGCACGTTGCATCTGTCCTTATATTTTACATCCGTTGACATGTCCATTCCCGAAGCCAACAGTTTCCACTGTTCAAATTGGTTTTCAGTCAGTTTACATTCGTCCATTAAGCATGCGTTCGTGTGCAGCAAACTGCTGAAGTTGAAGCTCGAGTTTGGTGCCAGGCCTGTTAGTCTACAAAAATTAAATTGACACTCCACCAATGAATTCATAATCATCGTCTTCCCCGTCGAAGGCGGTCCGTAAAAGAAAAAGTTCTCTGGTGGAAGTGGTTTAATGTCCATGTTGCAAATTCATTTTCTTTTTCAGCCGTTTCTTTTTATTATATATTTTAGTAATGTCAATGCTGTGTCTTTGTATTCGTCGTTCAGTATCTCTGCATTGTCCATTTCAAAATTTTTTTCGCTTTATCGAATCGATTTTTTACCGACTCTTGAAATTCCAATATTCTTGCGATATGCATGTAGATTTTGATCCTCTCGTTGTATTATTTTGTACAGATAAATTCAATGCCTTCAGGCGATCGTGTAAACACTTCCATAGCTTCGGCTTCTGTGAAAGCGCAATTTTCGCATAAAAGTAGAATAATATTTGAATTTCTATCGTGAGCATGGCAATTTTTTCCAAAGTCCAGTTCGTATTTACGATTTTTCCTTCCATGTAAAATTTCCCAGTCTTCGGTTTGAACGTTATTTCCTCTTCAGTTTCTTTTACGTACTTCACATTCATTGGTTTCAGTAATTGCATCCACCATTCTTGCGAATTCCGTTTCAGATGTGACGATTTCATCGCAAAATACTAGATTTCCCCTTTCGGAAAATTCAATTTCGTATTCTTCTTGCGTCCATTTGTTCATTCCACATGAATGGTTGGCGCATTGACAAGCTTAAATGTGTTCGTCGCTGAGAATGTCTTGTAGTATTTGACGACCATTGCCGGAATAAAGATACTGGCGTAGACAAGACACGCAGTTAATGGCTTGAATTTTTGTAGGCTCCGGCTCAGTTCTAAAGAACTTCCCAATTTTCAAAGAAGGTATTGGCACAGACCGATGCGCCTTAACAGTTAATTTATTTTGTAAAGGGTTTTTCAATAAGGGCGGGTAGATTTTGAAAGGAAATTAAACAAGCTGCGTATGAGGTATCAACAATTTTTTTTATTTATTTAAAAGGCCCATATATGCCATTAAGTATGGAAGATGACATCATTCAAATGCCCGCCTTGGCTTCTCACAGTGGCACGGATCCGAGTGGTCCAATTTTCAATGACTCTTCCGCATAGATCCGCCTGAATTTGAGCGATGGCATGTGTTATATTCGCCTTCAGGGCATCGGTGGATTGTGGTTTATTTGCATAGACCTGCGACTTCAAAAAACCCCACAAGAAAAAGTCTAGCGGGGTTCGCCACCGCGAACTCATCTTCAAAATTTTTGAACTCCCACTCAAAGACCCAAAAAAGGTCATGGGGCGAGCGCAGGACTCGCACGCTGAGCGGGAGCTCCGCGGGAAGCGCCATTTGCAGCTCCGACAAGATGGTAACATAACTGTCCAGACTTATGCCCTGGACAGGGCACATTAAAGGGTGTCCCTCAGGGGCATCCACACAAGCCCGATACAGGAGCCGGTCTGGCTCCACCAGGCCCACCAACAAATAAACATAATGCAAATTATGGCGCCGACAAAATTCATGGGCCAGCACCCTTAAAATTGCGACCGTGTAATTAGGATCCATTTTTGTTTTTTTTTTTTTTTTTAATTAGGCACCAACACAGGTTGTTCAATATCGAAATGATAAAACGTAGTAATGATAATGATTGAGATCAATAACAATAAATACAAGATCAGTCCATCCTAAAAAGAAACAGCATCTTCAAATTACTACCACCCATGTTGAAATAGGAAAAAGGGAAACATGATGATGACCCAATTACAGCTAAGTCAATGATATATCTAGATCACGGTACGATAAATACCAAGTTCAAATAACTTGCAAGATAGAAATAAGATACTGATTTTAATTTGATAGTATAAGAGAATGTAATCCAGTGCATAAGAAAAGTATCTATACGTACTTATGTAATTAAACATAACTAGAAGCATTGTAATTTTTTTTTCTTTTAAAAAACATTATTTATTTTTTTCACCTAGATTAATAATCATTGTATTTTTTTATTATTATGTAATCACTGTTTATTTTAAAATATTTTATCTGATAAGAAATTATAACCATGTATGCATAACTTATTTAACCACTTATTTAATCATTTAGTATAACCATGTAATCATTACCTATAGAATCGTTTATTGTAACCATTACTTATTTTAATTAAAAAAAAAAAATATATAATTTGTAACCTTATAATCAGTAATTTAGAAAATGATGGGTAGACATGGTAATACATAATCCATAAGACAAAAATAAATAAAAATTGTTAATTTTTGTCTCAAATAAAAAAGGGGGAAGGTGTAGTGTGGTGACACATGACCTCATTAATGTCTACTCCAACCTTTCTATGTAGAATACCTAGATTATGTACCCTTGATCTAAATAACCAACACACGTGCCTATGTCCTATTTCCCATATAGTAGTACAGAACTGTATTTGTATATAAACCCATGTTTTCACCAATAAAGACACATTCAGTTACCAGCTACCTACGACAGTGTTTCATTAAGTAAACTCCCTCGCGCTACATCACAAAATCGCATGACCTTGGTGGCCAATTCACATCACCCCTGCGAGAGATAACCTTAGTCTCAAATCGCTCATGCAGAATGTCAATCGTGGCGTCCGCTGTGTGGCACGTAGCGCCATCCTGCTGGAACCACATGTCGTCTAGGTCCATATGGTTCAATGTGGGCCATAAAAAATTGGTTATCATCGTTCTGTAGCGCTCGCCGTTGACAGTGACCGCCTCACCAACGTCGTTTTCGAAAAAATACGGACCAATGACGCCGCCGGCCCAAAATCCACACCAAACCGTAACTTTTTGAGGATGCATTACCACCTGGTGAACCTCGTGTGGGTTTGTGTCGTCCTATATACGGCAATTTTGTTTGTTAACAAAGCCATTCATCCAAAAATGCGCCTCGTCGCTAAAGATAATTTTTCGCCCGAAATTGAAAAAAAAAAAAAATCACCAAGTTGAAGTTTGCGAAAGGCCGAGTTCTTGTGCACGGCGAGGAATCGACTGCCTCGGGTTCTGCCTCGGTTCACTTTGTTGTTCTCGGCTGATCTTGCGTTTCTTGAACGTACAGGTGTGGGTTGATCGATTAACGAACCGGTTGTTTCAAATTTTGCCACCAAACGCTGAAGAGTCGACTGTGAAGGGCCACCACGTCTACCGTAAAATGGGCACAATGCACGCAACGTTTGCACTAACGAACACTCATTTTGATAATAAAGTTTTATCATTTGTACGCGCTGTTCAATCGTGTAACCTGCCATGGTGATTTGGCATAAGCAACTGAATAATAAGCAAAAGATTTGACAATTGTCACCAAAACAAAATGGCCGCCACGGGCCGCCAAAATCTACCCGCGCCAATTGAAAAACCCCTTATGAAAGCAAAAATAACTCTTTCTTGATCGGTTGAAGCACTTTGAAAAGCACGATCACAGTTAGTGAGCCATGAACTCAAGTTATCGCGATTTTCGTCATAAGTATCGATGCATTTCAATAGATACTCTAGCTTTAGGCTGGTGATTCCCTGCATCGTCGTATGAAGGACCTGCTTGATTAATAGAAGAAGAACTAACATTATTGTATTTTATTTAATTTGTTGAGTTAGGTAGAGACAGCGTTAAATTTTTGTTTATATTAGTTAATTTAATTAACTTTGAACTAAAATAATTGTTATTTGATCAATTATTATTTGATCGATTGTTATTATTTCTGGTGGGAGTTTGACCTTTTAAAACTCGGTCTGAAATTTCTATTCCGGGAAGATTGACCGGATTTCCCGGTTGTGAGAAGTTATTATTTCTTGCCCTAGTATTTTGATCGTGACGGAGAGAATATTGTCTCTGGAAGTTTATTTCCTCTAGAACAATTTGTAAGGCCTTTCTAGATTCTTGGGTTATTTCATATGCTCAAGTCTTAAAAGATGTTGAAGTAGATTATTTAATTTTATTTGCTGGGTAGCAAGATCATTATTCGTGATAATTTTAGAGAATAAATTACTTTTCACTGATTGTATTTGATTGTGAAAATCTTGGTAAGACTCGTTGTTTTTTATAATTAGTTGTTCGAGTTCTAGGGTAAGGCAATCTTCAGATTTCTGACCTCCAAAATGTTCAATCAAAATTGAGTCCAGTCCACTGATGCATAATCATGTTCACTAACTAGTGTTGCAGCTTTTCCAGTTAATTTTCTAGTAATTTTCTGCATTATAAATTGGTATTCTGCAGGTTCCACCTTTCCTACAATTGAAAATACGTATTCGTTTTTTTTTACGAATAGATTGATGCAGATAATAATGATGTTAAAAATTTTCCTTTATGACTTCAAATCGTTAACTTGATTTATATTATTTTGGGTATAGCTTGTTTCTTCTAACTAGGTAAAATATTGACCCATTATGATTTTTTCACAATACTTTCCTGTTAATCAGCTAGCATAGTTGCTATCTGAATCGGAGATATACCTATTTTGAATGTAACAAAAATTTGCAACACTGTATAAATAGAAAATATATGTCCCAGATACTATGCTTATTTTCTTATTTAAAACGTACGGGTTTATTATTGTTGTTCTTTGCGTCTTACCTGTGTCGTTAACTATACCTGATGCCGGTGTTTGTTCGCCCGAGTTATTTATCAAATATTTTAGTCTATTGAAATGCTCAGTAACTAAATATCGAACGTTTTTTCGTTTATTTTAATTACGGGGTGTCCGACACAAATTTTCATGGCTACGGGATTGACGCGATATTGTCAATAAGTGTCTATTATCACTTTAACTCTAGTTCAACTTTATTTCAGCTCGAAAACAGTTTATGGGTAGTATTCCACCGCTGTGTTAACGAAACCTCTGGCCGCCAGCTTGCTGCCACTGGCTCCTCCTGTCCTTTCTCTCTCACGAGCAGCTTCAGCTTGCAACAATGGTTCAAATGGCAAATTGTGTCTACTTGCAATATTATGCAGTACACAACATGCATTTACGATTTGTGCAGCAACAGCAGCAGCAGCGAGTTCCCTTGAGTGGAGTTCCCTATCCACCAGTAACCTGGAAAGTAATAGTCAATGTATATATTTTTTGATATGTATCAAACATTTTATCTTTCCATGCAACATTTGTGAGGCCATGACTTAGTAATCCTACTTATATTATAAACATTAAGGTTTGTGAAAATGAATGGATAAATGTAGGTTACTCCTGGATCTCATGCAAAAACTCTCTATCTCTACTCTAACTCATTTTTATTTCTAAAATCCCCATTATCGTGAACTTCTGGGGCGCAGGCAGATGTTAGATATTACCTAAAACTGCCTTTCAAAACTCCGATCCAACGCTCCACAGTATTTCTAGTTGTTAAATGCATTTTCCTCTGGACTATCCGGCTCTGGGTCTCTCAGAGGGACATGGATCTAAGAAGAAAACCAGAGTCCCTAGAAATAAAAAAAAAATGTATTCCACTAGAACTAATCTATATCTATATATATATATAACTCAAAGGTGACTTAGTGATCTATTAACGCACAGCCCAAACCCCTGGACGGATCGGGCTGAAATTTGGCATGCAGGTAGATGTTATGACGTAGGCATCCGCTAAAAAAGGTTTAACGCGAGCGATGCCGCGGGCGCCAGCTAGTCAATCAATAAAATCGGTCACTCGGACAGGTATTCCTCCTCCACTGAATAATATGTTTTGTTTACAAAAACATCGAACACTAGGCGTTTAAAATCGCTGATTTTGTTACATGTTCTAATTTGGGGTTATTGTAAATTCGTCCCTAGAGTTGATTCGGTATTTAAAAACCTCACCTCACCTGCAGCTGTATCATCTCCCAAAAGCCCAGCAGATCTGTTGTGTAGCAGATTTTGTTACATGTTCTAATTTGGGGTTATTGTAAATTCGTCCTTAGAGTAAATTCGGTACTTAAAAACCTCACCTCACCTGCAGCTGTATCATCTCCCAAAAGCCCAGCAGATCTGTTGTGTAGCAGATGGGCGGCGCATCGCTGATTTTGTTACATGTTCTAATTTGGGGTTATTGTAAATTCGTCCTTAGAGTAAATTCGGTACTTAAAAACCTCACCTCACCTGCAGCTGCATCATCTCCCAAAAGCCCAGCAGATCTGAGTAGCAGATGGGCGGCGCATCACTGATTTTGTTACATATTCTAATTTGGGGTTATTGTAAATTCGTCCCTAGAGTCAATTCGGTACTTAAAAACCTCACCTCACCTGCAGCTGTATCATCTCCCAAAAGCCCAGCAGATCTGTTGTGTAGCAGATGGGCGGCGCATCGCTGATTTTGTTACATGTTCTAATTTGGGGTTATTGTAAATTCGTCCTTAGAGTAAATTCGGTACTTAAAAACCTCACCTCACCTGCAGCTGTATCATCTCCCAAAAGCCCAGCAGATCTGTTGTGTAGCAGATGGGCGGCGCATCGCTGATTTTGTTACATGTTCTAATTTGGGGTTATTGTAAATTCGTCCTTAGAGTAAATTCGGTACTTAAAAACCTCACCTCACCTGCAGCTGCATCATCTCCAAAAAGCCCAGCAGATCTGTGTAGCAGATGGGCGGCGCATCACTGATTTTGTTACATATTCTAATTTGGGGTTATTGTAAATTCGTCTCTAGAGTTAATTCGGTACCTAAAAACCTCACCTCACCTGCAGCTGTATCATCTCCCAAAAGCCCAGCAGATCTGTGTAGTAGATGGGCGGCGCATCAGGCTCCGGGCGGGCGCAGCGCTCCACCAACGTCGCAAACTGCTGCATCTTCGATTGTATCAACAGCCGAGCGAGGCCCACCTGCATGCCAAATTTCAGCCCGTCTCTCTCTTGTTGTCTTTCTTCTGATGTAAATGGGAAACAAATGTATTTATGATTTATGCCTTAGCAAGGCTACATCTAATCTTAGAAAAAATACATATTACATGAAATATCTCGTATTAAAATATTAATTAAATAAGCACCGTGACGACGCTCGATGCGAAAAACAGAAGTAAGGCAAATGGGGTGGAAGGTACCGCAGGAGCTCTAAAATGCCCTGGCACAGTGAACGCTGTTTCAGCTCGTTGAACACCGCGATAATTTTACCTCGATCATATCTGCATCCATACAGGGGCGGTCGAATACCCTGTCCTTGACATAGTCCCACAAAAATAAGTCAAGCGGCGTCTAATCCGGAGACCTCGCCGGCCAAGAGTGGGGGTCATAGCGTCCGATCCATCGGCTGCCAAACAAAGAGTTAAGGCGTTCTAGCACTGGTCTCGTGGTGTGGGGTAGTGCCCCATCATGCTGGAACCAGAGTTAGTTAATTAGAATTGTAATTAATAAGTGAATACGAATTTCTCGGATTATTTCTATTTGGGAAAAATTGCCTAAAGTTTAAAAACTGTTTAGGGTTTCTAGCATTTTGTTGAGAATTATTATTTGATTGACATGTATTATTTATTTTATTAAAAAAATCGTTTCTTAAATGTTATTGCATTTGGAAATTTTCATCTTCAATTACTATCTGCATTGCGCTTTCCAATGAAGTTGGCTCTTTCAATTTTACAAGGCGCAATAAATTTTTAGGTAAACTATACATGAATACTTGTAAAGCTGTGTTATTATGAATGAACATTTTTGTGGATCTAGTATATAAGTCACTTGTCCCGATAATTTAGAGAAAAAGTTGCTTTTTACTGATTGTATACGGTTGTAAAAATCATGGTAGAATTCATCGTTCTTAGTGATTAACTGCTCTAGTTCTAATACTAGACATCCTTCGGATTTTTGATCTCCGAAATGTTGAGTTTTAAAGGCCAAAAATCAGTACTAGCGAAGTCATATTCGCTTATTAACGTTGCCGCCCTACCAGTTAGCTTACTAGTAATTTTCTGCATAAGTCTTTTGTGTTTGATCTAATAGTCCCAACACGTTTAAAACATAATCGTACTTGCTTAAAAATAGATTCAACATTTTTGAATCTCCGTCAAAAGTCGGAATTATATCGATCAATTCGCGAGGCGCGAATTTAATTCGGCCCTTTGATAAAAGAGTTTGTAAGCATTATCATTCGTTTCAGAATCCGTTGTATGTCTATCGTTATCTAACATCATAGGAAAGTCTGATCTTGACCTGTTTCGCTACGAGTCGTAAATGTTTTTGCGTATTAGTTTGCGATTCTTGATATGTGGACGCTGCTGCACCGTCACCCTGTTGTCTTGCTGGCATATTAAAATCGGATGAAGTAGAGGTTATCGCAAATGGAAAGTTAATCATCTGAGGTCCACTTCTATCTAAATTATTAGCAATCCTATCAGCAATTTGATCTGATGCTATCCCTACTTCTCGCCCAACTGCATCTCTAGCTTGCGCTGTTACGTTTTCAAGTGCCTGTCATATACATACTTGTATGCACAAAATAATTAACTCCCCTTTGTGAACAATAAAAAATATTTAAAACAATATATTCGGCGTCAATTCAATAAACTCGCGATCGCGTAAAATATAATTCGCACTTATTGCGTTACCATTTCATAATATTTCATCATTATTAAATTATGCTGCGCATCTATATAAAATTCTCTCTCTCAGCCGAAAGACGTCCACTGCTGGACAAAGGCCTCCCCCAAGGATTTCCATAACGACCGGTCCTGCGCTGCCCGCATCCATGCGCATCCCGCGACCTATAAAATTACACACTCAAAAATAAAATCAAACAAAAATAAAATTCTCATATTAATATTTAGCCAAAATTAAAACATAAAAATCCCTACGTATGTGTATTTCTTAAGGATCAAATTTTGATTTGTTAAGGAAGGGATACGCCTAACATGCGTCTTCACATGCATCTTTCTTTGTCTTCTTTCTTGTAGAAATTCATAAATTCTCTCTTGCAAATATAATGCAATAAAATATCATAAGATTGTGAAATCTGTGTGCGTCCAATATCTTTAACATGATGTTCGTTTCTCCTCTTAATTCTTGAAAGAAATGAAGGTGATTTTTAAGTGATTAATAATTTCACTTACTTGATGTTCCAGAGTTACCTATTGAAACAATTGCAGAGGATCCCACCGCTGCCACCAGTTTTGTTTAAGTGATTTAATTGTTTTAATGGTTTTATATTGAGTTTGATTGATTGTTTATTTGCACTGATTTGCAGTTTATAAGTTAAGGCACTGTTGAGTAGCGTGTTCGTAGGAATTACTAAACTGCTTCTAAATTCGGGTAGACTGTCACCAACCTAATAATTTAAAGGGTTACTGGTTCAATAAGTAAAACCAGAGAATAGTTCATAATGTCTAATTTACTTCACACAAACAAAAGGACAATTAAAGTTTTACAAACCAAGTTCTATAAATAGAGTAACGATTCACTAGAGCGCGGACACAGAGAGAGAACACACGCTATATCTGATTTAAAATCAGAATAAAATCCGGGGACAGAATGAGCTCCAATTCAGTACTTTTAGTATTTATGTGTGTGGACTCTGGTTCCTACCTTCTCAGTAGGTGTCTCCAACTTATGGGCTTTGGCCAATCACAGTTTGGAGGCAAAGTTTGAATAAGCGCTCATAAAATTGCTTACGATTCCTCTTAATTTACTTTTAGTTGAGAGGAAAAAAATATTTAAATAATATCTTCAGATCTGTCTGCAGTGACAAGTAAAATTAAAAATATAAGTAGCTGACACAAAAAGTTATCTAAACTAAGAATAAAATTGAAATTAATTAATTAATTAAAATAATGATTATAAAATAGTTATATCATCTACATCAAATGATTACATGTACTCATAACTAATACACACAAGGTCAATTCAAATGAAGTTCAAAACCGTCTGCAATCATTTTTTATCACAGTACTATGCTCTGCTTTTCACACTGTAACACTTTTATGCACTGATTTTCATCTGGATAGTTACGTTCGTAGAGCTCCTTCCGAAGTTCATATCAGCATTTAGTTACATTACTCGTTCTAGTTAATATAACATATCGATCTGGACTCCTTGTATTCTTTTGATTTACTTTCTTCATTGATTAGACTGTGCTTTACAATTTACAAGGTAGTTAGTATAGTTGCTAAGTTTTTAATAAAGGACTGTATAGACTTACTACGAATTAGATTCAGGTTATAGCGTGCGCTTTAACTTATTATAATAACGAATACTTCGTATTGAACTTGAATACTACTAAAACTTTTTGTTACTACAGAGAGCGATAACATTACTGTTGCATAATGGTATCAGGGAGAAGCTTTACATAGCTTGACTCCACTTTTTATTATGAAAAGTACAATAACTCTTTATAAATAGTAAAAGCTTGAGGTATAGTGCTCTTTATTACACAAATGTTTAATTATGCGTACTTCTTATTGTGCTTTATATTAATACTTCTAAGTATTTCTAATGCAAGCCCTGAGCTTAAAGTTAAGTACACAATTTTATTACGATTCATAAGTTAAACAACATATGAATAAATCTGACTTTAAATTTATTACATACAGTTCGACGCTTTTTAATACTTTAGGAAAAGCGGTAATTATTTTTCTTTAATAAATCCATTCCCTTTTTAACTAAACTAGTTATGCCAATTGGTCTTTTAATATTCCGAACAGGTACAATTGTATCTCGTCCATTAGCCGCGCTCGTGTCAAGCGTGCCTTTCCCCTAGCGGGTAGAATTGAAGGCTGACGAGTCGTCCCGCTGGCTGCTCCGAGGAGCGGCCGAGCCGAGGCCGCCGTAGTAGCGGCCGCCGCGCCGGGGCTGTGGAGCGAGAGTAGCACATGGTCCCGGCATAAATGCGGTAGGCGTTGGCACCGTGTGGTTTTAGTGGGTTCAAGTCCCACACACCTGTCTGGCTTCCCGTGGCCGGATGGACGGGACGAGGGTCTTTCCACACGTAAAAAAAAAAAAGGTTAGTTGTGTAGGTAGGTGTGTAGGTGCTATTAATAGGCTCTGGAAAGGTCGGGAAACGGCGGCGTGGCCGCCGCGCAACATTGTAGACCGATAACAGATGCGATTTTAAGCAAAAAAAAATTTTAAAATCTATTTTTATATCTATGTTGTTAATTATTTTTCCCGAGGTCCTGGGTATGGTGTTAACACGACCCGCTACTTTTTTTTTTTTTTTTAAATACGAAATTTTCCGGGGCCTGAGGGGTTAACCCCTTAAGACCCAAGAGATCGGATCCGGTAAAAAAAATATATATATTTTATTGGATATTCGTGAAGGGTGTCGTGAGTAGATCACGAAAAATGTATTAGAAAAAATTAGACGTTAGACGTTTTCCTCTAATAGCTTTGCCAAGCTTTGAATTATGCCCCCAGTTCTTGGCTGTACTGATATAAATGATGTGGTAATGCGTTCTTCGAGTTCCGATATGACGAGCGACGACTTTCCAAGGAGATGGTTTACCTCTTGGCTGGTTGTCTTTGGCCCACTGTGCAATCCAGTACGCCACTCCCAAGTTTCGTCTCTTGCTCGCCTTCTGTTCGCGCTGTTTGGCCAACCTGTCCTCTTGTAGTTGCCTCTTCGTCGGTGCTTGGCGTAGGGATATCGTATTCTTCCTGGGGGCATTGGTAGTAGGCGTTGGAGGTAGACGGTCCGGGGTTGGACTCCTCGGAGGCTCTTGTGGAGACTGGGCTGGTGATAGTACTTGTGTGTTCACTTCGAATATATCCTCCTTTTCCTCTTGGATTGTCATGTCCTCTTTCCAGTCGTCCTCGACCAGCTGGATGTCTTCGGATTGGTCCTTGCCATTCATGTTGCTCATTTTGCGCGGGTAGATAGTCTTCGACGTTCACTGAGGTGATGATTGTAAAAATTATTAATTACTAATAACTTTGCCAAGTTTGCTATTATGCCCCCAGTTCTTTGGGCGTACTGATGTACATTGTACATGATATGGTAATGCGTTCTTCGTATTCCAGTATGACGAGCGACGACTTTCCAAGGAGATGATTTATTTCTTGGTTGATGCAATTGTCTTTTGCCCATTGTGCAATCCAGTATGTCACTCCTATATTCCGTTTCGTGCTCGCTTTATTTTTTTCATGTTCGTGTGTGTCATTACGTGTTTTGACATGTAAAAATTAATGTCTTTGTATATTCGCAAATGCAACCACACAAAACAACAATCACCTCACAAATAATACTCACAGTGGCAGACTCGGAGAATAAATCATAGTGGACTGGTCGGAAATGTCCATTCTGGGTCGCTGCGGTAACTGCGGTGAAAGTGGAGTAGACGTCCTCGACGGGACCCAATTAACAGATCGAACCACCCGACGGAGAACCGGTCGCGATCCAGATGCCACAGGCTCGAGCGGACGCAGGACCGGTATCGGAAAGCTGTAAAGGTCACATACTCATTCACCCGTCCTTTATGGTCAGAATAAGTTAGGTGGTGTAGGTAGGTGGTGCTATTTATAGGCACTGGAAAGGTCGCAGGACGGCGTAGCAGCCAAACAACGTTCTGGGTCAATAAATGGCGCCAAAGTACCAGGAAAACATAAGTATGAAAGAGATCTTTTTTTGTCTATGATCTATGATCCTAGAATTTTTTGTCTATTTTTAGGAGAGTCCTGGAACTTGTGCCAACACAACCCACCACTTTTTTTTGGCATGAGGGAAATGACATCCGGGTACTGAAGAGTTTAAGATAGCATAAGCTTTACAACCTTTATCTAATTCAATTATTTCTGAATAATATAATTCAATTTCTTTCACTGGTTCTTTTGTATAGTTAATTTTGTTGGCCTAGAATAAATGTATACCCATTTGTTATTATTAAATTTTTGCCGAATTACAAAATCTCCGTATAAAAGTTTTGCTGAACAATCAGTTCGTAGTGTTCTTACAACTTTAGTAAGTAACTAAGGTGAACATGAGGGATTTGATATGGTTGAATATTCACTTCAATTTTTACAAATGAAATGTTCAGTTGACTTGACTATGTTTTACAATAATATAAATTATCAAACTGCAAGTATGATCGTTTGCTTGTCATTATTCCTACATATTTTTAATACGTCTGTATACATAATAATGGTAATACATATAATAATTCAAATTCATTTGGATTCACTAAAGGGATATTTAAGACGTATACTATTTTTTGATTTGTGTCATTTGAAGTTGAAATATCAATTAATAAATGAATATCTTCAAGGTTAAGTGGTAGTGGTAATTCTTTGCTTTGTTTACTTGGAGTTATAATGTATGGAAAATAATAATAACAATTCTTTGTTTTCATAAACCTGGCTTAAAGAATTTAATGCATTAAAATGAGTATTAATGGTTGCTGTAACTTCAGTACAGATATGCTTGTTTTAATGTTTGTTAAATATTTATCCATTATTTCAAAGTTTTTAATAATTGTTTTATATCGTTATGTTGCAATTTCTTGATTATAAAATTTGCATTTAATCGGTATTTGGTCGAGAACGTTACATTTTTCAATCGTAAGGTGATATTTTTCTTCTAGGAATTCTATTGCTCTGGGTAAAGATGAAAAATTTAAACTTTAATAATTTCCATTCGCCCACTAATATTTTTGCAGTTTCTATGCGGTCATGCGGTTTGTCGACATCGGTTGGCGTGCTGCTAACAGTTTCCACTATTCGAATTGGTTGCCAGTCAATTTACACTCATCCATAAAGCACGCGTTGGTATGTATCAAACTTGCGAAATTAAACGATGATGTTGGTGTTAATCCTGTCAGTGTGATGAGGTGATTGCTGGAGAGTCGAACCCCGACCACTGTCTTCAACATAAAGTCCCTGTTACCTGAAGGGTATGACAGGGTTTGATCGAGCCTAAGAGTGAGTCTGGTGGGAGAATAAATATCAAACACGGATAGGGTTTAACAATTAGTTATTTATTGCAACATTACACAATATTAACATATGCTACAAACACTAACTTAACTACCCCGGGTTTTTCAGTGGTGGGACTTTTGGTCTGGTCTTCTTTCGTACCGTCGGGTCGTATACCACCTCTGTGGTCCCTTCCGGTCCCCGCAGAATACCCCGCTTTGCCCCCATAGTTGGACGTGGGCCGCTCGGTAATATTAGTATGTCTTTTGGGTTGTTGACTTCAAATGTCGCCCATTCCGCCCTTATCACTTTGGTAGTTTCTCCTTGAAGTTATGGATCTATATTTGTGTGTATTCCGTTATTTTCCAGTAATTGTACAAGGTTGTCCATTCCAGTCTCTATTGTTGCTTGTGTTTTAGCTTCGGAATCTTGCCGTAATTCATAGTCTTTTGCTCGTTGTAATCTTTGTTCGTACGATTCTTGAAATACCAATGTCCTGGCGATACGTAATGCAGTAGCAAGTCTTTCTCCGAAGTTTCGGTTGAACTGAATTGTAAACCATGCAGGCGTATTGCATATTAGTCGTGTAGCTTCCCCTTCATCAAAAGCTTTGGTTTGACATAGGTGAAGCACGAGTTCTTGATTTTCTCGCACAAGTTTTGTACGTCGATTGAATCTTGTTTGTTGAAGAACGGCATTTTGTTCACCTCCAATGTCATTTTAGGTGCTTGTACACTGATTAGGCTGTTGTTCATTACTGTCGGTATCCTCATGTAACATTTCACTGGAATTCCTCATGTTGTGCCTTCATGTCGAAATAGATTATTTCCCCCTTGGGCACTCCGAATGTTATCTTTGTTTAGTTTAGGGTCAATTCCCAGTGAATGAGCTACGCAGATTGCCACTTTTTTATCACTGTCGGAGAGAATTTCCCTAAATGTTGTACGATTAGGGCCGGTAGTAATATACTCCAACAGGCACTGAACACATGCAATCATTTGTACTCCTTGGATCTAATAATTTTGCCAAGCTTGCTATTATGCCCCCAGTTCTTGGCTGTACTGATATACATGGTATGTTAATGCGTTCTTCATGGTCCAGTATGACGAGCGATGACTTTCCAAGGAGATGATTTATTTCTTGGTTGGTGAAATTGTCTTTTTCCCATTAAGCAATCCAGTATGTCACTCCTCTATTCCGTTTCTTGTTCGCTTTCGCTTCTTGCTGTTTGGCCAATTTGTCCTCTTGTTGTTGACTCTTCGTCGGTGCTTGGCGTAAGGTGTACGTTACTGTCCAGGTTCTGCAATTCCAGGTTTTGTGATCAGTTACGGGTTATGAATTTATAATATTGGAGACCCTTCTTATTCTAAAAACAAGTTATGTCCGTAATCAACAGAATATGTAGACTAAAACATTAACGTTATCGGATTTAACTATAGTCTCCATCATTATAAATTCTAGATCTTAAATTTAAGGAATAAAACATAAAAGGTGGAATACTAAATTTTTAATTAACTAACTTCTTATATCAAGAGTATTCTAAATTAAAAGGCAAGTGAACTGATTTATAGGTTCTGTTATCTTGTGGTATGTCTTCGTCAAAATCCTCAGCAAAGTCAGAAATTGGACCATTTAAATGGTCCAGGTACGCATCAGGAGGCAGGCGCCTCTTTTCATCCCCTTGCCTTCGAAACCTTCTGCCCCTTCCTACGTCTCCTTTACCGCATTTTGCCCAGGCTCATCCAATAGAGTCGTCATCTGAAATTAGGACTGTCGTTAATTTTCTGTATGTAATGGTAACGCCCTCATTTTTTTATTAATTTTTGCATACCCAACCGCAGATGGTCGGATTTCGGTATTTATCAAGATTTTTTATATATTGCTTCAAACAGTCTTGGCGTGGGATTGTCATTTGCTCCACCACTCGATCTTATATTACAAAAAAGTAGCTCCAGGATCACCATGGCTGATTTTATGCAATGGTAGGTACTTTAATGAACAAGAATCATTTTGTATAATATCTTTAAACAAAAACTTTACACTCTCGATACAAATGCATAATCCAATACAAACTATATACTAAATGTCTCAAAAATGAATTCCTCATGTCTGATTTACTAGAAAATGACACCAAACTCGAGGTGGTAGCTAAATATAAGCTGATATGATTTTTTAATTAAAGCGCGGCGGCGTGTACCTTTGAATGCCCCCCCTACCTACCCACCAGGGGGGGGTGGATGGCTACCGGGCTAAATTAGCTTAACTTCATGTATATAACACCTGTGCCAAGTGAATTCTTCCGATACCAAAATTTGCAGGTTCCATACATTGGATGACACTACTACGCGGGCTAGTAGACAAGAATTTACAGACTGGTTTACACAATATATTAAAATATAAGTTGAGAACAAAATAAGAGTTTACTTAAATTGCTGAAAGCCCGGAGTAGAATGATCTTGGAGTCGCAGCTCCTTATATTTATATGAATTGTTAAGGCTGATCCATGACTAATGCAAAGAAATATGGTGAAATTACACCTAGTGACACAGATTTCTAAGGGAAACAATAAAATATAAGATTACTGTCAACTTTGTTGCAGATTTGCTAATACTGAAAAATTTAAAGGAGATAACATTTACAACGTATAGATATTGACATGTGTTAATAAATGTAATAATAAGAGAAGCATACCGTTGTGTGCGGTTCATACAAAGTGTTTACAAAATATGGTTTCAGCGGATATTTTGATGTAGTAAAAATTGTGTCTTTAATGTCTGACAAAAAATTCTGAAATAAGGAAGTTTTAATGGTTAATTATTTTTACGTATATGTAATTTATAAAACATGCTAAATGATGTACCAGTTTAATAAAATAAATCTCAAAATGTTTACCTTTATATGTGCAGGTTTGCAAATAATATTTGAGTATTTTCTTTGATCGTTCAATGGTCAAAAGATTCAAATATCCAAATAATCAAAAGAAGATGAGATGATAAAACATATTTTATTTAAAAAGCCATGATTGAAGAACATTACAAAAAATTTTGAAATAAGGAAATTTAAATGGTTAATTATTTGTATGTATAAGTAATTTATATAATATGCCAAATTTTGTGATAGTTTAATAAAATAAATCTCAATATAAATTGTTTACCTTCTTGTTACTATACATATATGTATGGTTCTGAATAATATTCTGAGGAATACGATAAAAAGAACTATTAAGATAACGGTGCATGACATGTTATTGCAAGGTTACTTCCCAATGAACAGAAGTAATAAAATATATATCTACGCATTATAACGGATACATAATTCCTCCCTCCTTAAGAGTAAAATTGGAGTGGACAATAATTTTACTTACAATACAGTGATCAAAAGTGTTAGTAGTTACTACAATTCTATTTACTATGTTAGTAATACAATTATCACTTAATTTCTATAAACTTTCACTGTTCTACACTTCCTAAAGTCTTTAATCGTCCTATAGTTCACAATGTTCACTTGAAGTGTCTGTTCAGTGTTCACTGATTTCACTTTGACACGAAAATGCACTTAATCACTTTAAATGTTTTTACACTTTATAACTTGCTGTCGTGAAGAAGCAAGGCATTAGACATTATGACCTGATCTCTTGTATATCCAAGTCAGATAGGTTATAGTGCCAACGTCAAGCATTCTATGTTCTTCTTGGTGGTCTTCTGGGTCTTTAGGATAGGATTAGACAGTGAAGCGTACTTAACAATAATTATGAGGTAGTTACAATGAGATTACAAAGAGGTTATATAATTTTACTTAACAATAAACTTTCACCAAGTATAAAAGCATTTTTATTTCGCTTTATATATCCTATTCCTAGTTCTAGTTTAAATACGGGTTGCATCGCACGTCGTATCTTATACCTAAAGCATGGTGATGTATCATATTATTATAAAATTTATATCAATGTTCCTACTGCCTTTTAATTTCTTATCTAAAGAATATACTTTTTTTAAACTAATGATTATATATATTGTTCTTAATTATGGTACATAATATAAAGATTTAATTCTTAACCTATTATTTCTAGTTTTTGTTCCTCACGTGTTACTTATTCTATTTGTTCTTACTCTAACATTTCTTATTTCGTGTTGCATAAAAACATAGATGATTATAATTAGTTATGATTCTTATACAATTTTTTACAATTCTTAGTAATTATTAAGTATCATTCTTTATTTCTGAAAAGTCGTAATTATTTTTTCTTTAAGTAATCCATCCCTTTATTAATTAATGCTGTAATTTTATCTCTTAACATTCTTAAGAGGTACCGTAGTGTCTCGATCCTTAGTTACGATAGGAACCACATTTCTTTCAGTATTTCCGGGGACTACAGCTGATATTTTCCTATTTTGATTTTTCAATTCGATAGTTTTATCTGTTATATATTTATATAGGACACTTGTTCTTTTCTAATGATCCCGCACTAATTGTTGCATATACTGATGATTATAGTTACAATCAAATACACTTCTTGAATCGACATATCCGAAAACCACTTCAAATGGAGTGAATCCAGTTACAGAATGAATAGTATTGTTATATGCTGATATAGCATATGACATGTTATTTTCTGCATTACCAAAAGAATCTTGAATTTTAATTATTCTATAAATTTCTATTAATGTACTGTGAAATCTTTCTATGATACCCATTGAGTTAGGATTATTTGGGGTACCAATATGTAAATCTATTTTATATAGAAGTAATAGTTCTTTTATTAACTGATTGTTAAATTCAAATCCTGAATCACAACTTATTTTTAAAGGTGTTCCAAAATATGAAAAGTACTTTAATAAAGCTTTACTCACTTCTGGAGTTGATAGATTAGCTATTTCAAAGGCTTGTTTTTGTTGAATGCGTCTACAATTGTAAGATACATTATATTGCCGATTTTAAATAAAACCATAAATATTTCCTCGAAGGGTTTATTCTGAGTTTGAGTTAATTCAATAAGAGGTTTTAAAGGTTTCCGTTCATATTTAGTTTTCTTACAAACGTCACATGAATTTATTATGGCACTAACGGTTTCAATAATAATTTAGTTCAATAATAATTTATTTTTAACCTATTTAAAGTTTATCTTATACCTCTATGACACGTCTTTTGTTCATGCGTTTTTAGAATTAATTCCTTTTGTTCTTATTCATTTTCCACAATAGTAACTCTTTTAGTACACTCTATTATTTGAATATTATTACAATCAAAGAGTTCCGATATTATATCATAAAAATATTGCTCTAAATTTGCTGAATCGAAATAAATGAAACATTTGGTATGTGTATTTATATAATCCTTCAAAAATTTTTCATTAATATAAAATTTTGTGGGGTGAATACTTCTTTAATTTTTCTTTTACCTTGAGATATGTCTTTAATTTTTATTTCGTCTCTATACCAATGGTATACTAATATCTGATTAGGTTTAGTGTCTACTGCTTCATATAATATAGGAATACTATTACTACGAACTTCATCATCATCATCATCGAAATCATTGGCATTGTCGAGTGATTCAACATCAGAAGCAGTCATCGTGACTTGTGACATATCGTCAGGCACATCGTGAATATTTTCGTAGGTATTATTTGAAGTTGAAGTTGAAACATCTAAAGTATTTAATTGAATTCTAGTTAATGCGTCTGCATTAGTATTTTGATTACCCTTTTTATATATAACATTGAAATCATACTCTTGAAGACGAAGTCTCCATCGGGTTAGTTTACTGTTGGGCTCTTTTAATGAATAAAGCCAAGCTAATAGTCGATGATCGGTAAAAACAGAAAATTTCGTACCGTATAAGTATGGTCTAAATTGTTTGACTGCCCATAATATTGCTAGTAATTCTTTTTCTGTCGTACTGTATCTTTGTTCAGTATGTGATAAGGTTCTACTGGCATAAGCTACAGGTTTATCCTGTCCTATCGTTCTTTGTAATAGTACAGCTCCAAGGGCAACATTAGATGCATCGGTAGTTAATATGAAAGGTTTTCCAAAATCAGGATATTGTAGTAAAGGAGCATTAGTCAATAAATTTTGACACGTTTCAAAGGCCTTTATATATTCATCTGCTATGATAAATTTTGTATTATTTTTCAGAAGTGAAGTCATTGGTTTAGTTATTTTTGAGAAGTCTTTGATGAATCTTCTATAATATCCTACTAAACCTAGAAATGATTTTATTTCTTTTTGTGTTTTAGGTAGGGGATAATTTAATACCGCTTTTATTTTATCATTGTTAGGTTTAAGTCCAGCTTTAGTAATAGTATGGCCTAAATATAATACTTCATTTCTTAAAAATTCTAACTTATCTAACTGAATTTTTAAGTTGGCTGTTCTTAATGTGTCAAATACTAATTTTAATTTTTGGATATGTTCTTTTAAAGATGATGAAAAAATCTAAATATCATCAAGATAAGTTAGACAATGAATTCCTTGTTCTGCCTCTAAGAATGTTGTCCATTGCTCGTTGAAACGTAACGTAACGTAGGGGCTATCTTGAGTCCAAAGGGCATTCTCAAGAACTCATAGTGTCCAAATTGCGTTGTAAAGGCAGTTTTTGGTTGGTCTTAATTTTCAATTTCTAGCTGATGATATCCTGACGCTAAATCTAATGTAGTAAAGTAAGTACTGTTTCCTAATTTATCGAATAAATAATTTGGTAAAAAATATAAATATATTTCGTAAAGGATATTTGTCATCTATCGTTATCTCATTGAGTTTCCGATAGTCAACTACCATTCTGTATTTTTGAACATCACTGGCATCAAATCTTTTAGGAATTAGATGTACAGGAGCATTCCACGGGGAGAAACTAGGTTTGATTATATTATTTTTAAAAAGTTTTTCTATTTGAGATTTAATTTCCTCATTTTGTGAAGGAGGTAACCTATAAGGTTTTACACAAATAGATGTATCATTAGTTGTTCTTATTTTATGTTTTATATTGTTACTAAATGACAGAGGAATATCTTCATGATAGAAAATATCCCTATATTCATAACATAAGTTATAAATATAATCCTTTTCCTCATCATTCATATGATCTAATCTAAGTTTTCCCAAATTGTCTAATAAAAGTTGTTCATTATTAGGCAATAATTTGTATGAATTTTTAAAGAAGTCGACAATGGTTCTACTTTAAATGGTTTAGTTATTTTGATTGTAATAAATTTATTTGTTGTATTTTGCATCATTGTATACGCTGGCCCACTAACACACTCAACTAGGGCACAAGGCATGCGCACACCATCGTAAAATTCGTCGTAGGCACACTAATCCTTTGTTCCATTCTCGGTTCTAAAGATATCGCAACAATGTTAGTTAACGAGGCATTCTTCTCTTCGTCGAAGTGATTTGGTATTTTCACTTTCGGCGTTATCATACATCTATTTTTAGTATCAATTTTTGTTTGAAGTTTCCTTAACAAATCTATACCCAACAATCTGCCATAACAGTTATCGATATCATAGACATCAAACTTATGCGATAGGTCCGTTTTGAATATATTAAAAAGTATTTATCACCTCATTATGTTTACTGATCGCATTTGGTCGGGACTCTTGGTTTTCAGTGAAACTGGTTTCGTCCGTTCTTGGTTGATTAAAATAGTTGACTAATACTTGTTCTAGGAGCATTATTTTGTCTATAGCACTTGAATTTTGAAAATTATTATTATTATTTCCCGATCTTTGATTTGCCGTAGATGGCGAAGTTCTATTAAATTGAGGTCTATTAAACTGAGGTCTATTAAATTGAGGATTGTTCCTATTAGAAGGAGTGAAGTTATTTTGATCTTGGGGTCGTGAGTCGCTATTAAAACGATATTGAAAGGATTCCGCCTATCAAATTCGTTAGATCAGAAGTTATTAAATCCTGAGTTCCTATTGGGTCTATTCGGATTTTGACCTCTAGGTCAAAAATTATAATTGTTTTGAGACGAATTACCAGTATTTCCTGGTGAAGAGAAACCTCTCACTCTAGAATTTTGCTCATTTCTGAGTGAGTATTGTCTTTGGAAGTTCATTTTTCCCAAAACAATTTAAAGAGCTTCTTCTAACGTTTTTGGCTCTTTCATTCGCACAAGGCGAAGAAGATATTGTGGTAATTTATATAAAAATACTTGTAATGCCGAATGATTATATATATTTAATTTTACTTTCCGAGTAGACTTATCATTGTTTGCAATTATTTTTGAAAATGAGTTAATTAATTAATTAATTTTGACTTTTAATATAATTTGACATATTTATTATTAATTAAATTTTCATAATAATAGTCATTTAATGAATCATATTATGCGTTATTCTTGATTAAAATTTTAAATTATTAAGGTAATGTTAATTATTGTACGTCCTTTTATGGGCCAGACATAGTGAAACAATATATAGATGTAAGACCTCTTTACCTGTGTTTGACAATAAAGATATTTTGATTTTGATTTTACTTTTTACTGATTGAATTCGATTATAAAAATCTTGAGAAGACTCATTTTTTTAATAGTTGTTCTAACTCGAGAATCAAACATCCTTCCGATTTTTGATCTCCAAAATGCTGTATCAAGAAATCTTTTAATGTAGCCCAATCTACAGATGCGTAATTATGTTCACTAATTAATGTCGCTGCTTTTCCCGTTAATTTACTTGTTATCTTTTGCATTATAAAGTTATATTCAGTCGGTTCTAATATTCCCACAATAGAAAAAACATATTCACATTTTTTTATAAATAAATTTATCATTCGCGAGTTACCATCAAAATTGGGAATAACATCTATTAATTCAGTGACCATTAATCTTGCGTTTCTCCTATTCAAGAATGGAATAGGCAAAGTAGTAGGTGGATAAGTCGCCTCAAATGGAGGTGTCCTTCCGTACCCATAACTATCCGCGTATTCTCTAGTAACATTACCAATTTCGCTACGAGTTAAATTCGGTCCTGGATTTTCAAGAGGTTCCGCTCCTCTTTCTACCCTTTCTGAACGTTCCACTAATGGAGGCATCTCTGGATGATTGGATGCAGATGGTTGGTCCATTCTACTGGCTAACGGAGGAGAGTTTTGGTATTCTACTGGCGATTCAGTAGATGGAATGCGTTTCTATTTATCATTTGGTCAGTTACACGTTCGATTTCACGTCTAGCCGTTTCTTTAACTAGACCTACAGCCTGTTCAGCCGCCTGACTCAGTTCTCGTTGAGCCAAATCCGTTAAGTAGTTCATGACTGAATTGTTCATAAAATTTTACAATATATTTTCTCTCAGCCGAAAGACGTCCACTGCTGGACAAAGGCCTCCCCAAGGATTTCCATAACGACTGGTCCTGCGCTGCCCTCATCCATGCGCATCCCGCGACCTTCACCAGGTCGTCGGTCCACCGAGTGGGAGGCCTGCCAACACTACGTTTTCGGGTTCGTGGTCGCCACTCGAGAACTTTTCTGCCCCAACGGCTATCTGTTCTACGAGCTATGTGCCCCGCCCACTGCCACTTACAATATATATATAATATAAATTACTTAAATGAGATAAGTTACAGTAGCTGTTCTTATTCGTGGTTCTCCTCTTACGTAGACTAAGACGATCACGATTGCAATTATTTTATAATAGATGGGTCGAGGGGTGGAAAGATTACAACTTTTCAGAAATTTGGATTGTTTAAAACAAAATATTATTTTTATATCAAGTCTGTCTGGATTTATTATAACAGTAAATGTATCTGTCATATATTTTCTTAAATCCTAATTTGCAAATTTGTTCAGGTTTGCGTAACCAAAGTTAAAATAGAATTACGATATACTGGCATTTTTATTAAGGTTTGCCGGGTAACCAATTTATGAGCAATTTTTTTCAGGTTTGCTCAACCAATCTAATATTTGTATTAGCAATATATATCTTCGGGTATGACCCGGTATTAACAAAATCTTCGGGTATATCCCGGTTTTTAATTCATTCGGCTGTGCAGCAATAATTCAATTCGCGTTTTAGCGTAAAATCAATAATTCAAATTACATAAAATTTCTGTATTTATTTCTATCTTTATAATCTATCCCGCGAGAATAACAGAATACAATAAAACAAAAAGAAGACAATAAAATACACTAAAATATTTAAAAGAAAATTTCCTAATAGCACGCTTGTGTCTACTTAGGGGAAAATTTGTTAAGGAAGGGAAACGATGATGCTTCGTGCGTCGTATATAGAACCTCCCGATTCTACTCCCGACAAAATTTATTTCTCAAAAATTGTCTTGCTTGCAAAGTTCTCAACAAAATCACGGGGTTCGTCCTTTTAATTCTTGAAAGAAAGACAACTGTCCAGATCTTCCACTTACTTGAGAGTTGGTGTCACTTATCTGAAAACAGCTGCTGAGGATGTTTTTTTTGCTGGATCCCACCGCTGCCACCATTTATGTAGTCGTCATGGAGAGGGTCGATAATTATTCTTCAGATTCGTAGTATTTGCTGCCACCACTCACTTGATTGATAGTGAGAAATAAAAGATTTGATCTTAATCACTGATTATAATTTTTGACAAGAATTTACAGACTGGTTTACACAATATATTAAAATATAGGTTAAGAACAAAATAAGAGTTTACTTAAATTGCTAAAAGCCCGGAGTAGAATGATCTTGGAGTCGCAGCTCCTTGTATTTATATGAATTGATAAGGCTGATCCATGACTAATGCAAAGAAATATGGTGAAATTACACCTAGTGACACATATTTCTAAGGGAAACAATAAAATATAAGATTACTGTCAACTTTGTTGCAGATTTGCTAATACTGAAAATTTTAAAGGAGATAACATTTACAACGTATAGATATTGACATGTGTTAATAAATTTAATAATAAGAGAAGCATACCGTTGTGTGCGGTTCAAACAAAGTGTTTACAAAATATGGTTTCAGCGGATATTTTGATGTAGTAAAAATTGTGTCTATAATGTCTGACAAAAAATTCTGAAATTAGGAAGTTTTAATGGTTAATTATTTTTACGTATAAGTAATTTATATAACATGCTAAATGATGTACCAGTTTAATAAAATAAATCTCAAAATGTTTACCTTTATATGTGCAGGTTTGCAAATAAGATTTGAGTATTTTCTTTGATCGTTTAATGGTCAAAAGATTCAAATATCCAAATAATCAAAAGAAGATGAGATGATAAAACATATTTTATTTAAAAAGCCATGATTGAAGAACATTACAAAAAATTTTGAAATAAGGAAATTTAAATGGTTAATTATTTGTATGTATAAGTAAATTATATAATATGCCAAATTGTGTGATAGTTTCATAAAATAAATCTCAATATAAAATGTTTACCTTCTTGTTACTATATATGTATGGTTCTGAATAATATTCCAAGGAATACGATAAAAAGGACTATTAAGATAACGGTGCATGACATGTTATTGCAAGGTTACTTCCCATTTAATAGAAATAATAAAAAGATAATAATATTTATACGCATTATAACGGAAACATAATTAGCTATTTTTATCGGTTGGTCACGAAAAAAGTTGATTGGAAACAGAAAAATTTTGTTGTTTTTTATTTTAATTAATAAAAAAGTTGTGTCCGAATCTTCAGTTGTGAAATTTTGGAATAGTGCATTATTACGAACATACGATCTTTGAAATGGTAATAATCGTGTGCGAGCGTTGCTCAGTTTTGGTACCATGGAAAAGAAAAATTACCTGTGGTACCACCAGCTTGTACTACCAGTTCTAAGCGCAGTTATTTGCCCAGTGATAAAAATAGCTAAGTTAATTCTTTTTCAAAATCGTGGAGCTGAATAATTAAAAAAAATATTCTAATTGCTTTTTTATTATTTTTTTAAATTTTAATTTAAAATACATCATGCGGCGATCGGGTAACCGTCACACAAAATTGGTACTCCTCAGGTAAAGAAAACTGCAATTCCAATAAAATTTGGATGTAATTTTCGATAGAAAGGCCCCGCCTAGGGCACATCAGGGGTTAGCCTACAGGCGCATCAATACACGCCCTGTATATAAGCCGATCTGGCTCCACAAACACCACCACTAACACCAGGTAGTTGAGGCCATGTCGCCTGTAGAACTCCTTGGCCAAGTCCCGCAACAGGCAGCTGACCAATACTGTGTACTCAGTGGCCGGGTTCCCCATGTGGATTTGGCGTTGAAGTCACCGGCCACCAAGACTTTTAGGGGCGTCAGCCGCCTCACCTCCGGCCCCAGTGCGTCCAGAAGCTGCACCAGGGCCGACAAATCCCGGTTCGGGGAGAAGTAAACGCCGATTATAGCGTACTTTTCCCGCACCGCCATCACAAAACCGTTCCCTCTCTTCTTAACCGTGAGGGGAGGGGCGGCGCCAGATCTAGCCACGATGGCCACGGTGCCGTCGAGATCCACAGCCCAATAGGGCAGGGAAGGACCCGCGTATGGCTCTGAGACCACCGCGACGTCCATATCCCACTACGCCAGGGATTGCAGGAGCAGATCCTGCGACCTGACGCAGTGGTTGAGATTGGCCTGTAGGGAGGAGACCCCCATCACTCCTTCATTTGGCCGTCTGGCGCCGCCTGTCGTCTGTCCTCGCGCGGAGGAGGGGACGGCCCTTTCCCTCGGGTTGGCGGGGGGTTGCACGAATTACGAATTAGAAATCGTTTGGACTAAAAGTTGCAGGAAGGGGACAGTCAGGTGAAATCAAAATATTATTTGAGTACGGAGCTCGTCTACTGTTTGAGCAGTGCGCAGTGACTGCGTTTTGGCCTCTTAGACGCAATTCAAATATTACTTCTGGTTTATTCAACTCGGTAGGGTCCATGGTGAATTGCAACTCGCGACGTTTTTTAAAAATATTTTATACGGAGACATTGTTAACCGTGCTGCGCCCTCTAGCGCCTTATTATATTATATTCTTTTTTTTTACTACGTTTTAACCTAAGCTTAACCTAAATACAAACTAATGAAACCAATTAAACCTAAACAAAAAGACCATGGATACATTATTTACATAATGGTGCGATTATTATATAGATTTATGTGAGTTCCTTCAGGTCTCTCACCGTGCTAATGTTTTGTCTCACTGCTAGATACTTGAAAAATGCTCTACCAGCTAATAGGCCTAGTCCAAGCAGTGTCACTGAACTCATCATAGTTCCAAGGGATTTGATGAATGATTCACTTGATAAGAATTGGATTGCCATCTCAGAATTGGATAGGTCTGTACTAGTAGAAATTAGACCAGTAACCCCTTGGACAGTTCCTTCAAAGACATAATCAACTAAGACTCTGAAAGTCTGGTTTGAATTGATTATGGTGATGTCACATTCTGAAGCATGATTGTCAATAACTATCAATTGAAGGCTGTCTTGGCATGCTAGCTTGGTTCTATCTAGTGAACAGTTTCTCCGTATGTCAACCAGACCTATAGATTTTACGTTAACAGCTCTTATAATAACATAGGTCATCTTAGAGCAAGCTATGCATTATTATTTCAAATGAGCAGGAAACAGGTATAGAGACTATATCTGACATCTTTTTAGTTGTTACAAATAAGACAAATGACATGAACTCAGCTCTTTTTATTATCCTGTCATATGCAACTTTTGTCAGCACTCACAGTATAATAGAAGTACTGGATCAACCCTCTCAGCAAACCTGATTCAGCTGATTTACAAAAGACTTTACAGTCTCTAGAATCACAGAAGACATCATTTGTTTGAAATGCTAAAATCAAATAAGCCTATCTGCAAGTCACCAATCAAGCTAGATGACAAGTCCCCAAGGTTATTAGCATGGACATTCCACAATGACCCTTCTGGCGATTCTAGCAAGAAATCATTAAGGTAAAAGCTAGGCCTGGTCGGATTCATAACTGTTATCTGCTCGTCCTGGCTGGTCTTGGCTGTTATCATGCCTGAGTTGAAAACTCCTTTCATTTGGAATTTGTTTACTGTTGTCAATTTGTTTTTTTTAGTTAATCATGATTTGTTATTTCAAAATCTTTTATTAATATGGTTCGTAATGTTTTTCAGTCTTTGATATTTTCTTTAACCACTCTAAAGCTTGAACTGAAAGTAGGTCAAATATATGGAAAAATTATGTGCTTTTTGAAATATTACTTCCAGAAGCGAACTCTTTTAATCTTTGAATGAAGTCTGATGGACAGCCGTCGCCTTTAAATGTAAATCGTTTTAATTCGTTAGTATACTTGTGTTCTCCAATATACATCAGTTTATTGGTTAAAGTATCAAAATAGGAATGGGGTATCGAATTAAGAAGAGAAGTTGTGTTTGATGACTCTGTTGAATGGTAAACAGATTGTTGAGGTGTATCTATTAACGAGTGGTATCTAGTTATATTCCTCAACGTATAAGGGAGGAATGCCGAAGGTTTTGATGAGCGACGCTGCAGGGTGAGCGGGCGGCTGGTGCCGAAACGTTTTCAGGAACGGCGGTGTTGACTTACTCTTTGTCTTAGTTGGGTTTCTCGTTGAATGGAATTATCAAAGTAAAAAGTGACTTCATGTGCGCAGAGAATCCGGGACAAACGAAATGGCGGGAGGGTTCGGTACCGAAAAATTTACCGGGTTAAAAATACCGGTAAAAACCTCGACCCGGCACTACGTCTGTCCGACTAACCTAACCTAACCTATACGCAGTCTGCTACCACTATAGCTTATAAAGGGAGCTATAGAACCCTATGTACTAATAACTAAGTAACTAAATTACAAACCACTTACCAAACTGAATCTTCTTAATCTTCGGATCCAACTTCGAGTGTCTTCGGAAGTGGATGCGGTCCCTAAACACCCAACCTACCCCGAGATCTCTTCCCCAGAATAAATACGTAGGTTTCTTCCAGCAGTTCCACTCGGCGACGGGATTCGGCGCCTCCAGGCAGCCACGTTTCGCATCTCACAAGAAACAGTCACAATAACAGGGTTTTTCACAAACACGAACGTTCAATAGTTATTTAACAAAAGGAAGCTCACAATTATAACTCAAATCAGTTATTACAAACAAAATTACCGCCACGCCGCGCGGCTTCAAAATGCAACAACACAAGATGGTGGCTATAGCCCCGCAATATATCCCGCGACACGGCCTCGTGCGCGCGCGTTCAAAGGACGACTGAATGTCGACGGCCGGAAGCCGTCTGCGCAATGTTGCCAGGAGGCAAACGCAATGGCTATACGTAAAGCCAGCTATACACGGCGCTGCTACCATGCGACAGTGCACAGAGTTTATAAGCATCAACAATTTTTATTACAAACACTTCACTTAAAATGAAATGTATTATTTCAAAATTACAAAAGAATACAAGAATTACTTAGACCAGAGGTACTGTCGTCAGAGATGATGAGGATAGAATGAACTGATGGTTTCCCTTGCTGGCTTATATATGATCTGCTGTTCGGAAAAGTGAAAACCCATCAAGGCCACATCTGATAAACAGAGTCGTAAAATACATAATTGCTATACCATGGCGAATTCCTGGTCTGGTTAATACTTTTCATTATATATTCAAAAGTCATAAAACTATGATGGTTTCTTAGGACGGTTTCTTTGTTGGAAAACCATTGGTCCTGATTATCATAATTAAATGTCACGAAGGACATTATTTATGACCTATTTTATGGATCCACCAGACCATGACTATGATAAGCAACTATGTAACAAACATCTATTGGCGTCATTGAAAGAACACCTGCGAAAGGGCGGTGCCAGACGTTTAGGATGTATTTGTGTGAGTACATCAAGTGGATGTGTGAACTAGCCTGATTGCATTATCATATTTTGACTTGGTTGTATCATCTATATATCATCACTTAACTCCTCCCCTTTTAAGAATAAAATTGCCTTATTGACAATAAGAAGGAAAGAAGGAAATTTTATTCAATAATCAAATGAATAAGTGGCAGCCATATATAAACTCACAAGAATGATGATTAGTAATGAATAATTTATAATTATGTTAACTTATACAAAGTTACGTGTAACTAACATTACAATGTTAAAGTTTTTTAAACTTACATGTTATATATTTTTTTAACGTTTTTATTGCTCAATGGCCGCGTCAAATATGCCTACTACTACTACAAATGAAACTGTATATCCGTGAACACGTCAATGTGTGCGTTTTCATAGTCGAACGTCCCACAGTTACACAAGAACGGGGTCTTTGGTTAGTAACAGAAATACAGTGCTCGTGATAACTTATGATCTTCATAATGAAAACATTGGTGTGGTTACCCGTTAGCACAGGGCGGGCGCTTCATAGAAACGGCGCGTCAAATATGCCTACTACTACTACAAATGAAACTGTATATCCGTGAACACGTCAATGTGTGCGTTTTCATAGTCGAACGTCCCACAGTTACACAAGAACGGGGGAGAAGTGCGGATGGAGCTTGGATATTGCGGGAGGGGCAGGGAGTTTCCTTTCTGTACGTAGTACTAATATTAATTCTGTGCCGTTAGTTAACCGAACTGGTTAAGTATACTTCAATGTTTGTTTTTTTTTTTTACATTTCTGCATGTTATTTCTTAAACAATGTGGTTCTTACATCAATAAATGATTGAATAAAATTATATATAACTTATACAATAATTATTAATTAATGTCGTCTTTTAATTCTAGTGCGGGGTACCCATATGTTACAATAGTAAAATATCTTTTGCGAATTCTTTTTATAAGAATTTCTTATTTTTCGCCTTTATTGGCAACCTACCTATATAACAATATACTAAACATACCGGGATGTGATTACACACCAACATTTGGAATAAGTATAATACTATTACTAAGTTCCGACGGAGCACATGAAAGCAGCATACTGACCATCATGGTAGAAACGGGTATAGAACTCGAAGCAATGACACACGGACAAAACATACTATATCCAGCAATGAGAAATCCACAACCAAATCCGCTAGTAATGGGATACAGGATATCAGATCATTTACAGAGTGGAATAATATTAGGACATCAACCAATAATAGACCTCGTCGACACGCCGATCGAACACCAACCGGAACCTATTTCAGAAACAGTAGAAATCGCAAGCAGGTGACGCAGAGCAGTGGGAGAGGAATACGATCATACAGTATTAGAACAAAATCAAAAATTATTAGAAAATGAAATACATTCGCTACAGGCAGAACAGACATATGAAAAAAGTCAACTTGAAAGATTAGAAGCAGGAACAAAAATATTAGACGACAGTATAAAGGCATTACAGGCAAGTGCTAACGATAGGGGTAATGCTGCCAGCCTTCTGGGAACCCTTCCTCGCGGCGACGTGCTGGAACCTCTATATTATTTATGATTTTAAGCATAGTTTTATTTTTAGTTTGGACAACATGACAATGTGACAATGTATTAAATAGAAGTAAATAAACCAAGTGCTAAAACAGAACATAATGCAATTGGTGAATTAAAAAGAAAAACAGAAACAGCATTAAACGCTATAAAGGTATTAGAAGAAAAGATAATAAAAACTTCTACGCCAACAACATCAACTACGCAAACAACGACAAAAACGCAAGCAGGAACAAACGGAGGACGGCCATATATAGCGCCGCCACCGTCAAGGCCACCTTCAAGACCGCCACGACAGAGACGGCCAACGTAGTTTAATAAGAAAACAATTATAATTAATTCATTTATTATAATAAAATACTAACATGTTAATAAATGTTGTTAAAAAAATAAAGTCTTTAATTAATAAAGAAAACGCACTAAATAATCACAACACAAGCACACTCATAGCGGGAGACTGGGCGAATAAATCATCGTAGACTGATCTGCTATGATTTCCATTCGAGGCCGCTGCGCCGGTGGAGAGAGCGGGGTCGATGTACGAGGCGGAACCAGTTAACAGTGCGAACCACCGGTCGCAAAAAAAAAAAATATATATAATATTTTTTTTTTGCCTTTATTAGCAAAATTATATTTTTTCGCCTTTATTGGCAAGCGCTTTTATTTCCCTATGTTTGGGATAAATGTGTACACCTTTTTATGTTACACCTTATATAAAAGAAAAATGTGTTATAAAATTTTCTTTAAAGAAATTTTTGTTTTTACCTGTTTTAATAGAAAAATGTGTTATAACATTTTCTTTATAGGAAAATTATGTTTATACCCTTTTTAATAGAAAAATGTGTCAATTTTTTGTGGGACGTTTAACGTTTTTAATGGGTACTTTTGTAGCTCTATTTCTTATTTCGACAGGAACTACATTACGCGTCGGTACGTCAATTACCTTTGCTGACTCATATCTTGGTTTATCTTTGCCCTTTCGTTGATTTACTAACTTCGTGTATATCACATCTCCGGGTTGGAAACTTGTACTGGGTTCACCAGGATTTCAATTTAAAGTTTTTTGTTTATTACTCTTCATTTTATTTGTAGACAGAATAGGAGAAAAAAGAAGCATTATTAAAACTATTGAAAGCAGAAGAGGGAAAATGTTAGGGCACCTGATACGACACGATGACTTCATTAGAAACATTATAGAAGGAAAAATAAAAGGAAGAAGGGGCCCAGGAAGACCAAGACAAGGCTACATGAGGCAAATAAAGGAAAAAGTGTGCGTCGGGTCGTATCAAGAAGTAAAACAGTTGGCAATGGAGAGAGAAAAATGGAAGGAACTCCACCGACAAGAGCCTCGCTCTTAAATTTGATGATGATGATGATGATGATTTTATTTGCCAAATATTCATACAAAACTTTAGTTCGTTTTTCATGATCTCTTATCATTTTTTGTTGGTATTGTTTGTCGTGATCAACATCAAACATACTTCTACTATCTGTATGACCTAACACAATGTCAACAGGTGTGAATTCAGTAACTGAATGTATTGTATTATTATATGCTGTAATAGCATAAGTCATTACGGTTTACGCGTCTGAGGTTTTTTGTTGATATCGTGCTAGACGATAAATTTCAATTAGTGTACTATGAAATCTTTCGATAATTTCCATGGAGTTCGGATTATTTGGTGTACCAATGTGGAGTTCGATCTTATATAATGCCATAGTCTCTTTTATGAGAGTATTGTTAAATTCCGATCCAGGATCACAACTAATTTCTGAGGAATTCCATACATGGAAAAATATTTTAAGAGTGCTTTGACTACTTCTGGAGTTGACCTATTTTGAATTTCTATTACTTGACCTAGTTTACTAAATGCATCTACAATAGTTAAATATAATTTACTTTCTATAGAAAACAGGTCTATAAAAATTTCTTCGAAAGGTTTCGTCTGTGTCTGAGTTAATTGTAATTGAGGTTTAATAGGGTGTCTGTCGTATTTCATACGTTTACATAAAGAACAGTTCCCTATAATTGCTGAAATGATTTTACTCATATTTGGCCAATTCAATTTCTACGAAGTATGGCTAAAGTGTCTCTGATACCTCTGTGGCAAGTTTTACCTTCATGGAATTTGGTTACTAGTTCTTTTTGTTCTTCTTCGTTTTCGATAATATTTATTCTTCTAGTACATATAATGAATTTAACATTTTCGAAAAGATTAGGGGCTACTTCGTAAAAAATGGTTTTTAAGTCCTCGTGTACAAAATATAAATAATATGTTTTTCCATTTTTAATATGATCTTTTAGAAATTGTTTCATTGTGATTGAGTCAGTTGGGATATGAACTTTATAAATATTACTTTTATTACGAGTTGAAATATCAATAGATTAATCCTTTTTGTACCACTTATTAAATATTATTTGGTTGTGTTTTATGTCAATCGGGTCGTTAATTATTTTAAATAATGGAATAGTCGATTCGTCGTAATCTTCTTCCATATCAGAATTTATTTCAGTTGCTGTCATTGTCTCGTCTTCACTGGATTCAGTGGAGCTTTCATTAGAATCTACTTCAACTACTAAGGAATCTTCTGAATCATAATTAATATTCTGAACATCACTTGTTGTAAGTGTTATACTTGGTTGACAAAGTTTATTAACTGGAATTCTCAATAATGCGTCGGCGTTTGTATTTTGTTTTCCGCTTCTATAAGTAATTTCAAAATTATACTCTTGGAGTCTCAGTCTCCAACGAGTTAATTTACTATTTGGGTCTTTTAGAGAATATAACCACGCTAAGGGTCGATGATCTGTGAATATAGTGAATTTTTGGCCGTATAAATATGGTCTGAAGTATTTTACTGCCCAAATTATAGCAAGTAGTTCTTTCTCTATAGTGCTGTGGTATTATGTGTGATTTAAATGATACCAACTTTTAGTTTAAAAGCACTGAGTTTATTAGATATAGCGGTAGCTTGCGCACGGGCATGCCATGAGACGCGGATGCAACGACTGACTCAGGTGTTTCGTTCAATTCACCGGCTAACCAGCTCTCGCGCACACAATGGACGGTCTGAAGTTTTCTTAATAACAATATTTATTTTTAAGTTATATATGAAGTAACATTTATGTTAGGGTAACTACTACAGTAGGGCCATTTTAATAGGTCCCATTTGACATCTGTCAATCTTAGTCTCATAGTGAAGTCACTTGTTAATTGAATACCGAGAAATATCGATACAAACTCGAAATCGATACTGATTTGGTATTATACTTTTAAAGAAATATGAATAAAAAACAAACTGTTGTAATATTAATTTAATACAAGTAAATAACTGTACATACTTCAATCAAATATCAATCCCTGTGTATATGTAATAATTAATTTTTTAAATGAAATGACATAATTTAGTTTAAAAATCCATTTATTCAGTGGAACTACAGCTATTATCAGTGTCATCATCATCACTACTGTCCGCACTTACAGATATAATCAACTCATTTTCGATGATATTGTCAATTTTAATATCGCGTTCAAAATCACTTTCGATGATTTTCTTTGTTTTTTCAACAAGCTTTATCCAATCTTCTACAGAGACACTGTCACATGCATTTTTTAACAGCGTAAGCATTTTTCCTGTGCTGAAAGGTGGCTCGGTGTTATTTCGTGCTGCATGACCCTTTATTTGTGCCCAAATAAGCTCGATGGCATTATACTGGCAGTGGTAAGGAGGCAATCGAATCACTTCGTGTCCATGCTCTAGGGCTAGTTCGTCGATAACATAGCGTGGCTTGGACGACATAGTTGTATGCACTAAATTCATTAGCTCGACTTTTAATAAATTTGGATTAACTTCCACACCATGTCTTTCGAGCCACGAAGCTATTTAATTCTTTTTATTGGCTTGAGTTGGTGGTTTGTCAACCTGTACCGAATGGTAAGGAGCATTGTCCATTATAATTTTTGAGGGGTTTTCTAGGCTAAGAAGTAGTTTTACAAACCATTCTTTAAAAACATCAAAGTTCATTTCTTCGTGATAGTCACCTGTTGATTTGGATGCAAATGCTAGGAGGGGAGGCAATCTGGAATAAATCCTTGTGAAGCTGAACCCGCATGACATATAATAAGACGGGCTCCTTTTCCTGATGGTACTTTTGATGTTGATGCTGCTGTATCATCAGTCCACGTCCGTGAGACTGTATGGTTTGCATTTAACCATGTTTCGTCAACAAATACAACATTGTCCCAATCTGTAATTTTATTTACTTGCCGCAAGAATGTCAGTCTCTTCAGAACAATATCATAGCGTTCTAGGAGAATTTTCCGCTTGTCTGCCTTTTTATATCTAAATCCAATTGATTTCAAAACTTTTGACAGTGACGTTCTTCCGCCAGAAAATAAGCCTGCCTCATTTAATGAAATAATTAGTTTCTTCCTTGTAGGATATTCCTTTCTTGAGTAATATCCATGAATGTGGTTGCGAATTGCAGCAGCATCAAAATTGTCAATACCGACAACTTTCTTCTCTCTCTTTCTTTTTTTCGGTGTTCGTAATCTATTCTCTTCCGAGCCTGAGGGTCCATATTTCTCGTTGAGAATTTGCGTTACAGTCTTCTTCCCTATTCCTAATGCATCAGCAACGCGATCCCTCGTTTGTGTCACAGGCAAAAGAGGCCCACCGTTGGCCGACTCACGTTCGAAATAAGTGTATAATTTTACCACTTGTTCGCGAGCTTGGCTGTTTAAGGTTATTCCTCGTTTAGACATGGTTAAACCAGAACAAAGTCCAAATAATAAGCAATCGGAGTCCAAATGATAGCCAGGTAAACGTTTGCGGAAGATCCGATCAGTAAGAAAAGCCAGTTCAAAAGATAATAAGGGATACACGGAAATCGCACAGTCACTTCGCACTACAACAAAAGACTGCAACACGTAATGGCGTCGTGGCGTCACTGTAGGTTTAAGTGTTGCCAGGAATAAGTTATACTAAATACTATGAGTTTATACTAAATATTATTAAATATTATAATATAAAGTTATTGCTTAAGTATTCCAGTATAATTGTAATTAAACATATTTCACAAATAAACAATTTGTGGTTTTATATTTTTTCGTACACATGTAGGTAAGTCATTACACATACATAAATCATTATATCGATTCAACTAATTCGGTTTTGTCGGGTTTTTTTTGTGGTACATCTAGTGATAAAAAAGAAAAAGCGTTAATCGAGCTGACTTTGTAGTGACGTTTAGATTTCATTAAAAAAATAGCTTTGTATTTTACATACATTCAAAATGAATGTCTCTTTAATCGAAACAAATGGTAATAATACCGCTTTCTGTCATCACTATACAATAATTTATGAATTAAACAGAAAATGCTTAAAAAAATAATTAAATCTCACTATTGCAAAAACAAATAATTGAGTACCCGCCGTTACAAGTACACATTGTTGAATTTAAATGAAGTGTCAAATGTGACCTATTAAAATGTAATATAATGATAGGTATAATTATATGTCTATGTATTTTAATTATTTATTCACATATAATAGGTATATCTATTTATTTAACTTTACTGGACTATATATGTAAATCATATTAAATTTATATTTATACAAGTTATTTTGCAGTAGCAAGAAAACAAGTATTAAGGTAAGTATATGCTACAGTGCTATATTTTGCTTCTCCGTTATTTAATGCTCTGCTAGCATATGCAATTGGTTTATCGCTTCCTATGTTTCCTTGTGATAAGACAGCACCAAGCGCGGTTTTAGATGCGTCTGTAGTTAGTATAAACGTTTTTGTAAAATCAGGAAATTGTAGAAGTGGGGCATTCACTAAAAGTTATTTACATGTCTCAAATAATTTTTTAAATTCGTCGCTTATCGTAAATTTCATATTATTTTTCAGAAGGTTTGTCATTGGTTGGGTTTTTTAGCAAAATCTTTTATAAATCGTCTATAGTAACCTATAAGAACTAAAAATGACTTTATTTGCTTCTGATTTTTTTGGTATTGGGTAATCTAGGATAACTTTAATCGTCATTGGGCTTGAGTCCTTGTTTCGTTATTGTATGACAAAGATATAAGACGCTTTTCTTTAAGAATTCAGACTTGTCGAGTTGTACCTTTAAGTTTGCTTTTCGTAGTACATCGAAAATTTTCCTTAATTTATGTAGGTGGTCGTTTAATGACTGCGAAGATGATTATATCATCAAGGTATACTAGACAATGCGTACCTTGAAGGCCACGTAGTATTTCATCCATTGCTCGTTGAAAAGTAGCAGGTGCGGTTTTCAGGCCGAAGGGCATACGATTGAATTCGTAATGACCGAACTGGGTGCTGAATGCTGTTTTGGGTCTGTCCTGCTCATTTACTTCGATCTGATGATACCCACTTGCTAAGTCTAGTGTTGTGAAATAAGAGCTTCTGCCTAGTTTATCAAAAATGTCCGTGATATTTGGTATCGGATACTTGTCATCAATTGTAATTTCATTTAATTTTCGATAATCTACCACCATTCTATACTTTATTTCGCCCGAAGAGTCTGCCTTCTGTGGTACTAAGTGTACTGGGGCACTCCAAGGAGAATGGCTAGGCTTAATTATATCGTCCCGTAATAATTTATCAACTTGTCGTTTTATTTCTTCGTTTAAAGTTGGAGGTTGCCTATATGCTTTGATATAAATCGGTTCTTAAATTTTTGTTCGAATACAATGTTTTATTTTATTTGTAAAAGTTAAGGGCAAATCTTCGATATAAAATATATCGCGATATTCGTAGCATACGAGGGTCATTTAATAAATACTTAGCCTACAAAAAGTAAACGAAAATATTGGAATAGTGGCAATTTATTTTTCAACATAGTCTCCTTTTAGTTTGATACACTTAGCCCAGCGATGCTCCAACTTTTTTAACCCGTCCGAAAAATAGTTTTTGTCAAACTCTGCAAAATAGGCCTCCGTGGCGGCGATGACCTCCTCATTTGATCCATATCTATTCCCGGCGAGTGATTTTTCCAGATTAAGAAACAGAAAGAAGTCACAAGGGGCCAAATCTGGAGAATTCGGTGGATGGGGCAGCAATTTGTAGCGTAATTCGACCAATTTGGCAACGGCAGACGTGTGAACCGGTGCGTTGTCGTGGTGAAACAGCACTTTTTTCATCGCCAGATGGGGTCGTTTTTCTTTAATTCGGCGTCGAGTCGGCCCAATAAATCGGCATAGTAAAGCCCTGTAATTGTTTTACCCTTCTCGAGGTAATCGATGTAGATCACACCTTGTGAATCCCAGAAAACGGTGGCCATAACTTTCCGGCCGATTTTACAGTTTTCGCCTTCTTTGGAGCACGTTCCCCGGTCTGGATCCATTGTTTTGATTGCTCCTTGGTCTCTGGTGTGTACCAGTGGATCCAGGTTTTATCCGACAGCTATATAGGACAGCTCCGCGGGAAGCGCCATTTGCAGCTCCGACAAGATGGTAACATAACTGTCCAGACTTATGCCCTGGACAGGGCACATTAAAGGGTGTCCCTCAGGGGCATCCACACAAGCCCGATACAGGAGCCGGTCTGGCTCCACCAGGCCCACCAACAAATAAACCCTTAAAATTGCGACCGTGTAATTCGGATCCATTTTTGTTTTTTTTTAATTAGGCACCAACACAGGTTGTTCAATATCGAAATGATAAAACGTAGTAATGATAATGATTGAGATCAATAACAATAAATACAAGATCAGTCCATCCTAAAAAGAAACAGCATCTTCAAATTACTACCACCCATGTTGAAATAGGAAGAAGGGAAACATGATGATGACCCAATTACAGCTAAGTCAATGATATATCTAGATCACGGTACGATAGTATAAGAGAATGTAATCCAGTGCATAAGAAAAGTATCTATACGTACTTAGGTAATTAAACATAACTATAAGCATTGTAATTTTTTTCTTTTTCTTTTAAAAACACATTATTTTACATTATTTTTTTTTCCCCTGGATTAATAATCATTGTATTTTTTTTTTATTATTATGTAATCACTGTTTATTTTAAAATATTTTATCTGATAAGAAATTATAACCATGTAATCATAACTTATTTAACTACTTATTTAATCATTTAGTATAACCATGTAATCATTACCTATAGAATCGTTTATTGTAACCATTACTTATTTTAATCAAAAAAAAAATATATAATTTGTAACCTTATAATCAGTAATTTAGAAAATGATGGGTAGACATGGTAATACATAATCCATAAGACAAAAATAAATAAAAATTGTTAATTTTTGTCTCAAATAAAAAAGGGGGAAGGTGTAGTGTGGTGACACATGACCTTATTAATGTCTACTCCAACCTTGTAACCTTTCTATGTAGAACACCTAGATTATGTACCCTTGATCTAAATAACCAACACACGTGCCTATGTCCTATTTCCCATATAATAGTACAGAACTGTATTTGTATATAAACCCATGTTTTCACCAATAAAGTCACATTCAGTTACCAGCTACCTACGACAGTGTTTCATTAAGTAAACTCCCTCGCGCTACATCACAGACGGTCACAAAACGACGCAAAAACTCCGCTGGATTCTGCTTAAACAGCGCCTGGTGGTGGTCTCACTGTTGCGCTTGTTTTCCGGTGTGAGTAAACGCGGCACCCATCGCGCCGCCAGCTTTCTCATGCCGAGTTCCTCGTGAAGAATATGATGCACTGTTCCTTCTGAAATGGCTACAGTCTCAGCTAGCTCGCGAACCTTCAATCGGCGATCTGCCAATACGAGATCATGGATTTTTTTAATGTTTTCCTCCGTAGCAGCTGTTTTCGGTGCACCTGGACGTGGTTCATCAAAAACCACAAACAAACTGCAAACAAACTCGTTGAACCAATTCTTGACGGTGGCCATCGATGGAGAAGAGTCACCGTACACAGCATCCAAGCGCTCCTTGATTTCGATGCGCGTTTTCCCTTCCAAAAATAGGAATCGAATCACCGAACGATATTGTTCTTTTTCCATTTTTGTAAAACCGATCGACACGTTCGCTTCCATAAGTTGTCAAATTAAAACAAATGAAGGGATTGGAATGAAAATTTGAAAAGAATTAAAAAAGAATGTGCTGTGGTACAACTCTTTTGAAACTACAGCGCCCTCTGGCGATGAGGCTAGGTACTTATTGAATGCACCTCGTAGTTCCAAAATGGCTTGTCTTTCTTCGTTTTCCATATGATCTAATTTTATTTTATTCAAATTTTCCTGAAGTTTCAAATCGATGTGATTGTCATTTATAAAATGATTGGAAAATATTTTATTTTCAACACTGTGAATCGAAAATGGTGCAGTAATTTCTAAAGTCATATGCTTATCAGTATGATTTTCGATCGTTACTAACGCATATCCATTAATACAAGTAACAATAGCGCGAGGCTTTCGTACTCCTATACAAAAATCTGTTGAGTCTACGAGTCCTGTTCCATTACTTAATTTAGTTGGGATTTTTACTTTATTAAAAGTATATGGTTGCAATTCTATCGCATGATTTTGTGGCAACATGGGTCTTTTATACAGAATAGGCAAACTAACATGTGGTGTATTAAACTCTTGTTTTTTAATATTTATGGAAGCATTCAATAGCTTTAATAAATCCATTCCAATAAGACCGTCGTAAAATGGGTCTATATCATAAATATAAAATTTACATTGAATATTAACTCGAAACGTTTTAAACATTGGAATAACTATAGCTTCTTCGTGTCGGCTTGTAGCATGAGTACTTACGACTTCGAATGGCTCAATAATCTTAAATGGCGTGATATATGTAGTAGCCAGTTTGTTGCTTATAAATGAACGCGTGCTCCCGGTGTCGATCATAAACTTCGCTTTCAATTCTTTGACTACAATATACGGTAGGGCAGGGACACTTTCACTTATTCGTTCCTTTTCACTCTTGGTTTCGAGGCACGTATTTGAAAATTCTTATTATTCCCGTAATCCCCGGTTTCACTTTCATGAGACGTTGACGGACCTGGGTTATTATAAGATGATATTTGGTTTAAATTAGTATTACATGGTGCGTTCGTATTAGAATGTGTGTTCGCGTTTTGCGTGTTCGCGTTTTACCTATTAGAATATTTAAAGAATCTTCTGGGATCTAGTCCGCTAGGGAATCGTTTATGTCCGATAGCAAATCTATCCACCAGTCAAGCAGACTCACAAGACTGATCAATAAACTGACGGCGAAAGGTGTCTTTACAGCCGTAGTGGGAGGTATAGATCCGTTAAGATCCCAGACAAATAAACACGTCGGTTGTCTGAATACCAAAAAGAGTTTATTTACAAATTTACAGAGTACTTATACTAATTTAAATTACATGTATGTGTGTCTAAACATCTATAATGTATCGTAGTGTTAAACTAAAAATATTGATGGCGTTGCACGTATGCATTTCTGGCCGGTCACTGTCCGCTGAATGCAACTCAGCATCACGATGGTATGTTCATGCATGTTTGAACAATAGTACATAGCGTCCATTGTACCAAATATAGTTTTAAGTACTGATCCGATTCCGTCGAACCATCCACGTTTAGTTCGTTTAGAGCTGGCTTAATGCGAAAGTATATAGTTTATGTTCTTTCTAATTGTTTTCCTAAGTTATTCAATCTTCCTTTGCATTTGATAGGTATTTGTTCAAGAATGCTACATCTTTCAGCCTTTAGGTGATATTTTTCCTCTAGAAATTCTATCGCTCTAGGTAAAGATGAGAAGTCTTTAAACGTTAATAGTTTCCATTCATCTACTAATATTTTCAAAGTTCCTATGCGATCAAAATATAATCCTGGGCCTTTTTCTATTGGAGAATTCTTCATTGCTGCCGCGGCCGTAAGGAATATCCTGTAAAAAGGTTGAGTCTTCTTTACATTCTGTTTATTGGGTTTCTTCTTGGTTTTGTTATTATCATTAGTCTTAGCTAATTTAATTCTATTGACATGCACACGTACTAATTTTCCTTTTTCTGTTTTAATTACAACATTAGCGTTGGGTTTTAGAGCTGTTATTATGTACGGACCTTTCCAATTAGGTGTTAATTTATTTGAACTTTTATAGTTTAGATAAATTTCGTCATCAACTTTATATTTATGGACGTTATGTTTTTCATCATATCTAATTTTAAATTTTTCTTTACTGACTATTAAGTTATCTCTGGCTATGTTCAAGGTCTTATTGAGTTTGTATTTAAAATTTTGTATATAATCATCGTAATTAAGTTCCTTTACGTTTTCTATAGAACTAGGTAAGTTAGGTTTTTGTCCAAAAACTAGTTCGTGTGGGGTGAACTTACTGCTGCTGTGTATACTTGTATTATAAGCAAACATTGCTAGGGGAACGTAATCATCCCAATCGTTTTTGTCGGTTGATACATATTGTTTTAAATAATCTTTTAAGGTAGAGTGGCTTCTTTCTAGAGCTCCATTTGTTTGAGGGTGATAAGCTGTTGAAGTTAATCTTTTAATCTATACATATAATAAAACAGTAAAAATATTTTGTCTGTACATTTAGTATTTTTGACTGAAATGGATAGAGAGAGACCTAAAAAGAACAATAGAAATAAAAAATTTTTTTTTGGAATTTCTTGTCTGTCTGTCTGTCTGTCTGTCTGTCTGTCTGTCTGTCTGTCTGTCTGTATGTATGTACGCGTTTCACGCAAAAACTACTGGACGGATTTGAATGAAACTTTTTTTGTTGTATAGCTATTAAGCCTGGGCAACATATAGGCTATAATTAATTTTGAAAACTGGAACACCTGATGAAGAACCATAACAGAACAGCTAAACTATAAGTAATATGAAAATGGTGCCTTAACAAAAATCGTTCAACCTGATGAGCATTTTCTGCTGACGTATAAAAATTGAAGATCTGGAACATCTGATGAAAAGCTCCAAGAGACCAGCTACACTATAACATATATGGAAATGGCGCCTTAGCAAAAACCGTTCGACCTGATGAGCATTTTCTGCTGACGTATAAAAATTGAAGATCTGGAACATCTGATAAATAACTTCAAGAGACCAGCTACACTATAACATTTACGGAAATGGCGCCTTAGCAAAACTTGGTTAATCTGATGAGCATTTTCTGTAGACGTATAAAAATCGAAGATTGGAACACAGGAAACAGTTTGGAACACAAAAAGAATTTTCATCCAAGCCAAAGTCACGCGGGCGAAGCCGCGGGCGACAGCTAGTTTTAAATATATTAGCAATTTCTTTCAATAAAATTGACATAAATTCTGTTCTTTGATCGGTAAGTATTGTTTTTGGCATTCCAAAGTAACTCATAAATAATATTAATTTTCCTGCTACTGTTCCTGCGTCATGTGACGGTATACTAAAAGCTTGTGAGAATTTCGTTAAGTCATCTTGTAAGGTTAGTATATATATATTTCCGTTAGAAGTTTCAGGTAGGGGACCTACAATATCTTAAGCTACTCTTTCGAAAGCATATGTAGACGTTGTAGTAATTATCATGGGTTGTTGCGCCTATTACGGCTATTTTGTATCAATGTGTGAATAAGTACCTACGCATAGCCACCGATGAGCCTTATAACGAAATGTTTGTAGGAATCAACTTCAGTTCGCAATAAACAGTGTTCAAGAAGGACGTATTTTTAATAATTCCCAACCCCGGAACTGAGCAGACGAATGTGAACCTTAAGACGCGCACATATGGTCGACATCGAGCCGGATTGTAGAAGATTTACCTGCGACGACCGAAGATAAGAGAACAATAGCGGACTGCATTCCTCACTAAGAAATATTATAAAGGAGCCAACACATTGCACTTTACATATTATTTTGAAATTAACTTTATTAATTTTTGAAGATTGAAGATGAGTTTTTCAAAAGAAGAATTATTAAGTTTATTGGAAGAAAAGGCTAATGTGTTAACTAAAGCACAGATCAATTTGAGGAAATGCCCCCGACAACGTCTTACGAAGGGATACATCCAAGCGCGACTGAACTCCATTGAAGAAGACTGGCAATCATTCAAATCATATCATCTTGCACTCGTTAAAGTTGTACCCAAGGATGATCGAGAGGAAATGCCATATTTTGTTAACGATGAATACAACTTAGTCGAAGAAGTATACTTGTGCACTATTGGTGATTTGAAGGATATATTGATGACATTTATACAATCGAAGGAAACGCACTTAGCTGAACAAGTTACAGTCCCACAAGTAAAGCTACCCTGGATTAAACTTCCAACATTTGCCGGTCAATATGAAGAATGGCCAACCTTCAATGATTTGTTCACAACGCTCATACATCAAAACACTGCATTGACAAAGGTTCAAAAGCTGCACTATTTGAAGACGAGCATAGCTGGAGAAGCGGAAAACCTGTTAAAGCACATAAAGGTCACAGAAAGCAACTATGAACAGGCATGGGAAATACTGAAACAGCGATATGGAAATAAGCGCCTAATTATCAACTCTCTTTTGAAAAAGATTATTTAATTTGAAGAAACTTACCACGCCGATGGCAGCCCAGATTAAGAACTTGGTAGACACAACTGCGGAATGCCTCAATAGTCTTCAAAATCTAAAAGTATCTACAGAATCGTGGGATCCGATCATTATCTATATGGTTACGCAGAAACTAGATCTAGAAACACGGAAGCTTTGGGAAGATGACATCTATAACCCAGATTCTGAAAAGTTACCTACCTGGCAAGAATTGAAGAACTTTCTAGAAGCTAAATTTCGCACGTTGGAGTTGATGTCATCGTCGTCTGCACCTGTAACAAAAGAGAGTAAACCTAAAGAGGATAAAGTGTTTCATGTATCAGAACCAGCTCCAGCTAAAACTTGTGTTGTTTGTAATGAAGAACATAAAGTATGCCACTGCAAAGAATTTACTGCGCTCAGTACTGAAGATAGAAGCAGAATAGCAAAAGAGAAGAACTTATGTTTTAACTGCTTGGTTCCGGGTCATTCTGCTAGGAGTTGTCGAATAAGGGTGCGATGTAAAGAATGTAAAAGACGCCACCACACGCTACTCCATCAAGTACGTCAGCAGAATGCAGAAGAGGATGAAGGCGAACTCATTGAAGTGAAAACTATTATATCTTCACATAAGACAAAGATGAAGTCCACAACTTTACAAGCGACAGCGTTGATACCTGTAAGAGATGGTGACAGTCGAACGATTATATTGCGCGCCCTAATAGATCAAGGGTCCCAAGCAAGCTTTATAACGGAAAGGGCGACGCAACTACTAAGAATGAAGAAGACAATAGCGCGAGGAATTATTGCTGGAGTAGGAGACACCCAAGCAGAAGTTCAGCATATGGTACAATTACAACTTCTGTCAAGATACGATGACAAGTTCCTACTTCCCGTGAAGGCATATGTCATGCCAACACGCTGGACCTCGACGCTCCCAAGCAAGTCGTTCGAATATCAATTACACGCCTGGCCTCATTTGGCTAACCTCACCTTGGCAGATCCTAGTTTCAACCAATCAGGGAGGATAGATATACTGTTGGGCGTAGGAGTGTATGCTCAAATTCTAAGAAACAATTGCGTCAAGGGACCGCCAGGCACCCCATGTGCTCAAGAAACAATCCTGGGGTGGATCCTTTTCAGTCAAATTCAGAGCTACACTCCAGAAGAAGAAATGAAAGTAATGCACCATCAAATCGATGAAGAAGATAAACTTAAGAAGTTGTGGAAAATAGACAGCAATGAAACTAAGAAACTAACTAAAGAAGAAAAATTATGTGAAAAAATCGAAGATACTTGTCAAAGAAACAAATATGGAAGATATATAGTAAAGTTACCCTTGAAAATAGGACCACCAAGAACAATAAAGGGGAATACAAGAGAAATAGCAAGAAAGAGATTACAGCAAATGGAAAGATGTTTAGAAAGGAATGATAAACTGAGAAAGGAATACAACAAGGTAATGGAAGCATATAATGAGTTACAACATATAAAAGAAGTACAAGAGAATGAAATAAAGAAGCCTTCAGTTTATCTACCCTATCACGCTGTAATTAAAGACTCAAGCGAGACAACAAGAGTAAGAATCTCTAAAGGAAGCATTTTAGCAGAGATACATCACATCTTCGATCCACTTGGCTGGTTAACACCTGCGTTGCTTCCTGCAAAGTTACTGCTGCAAAGTTTATGGCTGAAACGTATTACCTTAGATGAAACTCTGGAATCTGAAATGAAAGTAAAATTGTTAAAGATTAGACACAGCTTAAAGGAAAATAAACTTTTGTGGGAAGGGCCCGTGTGGTTAAAACAGGAAGAAATAGAAATGCGCGAAGTCGAAGATAAAGATGTAAACCTGGAAAAGAAAAAAGAGTAATGTAAACACTAAAAATATTAAACAAGAAAGTGAAAAAGAAGATAATACTTACCCAATTTAAAGAATTAGCTCGATTGATAAAATCTATAAGCTAGGTACTACAAAAGATTTGTTAGATTTAAAAATATAAAGATTAGAAACAAAGCAACGTTATCACAACAGAAGAATTAAGCACAAGTTTAGAAGATTACGTTAAAATAGTATGAAATAAGAAGTTCAAAAGCGAAATTGGTATGTGAAGCAAGAGAAAGCTATAGAAAGAAAAAGTAAAATAAAGAATTTCGACACTTATCCAAGTCAAGAAAATCCTAAGAGTAGATCATAGATGAACAAGATAATTATCTGTAATGTAATGACTTGTGGTAAATTAAATAAACTTTCTGTGTTAAAATTGTGTGAACTTGCCGTTAATAACGAGTAGAATAAAAAAGGTATTAAAGGTGTAAAGTGGCAAAAAGTGTAAAGTGTCAAAAGCGTATAGTGTCAAAAAGTGTAAAATGTCAAGTAGTGTTAAATTGTAGAACATATTTCATTTTGTCAAAGGCAAATAATTGTGAGAATTTATAACTTAGTAAAAAATGTTCATACAAGTGTGATAGCTCCTTTATGTTGTTTACTTGTTCCGAGCTCATTTTTTCTATATGTAGTTTTGCAAAGGCCTATTAATGCCCATTAGTGTGCAATATGATATTTCATGTTGATGGTAGTTTGAAAAAATATGTTAGTGAATGATTCGAGTGAGATGTTTTGTAGGAAATAATGCATGCAATTTTGTTGTCTTAATTTCACTCGTACCTTTGTATGATTTCAAGTAGTAAATTAAGCAAGTCCTTATAATAAATTTGATGGTAAATAGGTACTAAAAATGTACGAAGTGTAAGGCTTGTCATTTTGAATTGTATAGTTAAAAACTTCGTTTTTAGGGTGGCGGTATGTTGCGCCTATTACGGCTATTTTGTATCAATGTGTGAATAAGTACCTACGCATAGCTACCGATGAGCCTTATAAATAAATGTAAGTAGAAATCAAGTTCAGTTCGCAATAAACAGTGTTCAAGAAGGACGTATTTTTAATAATTCCCAACCCCGGAACTGAGCAGACGAATGTGAACCTTAAGACGCGCACATATGTGGTGCATCGGCCGGGAATAAATACCACGTAAAGCCATAAATTTCATAAAGTGTTTTTCCATGCATGACGGTGTCGAATATCAACTTACATACTTTGAAGATCATCATTATACCAATCATACCTGCTGATGTCGTACCAAAGTACCAGAAACCTCCCAGCATTTATTCCATAAACCTGTCACCTTCTTTTCAATGGTATTCTCATCTAATAGATTGGATAGATGTAGATTTCCCATGCCGACATTTTCGCCGTTATAATACCGGCCATTCTTTCCGTTTTCGCCTTTCTCTCCATAGGAGACATGATTTGGTGGCGTAGATCGTCTAATTGAGTTTGGGAGTATATCCCGGCAGTCGCAAGATTATCTAAACTTTGTGAAATCCATTTTGGGATTTCGTGTGGTTTAAGGGTTTCGGGGGCCGCAGCCTGATTCAACGTTTTTATAGAGTAAAACCAGTCGCCGTTGAGTTGGTATACGGGTTTCAGTACCGTCGAGCATGGAACGGGCGAAGCACTATCCTGTAATATCCGGCTCCATGGGAGCATGTATTTGGTCTTGTTTAAATAAGATACGGGTAATTCCTTCACGCATTCATTCTGTTCCGCAGATAGAACTTCGACTGCTTGACATTTAATTATATACACCGCTTCGCCCAAAACCGTAGCGGTGTAGCCTGGACTATTCATGAAGGTATAAGCAAATTCGAGCGGAGATACAATCGCTAACGTCAGTTGATTCTTCAATGTAGTTCTCTCGAGTTCACATTTCTGCTGCATAATTTCCTCGTACATTTTCTTCATTGAGCTTCGAAATGAGTTATCTAGGTGAACGAACTTGGCGTTGACGTAAAGAAACATATCTAGCTCATTACTATCGACTGTGGATTGCTGAAAATAAAAGTTTGATCCAGCCACCTCATGTATGAGGATTTTTGGGTGCTCAGTATTCCTTAGCCTCAGTAGACAGAAGTCTCTTTGTGTCGAAGAGGTTAGCGTGAATAGTTTACTATCCGTTGATGTGCTATATACGTATGTCACGTCATCTGGTTGGCGAGGATCGTAGATTTTCGCGCGTTTGGATATTCCCCTATAGAGAACATGAAAGGTATCGGGACTACAGTCCTCTTTCTTGAATAGGTCCCAAAAAGTGGGACCATTGTCCGGAGTCCATACAGTCATGTGAGTCCATATCGCATACGCCACCACTGCGCATTCTTACTTGATTCTTCTCAAAATATACCCATCCTAAAGAATCATAGATCGATATAGAAATTGAGCCTTCGACGAGAACGTTTTCCCAGATGGCGTTTCATGGGTGCTTTGATTTTCTTTCTTTGTTTTATTTATTTGGCATTGTTTGCAATTCTGGACATAATTTATAATGTCTGTTTTCATGTTAGGCCAAAAATATTGACTTTTGATTCTAGAATACATTTTAACCATTCCGTTATGACCTGATAAAGTGATATTATGAATTTCTTTTAATATTATCAGTATATCTTTAGGGTTTGCCTTTATTATTTTATTGTGACACATTCTAATAGAAATATTTAAATTTCTGAAGAAATAAAATATTATTTGTTTCACTTTATCCGGGTGAAGAGAACTGTATGAGTCCTTGAAGTTCGGTAAGTAAATAAGATTGACTTGATCTTTTATGAATTCATCACGTAAGTTTCGTAATGTATAGAATAAGTCTTTTGGGGTCAAATTATCATAGTGATTATACTTTGCGATACAGTGATATACGGATTGTTTGTTTAATGAAATTTTATATACTTTGTATATTTCTCTTGGTTCTGAAAGAAGAATATCAAGGTTAGTGCCTTGAGAGAATGATTCAATAATATAGGGATCTTCTTCGTCGAGGTTTGTATTCGTGAAGTAAGCAATATGTTGATGTTTACTGTCAAGAAGTTGTTCGTTCACTTCTTGGAAGTCTTTCATAGTGAATTCGTTATTATGTAGGAAGAAATTTTGGAAATCAGTATATGTTTCTGAGTTTCGAGTTTCTACAGTGTTTATTTGAATTCTAGATAAACAATCTACATTTGAATTTATTTTCCTGGTTTATGTATTATTTCGTAATCGAATTCTTCTAATTGACGAATGTGAACCTTAAGACGCGCACATATGTGGTGCATCGGCCGGGAATAAATACCACGTAAAGCCATAAATTTCATAAAGTGTTTTTCCATGCATGACGGTGTCGAATATCAACTTACATACTTTGAAGATCATCATTATACCAATCATACCTGCTGATGTCGTACCAAAGTACCAGAAACCCTCCAGCATTTATTCCATAAACCTGTCACCTTCTTTTCAATGGTATTCTCATCTAATAGATTGGATAGATGTAGATTTCCCATGCCGACATTTTCGCCGTTAATAATACCGGCCATTCTTTCCGTTTTCGCCTTTCTCTCCATAGGAGACATGATTTGGTGGCGTAGATCGTCTAATTGAGTTTGGGAGTATATCCCGGCAGTCGCAAGATTATCTAAACTTTGTGAAATCCATTTTGGGATTTCGTGTGGTTTAAGGGTTTCGGGGGCCGCAGCCTGATTCAACGTTTTTATAGAGTAAAACCAGTCGCCGTTGAGTTGGTATACGGGTTTCAGTACCGTCGAGCATGGAACGGGCGAAGCACTATCCTGTAATATCCGGCTCCGTGGGAGCATGTATTTGGTCTTGTTTAAATAAGATACGGGTAATTCCTTCACGCATTCATTCTGTTCCGCAGATAGAACTTCGACTGCTTGACATTTAATTATATACACCGCTTCGCCCAAAACCGTAGCGGTGTAGCCTGGACTATTCATGAAGGTATAAGCAAATTCGAGCGGAGATACAATCGCTAACGTCAGTTGATTCTTCAATGTAGTTCTCTCGAGTTCACATTTCTGCTGCATAATTTCCTCGTACATTTTCTTCATTGAGCTTCGAAATGAGTTATCTAGGTGAACGAACTTGGCGTTGACGTAAAGAAACATATCCAGCTCATTACTATCGACTGTGGATTGCTGAAAATAAAAGTTTGATCCAGCCACCTCATGTATGAGGATTTTTGGGTGCTCAGTATTCCTTAGCCTCAGTAGACAGAAGTCTCTTTGTGTCGAAGAGGTTAGCGTGAATAGTTTACTATCCGTTGATGTGCTATATACGTATGTCACGTCATCTGGTTGGCGAGGATCGTAGATTTTCGCGCGTTTGGATATTCCCCTATAGAGAACATGAAAGGTATCGGGACTACAGTCCTCTTTCTTGAATAGGTCCCAAAAAGTGGGACCATTGTCCGGAGTCCATACAGTCATGTGAGTCCATATCGCATACGCCACCACTGCGCATTCTTACTTGATTCTTCTCAAAATATACCCATCCTAAAGAATCATAGATCGATATAGAAATTGAGCCTTCGACGAGAACGTTTTCCCAGATGGCGTTTCATGGGTGCTTTGATTTTCTTTCTTTGTTTTATTTATTTGGCATTGTTTGCAATTCTGGACATAATTTATAATGTCTGTTTTCATGTTAGGCCAAAAATATTGACTTTTGATTCTAGAATACATTTTAACCATTCCGTTATGACCTGATAAAGTGATATTATGAATTTCTTTTAATATTATCAGTATATCTTTAGGGTTTGCCTTTATTATTTTATTGTGACACATTCTAATAGAAATATTTAAATTTCTGAAGAAATAAAATATTATTTGTTTCACTTTATCCGGGTGAAGAGAACTGTATGAGTCCTTGAAGTTCGGTAAGTAAATAAGATTGACTTGATCTTTTATGAATTCATCACGTAAGTTTCGTAATGTATAGAATAAGTCTTTTGGGGTCAAATTATCATAGTGATTATACTTTGCGATACAGTGATATACGGATTGTTTGTTTAATGAAATTTTATATACTTTGTATATTTCTCTTGGTTCTGAAAGAAGAATATCAAGGTTAGTGCCTTGAGAGAATGATTCAATAATATAGGGATCTTCTTCGTCGAGGTTTGTATTCGTGAAGTAAGCAATATGTTGATGTTTACTGTCAAGAAGTTGTTCGTTCACTTCTTGGAAGTCTTTCATAGTGAATTCGTTATTATGTAGGAAGAAATTTTGGAAATCAGTATATGTTTCTGAGTTTCGAGTTTCTACAGTGTTTATTTGAATTCTAGATAAACAATCTACATTTGAATTTATTTTCCTGGTTTATGTATTATTTCGTAATCGAATTCTTCTAATTGACGAATGTGAACCTTAAGACGCGCACATATGTGGTGCATCGGCCGGGAATAAATACCACGTAAAGCCATAAATTTCATAAAGTGTTTTTCCATGCATGACGGTGTCGAATATCAACTTACATACTTTGAAGATCATCATTATACCAATCATACCTGCTGATGTCGTACCAAAGTACCAGAAACCCTCCCAGCATTTATTCCATAAACCTGTCACCTTCTTTTCAATGGTATTCTCATCTAATAGATTGGATAGATGTAGATTTCCCATGCCGACATTTTCGCCGTTAATAATACCGGCCATTCTTTCCGTTTTCGCCTTTCTCTCCATAGGAGACATGATTTGGTGGCGTAGATCGTCTAATTGAGTTTGGGAGTATATCCCGGCAGTCGCAAGATTATCTAAACTTTGTGAAATCCATTTTGGGATTTCGTGTGGTTTAAGGGTTTCGGGGGCCGCAGCCTGATTCAACGTTTTTATAGAGTAAAACCAGTCGCCGTTGAGTTGGTATACGGGTTTCAGTACCGTCGAGCATGGAACGGGCGAAGCACTATCCTGTAATATCCGGCTCCGTGGGAGCATGTATTTGGTCTTGTTTAAATAAGATACGGGTAATTCCTTCACGCATTCATTCTGTTCCGCAGATAGAACTTCGACTGCTTGACATTTAATTATATACACCGCTTCGCCCAAAACCGTAGCGGTGTAGCCTGAACTATTCATGAAGGTATAAGCAAATTCGAGCGGAGATACAATCGCTAACGTCAGTTGATTCTTCAATGTAGTTCTCTCGAGTTCACATTTCTGCTGCATAATTTCCTCGTACATTTTCTTCATTGAGCTTCGAAATGAGTTATCTAGGTGAACGAACTTGGCGTTGACGTAAAGAAACATATCCAGCTCATTACTATCGACTGTGGATTGCTGAAAATAAAAGTTTGATCCAGCCACCTCATGTATGAGGATTTTTGGGTGCTCAGTATTCCTTAGCCTCAGTAGACAGAAGTCTCTTTGTGTCGAAGAGGTTAGCGTGAATAGTTTACTATCCGTTGATGTGCTATATACGTATGTCACGTCATCTGGTTGGCGAGGATCGTAGATTTTCGCGCGTTTGGATATTCCCCTATAGAGAACATGAAAGGTATCGGGACTACAGTCCTCTTTCTTGAATAGGTCCCAAAAAGTGGGACCATTGTCCGGGTCCATACAGTCATGTGAGTCCATATCGCATACGCCACCACTGCGCATTCTTACTTGATTCTTCTCAAAATATACCCATCCTAAAGAATCATAGATCGATATAGAAATTGAGCCTTCGACGAGAACGTTTTCCCAGATGGCGTTTCATGGGTGCTTTGATTTTCTTTCTTTGTTTTATTTATTTGGCATTGTTTGCAATTCTGGACATAATTTATAATGACTGTTTTCATGTTAGGCCAAAAATATTGACTTTTGATTCTAGAATACATTTTAACCATTCCGTTATGACCTGATAAAGTGATATTATGAATTTCTTTTAATATTATCAGTATATCTTTAGGGTTTGCCTTTATTATTTTATTGTGACACATTCTAATAGAAATATTTAAATTTCTGAAGAAATAAATTATTATTTGTTTCACTTTATCCGGGTGAAGAGAACTGTATGAGTCCTTGAAGTTCGGTAAGTAAATAAGATTGACTTGATCTTTTATGAATTCATCACGTAAGTTTCGTAATGTATAGAATAAGTCTTTTGGGGTCAAATTATCATAGTGATTATACTTTGCGATACAGTGATATACGGATTGTTTGTTTAATGAAATTTTATATACTTTGTATATTTCTCTTGGTTCTGAAAGAAGAATATCAAGGTTAGTGCCTTGAGAGAATGATTCAATAATATAGGGATCTTCTTCGTCGAGGTTTGTATTCGTGAAGTAAGCAATATGTTGATGTTTACTGTCAAGAAGTTGTTCGTTCACTTCTTGGAAGTCTTTCATAGTGAATTCGTTATTATGTAGGAAGAAATTTTGGAAATCAGTATATGTTTCTGAGTTTCGAGTTTCTACAGTGTTTATTTGAATTCTAGATAAACAATCTACATTTGAATTTATTTTCCTGGTTTATGTATTATTTCGTAATCGAATTCTTCTAATTGTAAACGCCATCGTATGAGTTTACTTCCAGGGTCTTTTACGATAAATAACCAAGTTAAAGGTCTATGATCAGTAACAATTTTGAAATGTCGACCATATAGGTAAGGTCTAAAATGCTGAATTGCCCATTTAATAGCTAAAAGTACTCCTTTTCAGTGGTATTATAATTTCCTTCGGGTTTATTTAATGTTCGAGATGCGTATGCTATAGGTATAAAAGTCTTTACCGATTTCGCCTTGGCTGAGTACTGCTCCTATTGCGAATATTTTCTTCGCCTGTCGCGGAATTATCATCGCGTACATAATTAAAACATGTGGCGGAATTATCTTCGCCTATACAATTTAAACAATTCGCGGAACTTACATCGCGTATAGCGGAATTATCGTCGCCTATATATTTTAAACAATTCGCGGAATTTGCGTCGCGTATAGCGGAATTATCGTCGCCTATAAAATTTAAACATTTCGTGGAATTTGCATCGCGTATGGCGGAATTATCGTCGCCTATATAATTACTTAATGAATTTAATTTTTAATTCAGTGATGTCTACCATTTTAACTAAACAATTTAAAATTGAAACAAAAGCTTGGTTATTATCATCCACTTTTGTTATACAACTGGACAAAAAAACTCCGTCTATAATTGTCTTAGGGATTATTGTAATTTATACGATTGTTATGCAAAAAGTTTAAAGGTCTGGGTATAGGTGGAGTGTAGCAAAACTCATGTCCTTCCCTTTGACAATATTTACAGAAACAAGTTTCTTTTAAATGGAACAAGGGTTTTTTTGTAATTACGCTTATCTTTGTAGTTTGGGTTAGTATTTCTATGATATTGATTATGTTGGTTACTGCGACAATTTGCTGCTATGTGTCCTGGTTTGTGACACTTTGAGCAAGTTTTATTTTTAGAATTTTGTAAGAGGTGGAACTTTTCTTCCTCTAATGCCATGTTGAATGCTTCATTTAAGTTATTAGGTTCTCTCGATCTCAACATTTGTGATATCTGAGAATTTACCCTGATATGAAAAGTATGTAATGCCAATCTATTGGTGTTTTCTATTTCTCCCGGTAATAACACTGGATCACTACATGATAACAATCTCTTTAAGCATGACTCTATTCTAAAAATGTATTGAGCAATTGTTTCGCCATGTAACTGTTTACAGTTTTGAAGTTCGAATAATAAATGAGTTTGGTGTTTCCTGTTTCCGAACCTACTCTTGAGAAATTCTTTTATATCTTCCCAATTCTCGAAAATAAAAGAAAGAAAGGTCCGAAAAAGATCCGGTCCGGTCAAGTCAAATAAAATCGGTCCAAACCGGTCCAATCGGTAAAACCGGTCAAGAAAAATAATTATAATGGCAAAATGTATAATGAACTAGAATGTAATTTTTATGTCACGTTTTGTAAAACAGCATTATTCGCTATTATAACAAATGCGGTATGCATGTTATGCACTTTAGTAAGTCAACCAAATAAAATTCAAGATGTACAGGGGATGTGACATTTATAGTATTCCAGCGTGGTCAATCATAATCATCTGCCTTTTTTTATCACATCATCTGGGGTCGGCGCAAAATGTCCTTTCTCTCCACAATTTTCTATCCTTAGCCATAGTTTTATCCACTCACAATACCTTCATATCCTTCCCAACACAATACATCCATCTCTTTTTAAGCCTTCCTCTCCCCCTATATCCACCTTCTTTCATTGACACAGCTCTCCTTATTCCAGCGTGGTCATTGGCAGGGTAAATTCTATAACGCCTATCAACTTATATGTTCTACTTGAAATCATTAGGTATAGATTCTGATACTTAGTTTACTCAAAATCTCATACTTATATTTAGTTCAAATAAAACTATATTTGATAAGTTATATTTATGCACTATTTGATTATTACAAGATTTACAAACATTTATTTCTTCTGCAATACAAATAGCATCCTCTAAACTTTCATTTCGGAAAACAGAAATACGCGTCGTCGAAACGTCGGTCGTCAGCGCATTCCTGCGCCGTGAGCCGTGACCTAGAATCGGCTGGAGCGCTTAAATGTTGCATCTACTAAGATGTTTTACAATTACAATTTAATATTGAACAAACAAGAATGATACGGCTCTTTTTTGGGGGTAACCGCAGTAACTTACTAATATTGTATAACTAGACTTGTGACAAACGTTAATACAAATACAAGTTTATAAGTTGTATTTTTATAATTTATATAATAATAATAAAAATGTACAGAATTATGGATTTGGTTTTATTTTTACACTCGTTTAAATCGACTGTCCTGGATAACATTGGCGGTTGAAAGACGATATCTGATACTTGTTGAAGCGCGTCTCGTCCTAGTTTCGATATAACTAGTTGGTACTTACAATCATCGCCTTGTTTTTGAGGCGTTATAGTGGCGTTATAACCGGCCTAAGTCCTCAACGTAGGCCGAGTCGCCGGCGGGGACACGTGTTGCGCACTCAGTATCACGTTGCAAATCCACCAAAAAAAAAAGATTTTGAAGCCACAATTAATTTGAATACTGTTCAAACAAATCACGTCGGGGTCACCAATTTAGGAATACGACTGTTTGGGGACGGAAACCACTGAATTAGTACTAAGTTCTTTATTTTACATAAACACGATATATTGATCTGACCAAATAGGCCCCCGGACGACGACTGCCCGCTCCCGCGCAGGGGACCAGGCGGCAAGCTAGAAATGCCGCGTCAGAAGCGTTCTCTACAACACCAAGGATTCTATAGTGTTGCTGCAAATAGCGATAGTTTGCTAAAGAAATCGAAAAATTAACCTTGAAAATCAGTTATACTATCGATAGTGCTTAGTATTAGTGATATATTGATTAATAGTATTGCCACGTGACGATATTTTCGATACTATCGATTGAAATCAATAGAATCGATACTGTCGGTACAATTACTATCGAATCGACGCGTTTCGATGGTTTTAAATAAGTAACTATCGGCGTATATTCTTCATACCTACTGATCAGGATTCGCGTGGAGGCCGCCGAGTGGGAATTTTCTGAAAAGAAAAATTGCCTGGTGCTGCTGGTTGACTATATTTAGTTTTTTTTTTTTTAATGACCCTTACATTAAATATGGTTCAATACAAAAAAATACATGAGAGCGCTCTAGCCGGCCGTGGCTCCAGTGAAGCGAGAATGCCTCTTCCAATCCTGGTTTCTTGTCTTGAGTTGTCAGCTGTCATAACTTGACGTTGACATAACTGCTGCTTTTAAATTATCTTTAACAGGCTGCCGCCCTTGGAACTTCTTGTTCCAATCTTGGTAGTGGACACAATCTGTTGAAGACCCTGCGAAGGATGCCTGACGTGGTCCGTACGTCTGCAACTCGAGTGACGCCATCGGTGCCAGGGTAGACAGCTTCAATTCGTCCTAGCAGCCATCTGTTGGGGGGCAGGCGATCGTCCTTGACCAGCACCACGTCACCAAGTTGTGGCTGTCCTTTGTCCATGCGCCATTTTTTTCTGCTCGGCAATTCTGAAATATACTCCTTATAATAGCGGCTCCAGAAATGTGACCTCAATGCTTGTGTTCTATTGTAACGGCTGAGACAATTGATTGGAGTATCTTCTACCTGAGAAGCAGGCAACATGGCGAGTGTTCGACCAATCAAAAAATGGGCGGGAGTTCATGGAACTAAATCTTCTTGTCTTGAGTTGTCAGCTGTCAAAACTCGACGTTGACATAAATGCTGCTTTTAAATTATCTTTAACACTTACTTTCGAAACTATCGATAGTATCGATGCTAGCGACACGATGCTTTCGTTAGTAATCGTAACGATATTATCGATGTTTATCAATAGTGCTTATTTTTAATAATCGATACTATCGAAAATTAAAGTTTAACTGATTTTTTTTATAGTTTAACTGATTTTCGAGTTCACGATAGTATCACGATACTATCGATCGATAGACTATTACTATCGCAACAATACTGGTTTCTTACGACGCAGAGATGGGTTTAAGCCGGGAAGTGGTAAATCCATCTATTGATGGGTAAACTCCGGGCAAAAATCTTTTATTCTCATTTGTTCCCAGACGTTAACCCATCTCTGGACGTGCGTGATTGATAACAGGTGTGTAATATAAAACTTTGTTAAGTTGATTCTTTAATGACAATATCTCCAACTTTCATGCTCTACATTTACAAAGTAATTTTACATTAAAAACATTTATACAGTTATTTTAGTTACCAGCTCTAGGCTTAAAAATCAAATAATGTTTCATTGAATTGAAATCGCCTTCTGCGACGATTGGTGATGATAATGAGTTATCATAATCCTGCTGATCCAAATAATCTACAATTTCATCAGCGTTATTAACAATAATTGTATTTGATGCTGAATAAGTTATTATTGAAGTATGGTTACAGATGGACTGGCCGTAATAGAATGGAGTTGGAGGCACAGCTCCTTATATACTATGGATTTTTAATATATTTAATTGTGACCTTTCCTAATGCGGCGTGGCCAACCATCCTATGGTCACGTACGACAATTTCAAAATAGCTCGTATAATTAGAATCCATTTAAAACACATAAAAATGTTAGTTATTAGACATATTGAATGTTGTATGCAAATAATAAATGTTAATATGCATCAGGTTAATAATTATTGAAGGTTTCTCAGAAAGTAAGACGAATGTTTGTCAGCTATACCTATCTTTATACCAGGTATACAAACAATGGGCATTTTAAAAAGCACACATATCGTTATGATAGATACAAGTTTGATTGCTCGATCAAAAGCCATCATACAATATTTCTTCATGAGGACAGTCAGTCTTCTAAATTATATAATGTGCATTAGCAGTGTCTAACATATTTTTAACGGTATGTTTTCGTTTGATAACGAATAATAACGGTATATTCTCGTTATAAAATAAATCTTTATATTCATAACATATGTCATATATAGCATTCCTTTCTTCTTCATTCATGTGATCCGTTCTTAATTTCTTTAAGTTGTCTGTAAGAGTTTTGTCGCAAGTCGAAATATAATTTAGTTGTCATTTTTCTCCATTAAATTCAGTTATTTCAAAAGGTTTTATTATGGTTATTTTAATATCTTCATTAGATGCATTCTGTATAACGGTATTTGTAAAACCATTTATACAATGAACTAATGCGCAAGGCATGCGTACGCCTTCATAAAATTTAATATGCCTTCTCCATTATAAAGTGTGGTTGGTATCGAAACTCGTTGTTCGGTACGCGATGGTATATTTAAGATAATATAATTTGGAGATGGTTTGATCTCTTCATTTGTTGAATAATTTATTGGAATTTGAATTTGCGGTGTGATTAGTTTTTGGTTGCGCATATCGACTATGGCACTTAATTTGTTTAATTTATCGATTCCTATGATACCGTCATAACTGCTAGCGACATTATAAATATAAAACTTATGAATGAAATCATGGTTGAATAAGTTAAACGTCGGTATGTAAATGACTTTTTTATGTATGCTAATCCCATGCATAGTTTTTATTTGAAACGGTTCGACTTGTATAAGATGTTTGAAATGATCTTTGCCAATTTTATTACTTAAGAATGAACATATACTACCTGTGTCTACTGTGTCTATTAATAAACGTGCGTTTATTTCTGGAATATATATGTGTGGTAATGAATTTAAATCTGAATTTATTTCTGTTATGTAGAGGTTGAGGCTTTTACTTGAAAATTTTCTTGTTCATTTCCGAAGGTGGAATGGGGTGACATTGATCAATATTGAAATTCAAGTAGATGTATTTTCTTTACTGAGCACTTATTTGGATTCAAAAAAAAAAAATATCGGTTTTTGTTGTAGAATGCGACTAGTAACTTACTTATATTTTCTTATAAATAATGGCTATGAAAAAAAATAAAAAGTGAGTGATCAATGTTATACGACAAGTGGGGTTACTTTGTTACCCCATAATTTTTTGATGAAAATCGAAAGAAACCCCTTTAAATAACACATTTGCTTAAGAAAGAAAAAAAATGATTAAGTAGAAAAAAAAATATATTAATTTATTATATTAGGGGTTACTTTGATCAAGGAAAATATGAAACAACAATTTTAAAAAATCAACTTTTTTAATGAACTTCTTCGTACAGGCTATTAAAAATTCTAGAAACACTAAACATATAATCACAGTTCAGTTTCATTGAGATCCAACAAGTTCAGTCATCATTAAAAACTAACAAAAAATAAACAAAGTTTCCTTACAAATTATACTTCTGGAACTTCTCAACTTTTTAACAATACAAATGCTAAAAAGCCAAAATAAACGTGATTTAGTTTAATTCCTGAATATTAATATCAAATGGAAAAATATAATATTCATCTTCTTCTACCGGTTTTGGCAAAAAAGATATGATATCATCATGATCTATTTCAGAAATATCATCCCGAACCCTTTTAAATTTCCTTTTATTTCCAAATGATTTGAAGCCTTCTACGACCAACGGAATTGTTTCTGTGATTTGGCAAACATATTTGTAAGTCTTTTTACCACGGTTTGTAAAGAATTTTACCAAAACAAATCTTCCTACAAAGCATTCTGTCTGTTCGTCATAGATCGCCTCATCTTCCTCAAAATCATCCTCCTGTTCTTCCTGATTTTTTGAGGTAGATGGCTCCTCTTGTCCTTCCGGATTTTTTGAGGTAGATGACTCCTCTTGTGTTGCAATACTCTTTCCAGGAACAACATCTAAGCGTTTTTTCTTTCTTGCAGGTTGATTTGAATTGGTTCCATATCTTGATTCTTTTAGGAAATCTGTCAGAGTGCTTTCAATGTCTTGTCCTTCAATTTGTTCCCGTGGAAGACGATCAAGAACTTTCTGCTTATTAAAAGGATAAATTCCAGTTGCACAAAATCCACTCATCATATTCCGTTTGACCCCTGATGTAATATCTCTGAAAGGAGTATTTGGTTTTGGTGAAGCTTCATCCATCTTTTGAAGAGCTTTAGTCAAGAGATAGGGAAAAGTATCCTTTGGAACAGTTGATAACTTAGCATTTTTCATCTTCCAGTTAGTTAGCACTTGCCGCCAAGCTGTTTTCATGGGGCGGAAGAACGCCACATCTAGTGGTTAGCAGAGATGTGTAGAATGTGGCACTAAGCATACAAAATCAATGTCATTTTGACCACAAAGTCTTATGACCTCTTCATCCAAATGGGATGACAGGTTATCACCGATAAGAACTTTACGTCCAGGCAACCTCTTTGCATGCGGCAAAAAACTACAAACAAACCAATCCCTGAAAGTTGGGGCATCCACCAACCACTAGATGTACGGTTAAATCGTGATCCTGATGAGCAACAGGGCTTATCGCAACATGGCGGACCACACGGCGCTCTTTCCTTCCAGGTGTCATAAAGATGTTGACTTTTATAAATAATGTAAGGTGGCAAAAGCACACCGTCAGCAGAACCACAGATCATTATCGATGTGGCACTTTTTGAAAAATTCATAGCCTTTTCCGGATATTTAACACCTTTACGATATATGCCTATCTTTTTTCCGGGATCGTCGCTTAAATTCGACTCATCATAATTGAAAATATTGGAGTCAGGCACATCTATGACAGTTTTTTCAAGATTTTTGAAATACTCCTCGATACTCTCAGGACACACAGCTGCTCGAGCTCGTTTTATATTAGTAGCAACTCGCTTCGAATAATCATTTTTATGACGTTTCAGTAGCGAGTATGCCCAATCTGGTCCAGGCAAGTTGTCACTAAACTTAGAAACAGTTCTACCTTGTCGATCTAACAACATTTTTGCGAACATACGCAAATCCATTAAAGTAAGAGGATAGCCCACTCGGCACATTTGGCACAAGCTTTTAAAATTCTTTCCTCCTCATTTTCCGAAAAAACAGGCTGTGCTCCAGGCTTTTTTATAAATTTTCCATGGTACTTATTATAAACTGTACCATAAGGTATGTCGAAATTTTGGGAAGCTGAACGTAAAGTCATGCGACCTTCTGCCACAGCTGTTAAAGCGAGCTCCAACTGCTCTTGCCTATAATTTTTATAGGCGCGTGCGCCTAAACGCTTTTTGTAGGTTCTTGGCATATTACTGAAAGGAAAAGAAAATACAAAACTCATTAGGTACCACAAATTAATGTAACCATAATTAAAAAAAAACAGTTCATATACACTGGGGTGAGATTGATCAATGATCAAAGAAACCCCAGGCCTATGATCAATGACACCCCGTAAAAAATAAAACTGTCAGTAAATAAAACTAGTAGGGATAACCTCAATTTTAAAACATCTTCGTAAAGCTAATAGAACACGAAACATCATATACAATCATATTTCTGAGCTCAATTTATACCTCTTTTGATATTGGTAAAGTTATTTCAACTTTTAAATTAGTAAAAAAGCAATACTTACATTTTGTTGTGAAAATCTCCGGCGTCAACACGTTCGTTACTGCAGCGATTGAACAATGTCAGAGAATGACGTTTAGTGCTGCCAACGCAACAAAAAAATATCGTATGGGTGCGTTCCAATATGAAACAATTTAAAGTTTTTTAAATTTGAAAGTTTTTATCAAAGTCACCCCACGAATCAAAGTAAACCCATTCCACCTGTGTTGGTTAAAATTATAATTATTATTATTCGTACGCCGTTGAGTCATAGTATTCCCGTTATTTGGAAATCTAGTGTAGCGATTTTGTTCGAATTGCGATCTATTCGAGTTTCTGTTTGTCATTTGTGGTCGTCCTATTCATAAATGGCATTCTCTGGTTATTATAATATGTTCTATTCATGCTAGGATTTTCATTAGCGAAATTTTCGTAATTATTTTGATTTCTTTGATTTTCATTAGCATAATTATTTTGGTTTCGTTGATTTTGCTGTCTATAGTTTTGGACGGGTTGTCGTGGTAAATATTGCACAATATTTTGTGGAGATGGTACAAAAATCTGTCGTGCATTATAATTGTGTACCAGTGGTTTATATCTATATTGAGGTGGATTTGGTGGTTGTATAGCTCTCATAGTCTTTTTTAATTCATTTCGCATCTTATATTGCTGTTTAAAATTAAGTTCTTCTGTTACAAGTTCCAATGCTTGTTCTAAAGTTTGCGGTTTCGATAATCGTACTACACGTAATAGTTCTGTTGGTAAATTATAAAGAAAAACATTCAATGCTGAGTTATTGAAAATTGTCATTTTTGTTTTCTGTGTACTTTTATCGTCGTTTGAAATCTTCGCAAAAAGATTACTACGTGCAGATTGAATACGGTTACAAAAATCTATATACTTTTTGTCTCGGTTTATTGTTAAACTTTCTAGTTCTAAAATTAAGCATTGTTCATTTTTATGATACCCAAAATGTTGTTTTTGAATTTTAGTTAAAGCTTCGAAATCTGACGACACGTAACGTAATCGTTCTCACTAACAAGCGTAGCGGCTTTTCCCGTTAGTTTGCTTGTGATAATCTGCATAACGTGTTCGTATTTGTCATCGGTTGTCGCATATCGTTTAATAAAGTAATCGCATTTCTTTAAGAACATATTTAATAGTTTTGAGTTTCCGTCATAATTTGATATTATGTCAGATGGTATTGATTTTCTATTTAGCTGTTGGTCCGGTTGTTCCTGTCTTTCCTCTTGAGTTATGAGATTACGTTCACTTTCTATACGCCGTGGATAAGGTTGGTTAGAAGTCGGTAATTCATATTGGACATGATACATCGGATTTTCACCTATTTCTGCTGAATATAGTGGTGGTTGGTGGGACGAGTGCCCTTCATCTACTTGGAAGTATCGGACATGCGAGTCCTTGTCAGCGTGCATAAATTGAATTCGTGGTTCTGGCGAATACGATGGAGGAGAATCGTCATTCTCTTCCGGTTGTAGCGTTAAAACTTCGCGACGAGGTTCGGCCATGTTGAGTTGTTGTACAACCCTACTCGCTAATTGGTTCGCGGCGTTGTCTACCTCTTTGTCTAATTTGTCCAGCAGCTTGGGCAGCGGCTTGCGATAAGAAATTCATATTTTAATATTCAACTGTGCCGTAAATATATAATTGGATATAGGTAAATAGACTATTCGTAATATAATAAATTGGATGTTCGATACTTTGATTGCACCTCTTTACAATATTTTTAATATTATTTTTGAATATTACAATTATAGAGCGATTTGAGCTGATTATAGTGTATGTCGACTTTTTCATTAATTATAAATTGACGTCGCTATGTATTAACATGCGGATTATGTAAGAATACAATTCTTGAATTGCTTTAACAATATAATTTAATTGATTTAATATAGCTCTCAATATGAGCTTATTATTGATATTAACACCTTTAAAATTTGCCAAAGCGTTATAATTATAATTATTTTGTCCCAATGGGTTATTTTCAATATCTGCAGAAATATCCTTATTCATTTCATTTTTTTAAATTCTCAATTTATATAAAAAAAAAATCGCGATCTGTTAGTTCTATATAAACAATTACACAGAATATTCGCTATTGCACAAAAAAAAAAATACAACAATTATTCCAATAAGCACATGTCTATTATGGAAGGGTTTGGTAAGGAAGGATAACGATTCTTTCGTGTATAGAGCCTCCCGATTCTACTACTTTCGAGTTCAAAACGATCTTCAATAAAAGTGATATTTCTTGTAGGGTAAGGACTGCAATTTACTTCTTTAAAAAGAAACAACTTCTTCAGGTAAATTTCCACTTTCTTGGTTGTCTGGGTTTGGCTAACCTGAGACAGTTTTATTCAGTCCCCACTTCTGACACCAGTTATGTTTCTTCGTATGATCGGGGGTAGTTGTCTGTAGATTTACCTCGGATGAAATAACACTTTGCTTGTTTACGACGATCACTTTTAATTATTGAAGTTGACAGGTGGACTGGTAGTAATAGAATAAATATGTTGGAGTCGCAGCTCCTTATATATTAGGATTTTTAATGCATTGTTAATTTGTGACCTTATTTCCTAATGTGCCGTAACCCTGCTATGGTCACGTACGACAATTTCACAATAGCTTGTAAAAAGTAGAAACCATTTAAAACACATAAATATATAAGTTATTTGACATATTGAATACAAGTTGTATGCAAGTAATAAATATTAATATACATGTAATAAAATATTATTATGCATGGATAATGTTAAAGGTTTCTAGGAAGGTGAGACGGATGTCGGCCATACCTGCTTGCTAGATAGGGCAATTCCAACTATCAGCAGCCTTACTTTACTCCGAGCCAACAAACGGACGTTAGTCGGGTGTCTTTAGCACACTTGGCCACTCAGGACCAATTTCCCGCTTGCTCTAGGGAAATTCCTATGCCAAACTTGGCCTTTGAACATTGTTGACCTGACCTGACACGCTTTTATAGCCGATAATTATTGTAGTGTAAGTCCACTGGGGTCCTGGATATGAGCTAAATGATAGAAGGTATAGTTCACTTACACATCAGTTTATTAGAGTTCACACAAGATATAACAACGCGAAATGGAAATTACTACGAATTACAATTAACAAAAATAACGCTTGGCCTATATGGACAGCTAGGAGTGACTGAGGAAGTGAGGGGCCCGGTCGCCGTCGAACAATCGCAAATTCTGTGTAAGCAAGTACTTGTCCGGGCATCCTACAATTATAATCTTTATTGTAAAAAGATCTTACATAAACATAATACTCACTTTTACCTAAGAAGTAAAATAGTAAAATACTCAATGAAACAAAAACTAAATGTGTCCTCTAACTTCACCAAAATTTGGTCCACATAAGTCAGAAACGTGTTCTTCACCAGTATTGTTGAGAGGATAATCATCACCTTCATTATTGATTTTATTTTCAATGTTTTTGTAAAAGCAGGTTTGGTAGCCCTCTCCATTCACTACCAAAATGCTTTTCAAGCAGGTGACTGACATTTTTTGTAAATTGGAAAGCGTTTCTTATGAGTTTTACCATATGGCAAGTGTCAAGCCATATGGCGACATTAGCATCAATCTCTGGATGTTTAAATTATATTTTTAAATTTTTAGGGTCCAAGTTGCATCCCAGCATTTTAACCATTGCTAAATTTGCTGGACAGCCATCGAACGTCAGTGCCACTATGTTGACTTTGACATCGTGAGCTCTAGGCCGCTATTTAGTGTTTTGTTTTAAACAATTTATTACAATAAATATTTTTTTCTTTGAATGTTTTCACATCAAGCATAGGCATATGCATGCAGGATGTTGGAGTCGTAATAAGACTGACAAAAGTTTGTAAATATATATTTTTGTTGATACACTCGGTAATATAACGAAGAAACCATAAGCCGACCAAAATCACTCCGACTATAATTAGGATATACAGGTACAAAGACTCCGCTGGCAATCGTAGAACTATGCTGCTCTATTGTATTCGCATTCCCAATCTGTGTTAAAATATCCGTCAAATCAAGTAGCCAGGAAACCCATATCAATAATTAATTTGAGTATACAAATAAACTTAAGTTTTATTAACCTCTACAAAAAACTTACTTTTCCATAAATTCTACCATAATGATGTATTGCGGGTGACTGGTTCTCATTTTGAAAAGTTAAAATGTAGTAAATAAAATAGGTCCAAACTTTTTACAAAGCACAATCACTTACACAATGAAATGTTGGAACAACATCGGCCGCCTCGGATGCGCGCGCGCCGCCGGCCCCGTGCAAGTGAGACAACTGCCCAGCCGGGCCGCTACCGCCACACTATCTAGCGCCGACCTTAATTTTATTTTGTCAACGAGGTTTTTTGTCATTAATGATAATTCATTTTCATTTGCTTGAAGATCAATTTCAAGCGTCATTCCTTCCTTTCGTAGAAGGTTCAATCGGTGCCGGTGATGACTTACGAGCAGAAGGTGGTGACCTCGGTGACCTTACATCATTTAAACCATCAGCAGATATGTCATCGTTGTCTTCGTAGTCGACGATTATTTCACCGTCTCCTTCGTCAAAGTTTGATTCGGAATCTAAAGGCACGTACTCATACTCATCTTTCATCAATCCTAATAGACGAAGTATATTCAGGCCGGTTCATAATCCGAAGATGAATCACCCGACCGGCATTTAGGTATTTTCTTTAATTCTTTGCTATATGTTTTTACAGGTTCTTCCATTTTTTTTGAGGTTGACTGAAAAATAGCATCATTATTCGTCTAACTTTTAAGATACCCGCTGAAACGAAGCCGAACGCCCGCAGCAAAAAGAACAAACTTACCGATTTTCTAGCAGCAATATTTAATAGCCCCCATTTTTCACATTAAACAACCGTCGCAATAAATATTTCTAGCTATGCTTATTTACTTAGAGCACTCACTCAATCGCACCAACCACAAATTAGATAGAATAAGTGTTACCAACGTAAAAAAATTGACAACTAGTGATGTGCAGTTATATCAAAGTAGATATATCATATCTATCATAATAGGTACATATCATATAGCTAGTTAACAATGATTATAGCTTTATGTTTGCGCTATTTTTCTATTTATGTGCATAATACAAAATCCTATATTACAAATTAACAATTTTATATATTTTGCCACACATAAATTTTATCACAACTCTTACTTGAATACATATTTGTTTTTTTTTTTCGTATTTATTACAATGATTTTATTTGAATTAAGTTTTATAACAATAAATTAAAATATGAAGTATGAAATGACATTTATATCTATTACAAAGTCAATCGAAAATAAAAAAATACTTAATTCAATAAATATTACTTGCTGTCACTTATTTTGGTACACTCTATATTATGCATATTACTCGTATACGTATACACATTTCATGCAGACTTTCTCCTATTCTTCCTGCTCGTTCTGTTCACATATGTAAATTTTAATAAGATTTTGTCCTTGCTTCACGGCACTTCCTTGGCGAATTATTTATGATGAAGATGGGCCTTGAAGACCCTGAAATTTCCTTTTTTTTTGAGGTTTCTTTGCCTTCAGTTGCTGTTCATTATCATTCATTAATTTATTTGGAGGCAGATCTTTTAGGCGCTCGTCTCCAAAATCTTGTAAAAGATCTGGTGCATAATAATATTCATTGCTGATAGTACGAACATTCACATACATCCAACATTTCAGAGAACGTTAAAACTCTGTTGCATCTTGAAAATAATGAATTATGCGTGCCTTTTGGTGTACGCAACGACAATGGTAAATTGATGATAGGCAATACCTTGGTTTAAAATAGTTGATGCATCTTCCAATAAAGTAGAGTTGTTTAAAATAGGAGAAAAATATAACTATTTTACTTTTTTAAAGTAAAGTCAATTTGAACATTATTTCTGATAGTATATTAATGTTATCACTTATTCATCCATGTTACGGGCGTTACCATTTGTACGCTAAAATAACTCGTAAACAGCATCCTTTTTATTACAATTTTATATTAAAATAGAATATTTGGAAATGTTGTTAAATGTAATGAGAAATTTATGAAAACGTATCCATTACGGGCGTAACACAATTTTCCCTATCTCTTTTGACTAGCAAGACAAAACATAAGAACTCTGCAAATTTTGATATATAACTGTGTATTCTAATGTTTTACTAAAAATGTGATAAATTTCCTACTTGCATTATACATATACGTGGGTCCTCTCACTATATAATTTTTTTAATGTGACAAAGTTAATCCGTCTTCAAATTGGACTGCACAGTTATCGCTAAATATTTTAATAGTTGTAATAGATTTGTCTTTCAGTTTTTAAATGTACAAAATTATCTTTCGCAAAAAAGACCAAACTGTATGTTTGCTGTCTGATCTATCATCACTAATTATGACAAGAGATTGGACATGATCACAAAAAAAGCCAAGTACAATATGTTAACATTGTGACTTGCTCGTGGTTCCAGTGCGCGCTCTGAATTCAATTTGTACAATAGCTTCATATACCTGAATATTAAATACGGGAACCATGAACTTGTCTTTCAAGGCGTAAATAATTTTGTCACGCCGTCCGTGACCTGTAGCAACATGTGTATCGAGAATTCGTTGATAGTATTGACTGCTTGGAACTATTTGTAGATCTTGCAGAGATTTCCTTTTCACGTTTTCATTTCGCACTTTCACTGCACTTTTATTCCGCATACGTATCTTCTTCTACACCCTGCTCGCTCCGTCCTCTTTCCATTGGTTTGACGACACGGCTAGATAGGCGAAGTTGCACCCGCCGAAACATTTCATACCTAATTTCTTTCCACAGCCATTTCTGGTGGCATTCTTTATAATTTTTGTAGACAATAGACGGGGAGAAGTAAACGCCGCCGATTATAGCGTACTCTCCCCGAACCGCCACCACAAAGCCGTTCCCTCTCCTCTCAATCGTGAGGGGAGGGGCGGCGCCAGACCTAGTCACGATGGCCACGGTGCCGTCTAGATCCCCGGCCCAATGGGGCAAGGAGGGGACCGCGTACGGCTCCGAGACCACCGCGACGTCCACATCCCACTGCGCCATAGATTGCAGGAGCAGATCCTGCGACCTTGCTTATATCTTCTGAGGTGTCCCTCTTGGATCTGGACGCAGCCCTTCTTATGTAAATGAGTTCACCTGTTGTACTTGCATATCCACTCTCCCATCCTTCAATGGGTGAAGCAGTTCTTTCCATCTTGTACAGGGTCATGGTTGTTGGTCTTATGCAGTACTGAGATGTACATAGAGCATCCTTCACAATGTGTGTTTGGGCTATTTGCTTGTCCAGGACTTCTAGAGAAGTGGTGTGAACAAATATTGCACCAGCGTCAGTGATACAGGTGAACTCTTTGCAACTGGCCCTCACCCCGTCAATGTAATATCCACTGGGGCTGTTTTCCAGCACACCTGTTTCAACCCGGCATACCTTGGTGTTAGTTACGCTTTCCTTTGGCCATGCCCACACACAATTTGATAGAAGGTCACTCTCTGATGTGTATTGCTTATATCCTTCAGGACACCCTGGATCCGTGGTATCTGCCAACTCCACCTTCACAGGTTTGGTGTTGTGTGTGGAGCTATAGGATCCCCAGAAGAAGTAGTGTGTGGTGCATGTCAGCTCTTCCAAGTAAATTACCCATCCTCTGACTTTGTAAGGGTTGGTATGAAAGGTTGTTATATTCATTTCATATGCTTCTCCTTGTTCCTCTGAACAGTCATCAGGCCCTTCTAACCAATAGAAGGTGGGTTGTTTTCGCTTATCACACAGTAATGCGGCGTTAGTGATCTGGAAAATGGTTAGGAGAGTGAATGCCTTCATGATGAAATATAAACTCTCAGGTCCAACTCTCTCTCTCAGGACCCGGCGCACAGTGAATCGCGTAGAACAACCTAGCCGTGAAAAATTATTTTGGCGTATTAAACAGCTCTTATTAGTTAATTACATTATATTTAGCCTTTATAGTTAGCTATTGACGTATTTTAATGTTGGGAATGAGTAAAAAAAAAACATTGGTACTTAAATAACCATGTAATTGAAATGATAGTTGAATAACAGTGAGGGAATCATTCACTAATCACCATGATTACTATAAATAAGTAAAGCAGACAGGTATAAAGTTTAAACAATGAAACAGATTGTGTTCAAAAATATTTTTTTAATTAAATTTACGTCATTAAAAACTTTAGCTCATAAGAAACTGAAAGTAGTAAACAATTTATTCATCTTCATCTGATTCGGTACAGACTCATGTATCTGGGTCGTGATAGCAATCCTGCTCTGCTGTCATCTGTTGCTCAATTTATGTAGCTGGGAGTGATACTGGGTTGAAAAGTTGTGATTTTGGATAAAATAGTTCTGATATTTTTGCAAAGGGCTTCGTGATACATCGATTACTGGATCAGAGGAAAGCAAGAGCATGTTCAGAAGATCCCTATTGGTTTGAATCTTAAATCTTTTACATGTATTCGAAATCCTAAAACGCCGATAATCTTTATTCCTACACTCCTGAGCTTCTTCAGAAAACTGGCTAATTGGGAGAATGCACGATCCTATGACATCTCTTTCATGATGTAAAGTTTTTCTGGTCTGCCAGGAGTCTTAGTAATTTCAGATTTGTCTGCAGAATCCTCACAACCTAAAGCAGTGAAGTTAATAACTTCGCCCTCCAGCCATTCCTTCTACTTCAACATAAATCTTCGAAAAAATACCATTGATTTCACTTATATCATTTTTCTCTCACATGATCAAGACAAGAAGTGACCAATTAAGTAATGTTGAAGGCATCAAGTATTTTAGTATAAATAATATTTACTGTCTTTGTGTGATCAACAAAATTTAAATTTTTTCTCAATTTTCGATTTAATACTATGCAAATATGTACTCTTGCAAGATTTGAGATTCTATTCATGAATAATAAAGCATAAAATAGCTTTATTGCGATTATTTTGGCTGTAGATTTCATGTAATTCAAAGAATTCCGTTCGGGCCAAAAAATACCTCCTATCTAAAAAAAAATAAAAAAAATATGATGCAAAGTCGTGTGAAATGTACTGACATAAAAAAATGAAAGTATATAACATAAGCTTTCATTTGTGGTAGAAATTGTAATGACACTTTGGTATACTCATAATTAGATTGTCTAAAATATAATGAATGAATGAATGAATGAATGAATCGTTTATTTGTAAAACATAGGTAAGTACATGCACTTGGTAGTAGGTAAATAAATCTTGGACCACTATGTTTTGCCGTTACAATACAGCGTACAAATATAAAATAATTAAATTTAATCATGTGAATAATTCAGTTTTAAATAAAGGTTGTCAAATCAATATTATAATAGCAAAATTGAATAAATGAATAGGCAATTAAATAAAAAGTATTTCATAATGTCAACAGAGTACCCAAATATTAATTAAAATGTATCATTTAAAAAGTCATTAATACAGTAGTAACATTTGTCAACTAGAAAATTATATAGTTTTTGTTTAAACAATTTCAAATTTAGCATTTTATATTCTTTTGGCAATTTATTATATATTTTAGGAGCCATTCCGATAACACTTTTGCGAACTTGAGCTAAATTACATTTAAGTGTCTAAACATTATGTATATATTGTGCTCGCAATCTGTTCCGCCTACGTGTAAGAGCGCCTATATAAGACGTGTGTGCCTATATAAGAAACTTGACTTATTTCGTAAAAAAAGAAAACACCATTTTTCAACTCTCATAAACAAAATTATAACTAGTTAACGGGTTAAATAAAAATAGTATCAATAAGTACATACCTTCAAAACTGTCTCTCATTTTTATCAAAATTTTTGGACACTCAAAAATATAAATGGCTATTATAAGTTATAAATGGCTCTAATAAAACATCTAAGAGTCATATTTCAAAAATAATTCATAAAAATAGCGAAATAACTGATCCAGTAGAAATAGCCGAAGTCTTTAATAACTACTTCACTGATATTGTAAAAACTCACCCAAAAGCCAGTACTTCATCTAATATTAACTTCAATCCTAAAACCCTATTCATGCCACCTGTATCAACGCAAGATGTCATCAATATAATAAAATTATTAAAAAATACTAATAGTGTAGGTCATGACAATATATCTACAAAAGTAGTAAAATATGTGGCAGAGGTACTGGCTCCGCACCTCAGTCATATTATGAATCTGAGCATTTCTAGTGGTGTTTTCCCTGATCAATTGAAAATAAATATAATAAAACCCTTATTTAAAAAAGGAAATTAAGAAGATGTCTCATGCTTTCGACCATTAGCGTTACCCTCTGTTTTTTGCAAGATATTTGAGAAATATTTACATGACATATTATATAATTTTCTTGAAAAGTACAATATTCTATGTGAAGAACAAAAAGAATTCAGAAAGAATAAAAACATAAACATGGCAATATATGACTTCCTTAATAAAATACTTAATAGCATTAATGACAAAGCACCTATCTCGACTCTCTTCACTGACATGACAAAAGCGTTCGATCATGTTAACCATGAAAAGCTTCTTAATAAACTTGATGCATACGGAATACGAGGGAATGTTTTAAATTTACTAAAATCATATTTAAGTAACAGAACTCAATTTACAGAAATAACAAACCTATGCCCTAGAATCAACAGTGAATTAAAATATCGATCTACAGATAGAGTAGTTAAGCATGGTGTGCCTCAGGGAAGTGTGCTGGGTCCATTACTGTTTATCATCTATATAAATGATCTCCCAAGTGTGACAAAACATTCTATGATTTTGTTTGCAGATGATAGCACTATAGTTATAAAACCTGACATTTTACATAATTTTGAAAATGATGTAAATTTGACATTACAAAATATAAAATAATAAATTAATTGGTTTGAGGATAATAATCTAACAATAAATTTGACTAAAACAAATATAATGCACTTTTACAATAAAAACTATCTAATATGAATATTCATTATAAGGATACAAATATAGATACTGTAGATCTTACAACATTTTTAGGATTAAAAATTGATAACAATCTTTCATGGAGGCCTCATTCAGAAGAGTTATGCAAAAAATTAAATAAACTTGCTTTTGCTTTATATAACTTACGTAAAATTGTTAATCGTAACACTGTAATGACTGCCTACCATGGTCTTGTATCATCAATATTACGTTATGGTATAATATTCTGGGGTAATACTACTGAAAGAGAAGTCATATTTAAAGCTCAAAAAAGGTGCTTACGAGCAATGTGTGGTCTCAAAACTAGGGACAGCTGTGTTCAATACTTTAAAACTCTAAATATACTAACTGTTCCTTCTCTATATATTTATGAAATGGCTATCTTTGTAAAGAGTAACCTAAAATTGTTTCCGATGTTGTCAGATACACGTAGGCGGAACAGATTGCGAGCACAATATATACATAATGTTGTGACACTTAAATGTAATTTAGCTCAAGTTCGCAAAAGTGTTATCGGAATGGCTCCTAAAATATATAATAAATTGCCAAATGAATATAAAATGCTAAATTTGAAATTGTTTAAACAAAAACTATATAATTTTCTAGTTGACAAATGTTACTACTGTATTAATGACTTTTTAAATGATACATTTTAATTAATATTTGGGTACTCTGTTGACATTCTGAAATACTTTTTATTTAATTGCCTATTCATTTATTCAATTTTGCTATTATAATATTGATTTGACAACCTTTATTTAAAACTGAATTATTCACATGATTAAATTTAATTATTTTATATTTGTACGCTGTATTGTAACGGCAAAACATAGTGGTCCAAGATTTATTTACCTACTACCAAGTGCATGTACTTACCTATGTTTTACAAATAAACGATTCATTCATTCATTCATAAATAATAAATATTCCCGTAAGATGCGTCGAATCCAAATTGATAACATGTTTAATGCAGTTTTGTTTATATACCCACTTTGAGCGCTCATTACTCGGTGGTGATAGAAGTTAGGTGATTAGTAAATCCATTTTTTTAATCGGTGGACTATCAGGAATCATAATTGAAATGTCATTGACCGCAATATTGGGTTGACTTTTTCGCGGCTAAATTGGGCAAACAGTTCACTGTGCGGCGCAGTGGTTGAGGTTGGCCTGTATGAAGGAGACCCCCATCACTCCTCCATTTGGCCGTCTGGAGCCGCCTCTCGTCTGTCCTCACGCGGAGGAGGGGACGGCCCTTTCCCTCGGGTTGGCGGGGGGTTACAAGACTTATCCCCCTTGACATGATTGGCCGGCTTACCGGCGTCGCGGCATACCACGCAGCGGGGCTCTGCCGTGCAGGAGGCTGACAAGTGTCCCTCCTCCCCGCACCTGTAGCAGAGCCGGCTTCGGTCCGCCTCCGATGGGCACAGCGCGGCTGTGTGGCCCTTCCCCATGCACTTGTAACAGTGCATAGGGCGCGCCTCCAGCAGCCGGAGCTGCAACCTATGTATTCCCAGGCCAGTTATGCCAATAAGGCTGCCAAAAGTATATTGTTCGTGTCTATTTTCTCTGCGCTAATAACGGGTAGCTACGCCATTCAAACCCTAATAAATATAAGTTTGACACTATTCTTCTTTTTCCAAATATGCAACTAATAGTCTCAACGCCTCTTTTGTAAATTCCAACCATTGAGCTTGCATCTGAAGCTCTACATCGCGCTGTCGAATACTCTGTCGTTCTAATTCTACTGCAATACAGTCACGCTCTCTTTCATACTCCCTAGCAGTCGAATCCCATCACACTCTTTAAACAGTTTTGAAATTAGGTCATCCGTTTTCTTCTTTTTTTCGGATGTTGCCACTGAATCCACTGGAGCTGCTGTAGGTGCTGATGGCTGTGGGAGAGGAGGTGGAGCGACTGTAGGTTGACTGCTCGTTCCTGGAGTATTCCATGTATCTGAACAATTATGGTTTAACATAAATAATATTCTGCTAGCTTAGTTATCTGGACTACACTAGCTTTTGTCGTAGTTATTTAAAACTAAAGAGTTACGTGTTAGTATAGTACCTAAAGTTAATTATAGATAAATTTAAAATATACCAACCTTCAGGAATTAGTGTACATTCAAATTGTACTTTATCGTCAATCAATTCATCTACAGTTTCTATGGCTGGTACTTGTAGATAAACACCTGACAAGCTCAAGCCTGACAAGGATGGGGGGAGGGGGGACCCCCCTTGTACCACTCCCCCCGCGCGGAGACACGTAGTTTTTTTATGAATTTAAAAAATAAAATAAAAACAAGGATATCATCCACATATATGAAAATGGAAAGTTGCCAGTAATCACTACTAATGATGAAGTTTCTTTTTTTAATCAAGGGAGTGATCAGAGTAACCTATATCCTCTCCCCACTACCATTACCCTACTTAAAAAAAAGTTTTAACACATAAATTGTTGATATTTCTTGTTAAGGTGGCTACTTCCTAAATATAAGAGATATTAGTACTAATATAAAATAAAACAAGAAATACATAAATTAATCATTTATTTTATAGACATATTTAATTGCTTTAAGTAATTCTAAAAGGGATTTTTTTATTTCTTAACATGTCGCGCCGCCACAGGTATTCAACAATAACATCCCCAAAATTTTGGGGATGATTATAGTTATTTAAAAAAAAAACCGCTTCACTACTCGCCACTGGGACTCAATTCTTTGTGTATGAGTTTCATCATCGGCCACAAAAGCATTATCTGGATCACTGTGATTAACTTTTTTATGGATATATCCGTATTCGCCCAAACATCTGTGCGAGTAGTGGTGCCCATGTGCACATGTTTTTAAGGGGCACCAAAACATCCGCTGATCTTATATTATCAGGACACACTTCCAAACGAAGATCCTCGCTTCCATCTTCAATAAGGCCAAGTACCCAATGGCCCTCCACACGTCGGCCTGTAAAAATTCATAAAAAAAATTTGCTAACACTTTTTTGTCATCTGTAACTACGGAGCATAGTGTCATAGGTCAGTCCCCCCACCCGTGTTCCAAGCCGTCGATGTTATGATACCTACCTACCTACCTAGCTATCGGCAAATCATTGTTGTTGAACAAAAACTTCATTTTGCTAAAATGTATGAGATTTTGATATAACGTTATACTAAATATACATTCTCAAGATATTTTGCAACAAACTTATCTAGTTTCCATAATATTTCGAACTAATATTAAAACCTTTGGTCAAAAGGAAAATTTGCTTTCGCGCAAAAATTATGCCACAGGCTCACGCAACATCGGCTGCAGCTCATCCCAGGTGTCGCACAGCTGGTTCAGCCGTGCCACCTCCGAGGCCTGCTGTCGCCGGAACTGCTCAGCACTGTTGTCTTTGTCTGGGAGACCTAATTAATAAATAAAAAATCTTTATTTCAAGTAAATTACACTAATACATTAAATATGTTAGTATCACAACTCACAAACTATTTCCCAAAAATAAAATAATAGTTACATTAGTTATAATTACATTATAGGTATAATAAATGTTTCTAAATTCCCAGCTTCACACAGGCACTGTCACTGTTATACTCTACTAGCTTTCGCCCGTGTGATTTTCCCACGAGAACAGTGCTTTTTCCCGGGATCAGTGTTGCCATGTCTAAATTCTAGTGGGTGGTAAATCCATTATAAAAATACGGTAGATTTTATAAAACTACGGTGCTTGGGTTATGAGCAAAACGGTCTAACTAACTCTTTATTAAAATCAAACAAAATTGCAAGTTACTAGGTAGATAATAATTAAAAAACGTAAAGGTACAAAAATTTGGAAAGGTAAGGAAATAAATACCATGACTATTCTGAATCGGACACCAAAATCTCCTCATTTTTGTATATGTTTTGATTCAAATTTTTTAGCATTATATCATCAGGTTTGAAAGTACTAAAACAATTCTGTCCGTGTCTTTTAACAGCCTGCTGCGTCAAAATATTTCCTTTTATAGAGCGAGTTATACGTTTATTCCGTTTTTTTGTCTTTATGTCGTTTACCCGGCTGAAAATGCGCTCGCATTCGGCATTAGAATGCGGCAAATATAACATTCCGAGCATGAACAATGGCAGGTGCTTGAAAATGTTTCCGTTTTCTTCACTTAGTTGTGCCACCTGATGCCAGAATTTATCAGGAGGTTGCTGACTTGCATCCAAGTCTTTCGGTAAATGAAGGAGTAGCCTACGCTATTCGTCATCGAGTTTCTGCTGGTCATTTAAAGTCTTTGGGGTCAGTCTGGGGAGTAGTGTAAATATCGGCTCAAGGCTTTCTGGTCTTTCTGGAGATACACAAATTTCTGGGTCTAGATTCGATATAGCTGTCATAAGTGTATCATTTATAGCATATCTTTTGCGAATGGCTGTGCACGCTGTAACTATAAATTGTTTGCATTTTTGTCGAAATAAATTCTTTCGGTATTCTTCAATCAGTTCTAATTGCTTTTGAACTCCAAGTCCTAAATAAATATCCTTTAACTCTTTGTGATGTCTTTCTTCTGTTGGATCAATCAATTCTATTGCAGTTGAATTTATATGATTCACTGTAAAAATTAGCGCCATTAGTTCTGTATACAATTCAGTCATTTTTCGGTTCAATTTTGTGATTACCATAGATTCACTTTGGAAGTAAGTATTTACAGTGGTGAATTTCGGCAACATCCACCCCAAGAATTAATAATACGCTTTTATCAAGGGATCGTTAAGAAGGGCGGAAATCTCCTGGCACTCACTCACACCTCCGACACCACAGTGCGTCCAGAAGCTGCACCAGGGCCGGCAAATTCCGGTTCGGGGGGAAGGTAAATGCCGATTATGGCGTACTCTCCTCGAACCGCCACCACAAAACCGTTTTCTCTCACTCTGACCGTGAGGGGCGGCGCCAGACTTAGTCACGACGGCTACGGTGCCGTCTAGATCCTTAGCCCAACGGGGCAGGGAGGGAACCGCGTACGGCTCCAAAACCACCGAGACGTCCTCATCCCACACCGCCATGGATTGCAGGAGAAGATCCTGTGACCTGGCGCAGTGGTTGAGCTGGGCCTGGAAAAAGGCGACCCCCCATCACTCCTCCAATCAACGTCACAGTTTTTTTGTGCTTCCAGAGTAGCTTTCTCGAATAAAATCCTAAACTTTGTACAAGGTAATTAATCTTCACTTCTGGAATACCTTTTTTTCATTGGTTAGAATAAATCATTTTGGCTATTTGTAATGTAATTACCTGTTTTGCGCAAAGTCGTTAAGATTTCTTTACGGGACTTACTATTATTCGAATATGATAAAGCTCTTTATACCTCCGATTCCACGAAGTGGCTTCTGAAGACATGTCTTGCAAAATTTCATCTCGATACGCCGCTTAGAACCTGAGATACAATCGTTCGCGGGCACAATCTAGCGTAACGATGGCACATACACGCACAGATCGCAGTACGCGCATCTCTTACTAAATCAACACTTGACCAAGTGTAGAGATACTTGGTCTCAGGAGTACGTACCAGCACAGGCTCATGCAACACCGGCTGCAGCTCATCCCAGGAGTCGCACAGCTGGTTCAGCCGCGCCACCTCAGAGGCCTGCTGTCGCCGGAACTGCTCAAAGCACTCCGCTTCACTATTGTCTTTGTCTGGGAGACCTAATTAATAAATAAACAATCTTTATTTCAAGTAAATTACACTAATACATTAAATATGTTAGTATCACAACTGACAAACTATTTCCCAAAAATAAAATGTTTGAAAATTCCCAGCTTCACACAGGCACTGTCACTGTTATACTCTGTGCAACTGCAGTTCCAGAACGGAAAGTTCTCGATATTAATCGAAAGTTATAAGCTTCAGAATGAAAAAAATATTTTTCACAGAACTTAGTGAAAGTCCACGTCTTGCTCGGCCTTAAGGAGGGCGGAGCTGTAAGTGACCCCATTTTGTGCTGCCTGCGGCTGTAACTTTATAATTACATCCGAGGAGCTTGGGGTCGACAGCTTGGCAGCCCTCACTGGCGTTGTCTTGGGGTGCCTTCGGCGCCGTTGCAGGGGCCACCGCGAGCTTGGACTTTTCCTCCACGCCCTTCCCCTTCCCCCGAACTCCGACCCAGGGGAGCTCCGGGAATTCCTCATCCGGAGCTGTAGAGGTCGAAAGCCCGAAAGGCTCCCACTCCTTCACCTTCTCGGCACTTTTACGGCCCTGCTTCTTGGGAGCCGGGCGTGCTGGGGCCCGTACCTCCTTCACCTCCACCACCTTCTCGATGGCCGCTCTCGCGGCCCTCACCTGCTCACCGCCATAAGCTGTGGCGCGCCGACTTCAGTGTCGGAGCCACTCTCCACCTCCGAGAATAGGCGCTTGTTGCCCAGCACCGACTCACGACAGCGAGGTGATTGAACCCACACTTCCTAGAAGGCTTCCTAACGTCCCTTGGCCTATCGCCACACTCCCATCAGACACCTCCCCTTCCGACACCTCCCTACTATGGTAGGATCTGGATCTTTCTTCATCTGAACCTTTCCCTCCCCTTTCCGAATTAATTCCCCCCGCTTTTTTTTCTCCTCTACCCTTTGGTTGGCCCTGAGAAGGGCCTTTTGGGTGGCTCTGAGAAGGGCCTTCCTTTTGGAAACGTCCGAGGGCGTTCCGCGTTAGATTTTCAGACGTCGTTATTTGCAGTGATTGCTCCAACTGCACAGTGCTATTAGCCGTCGTTAAAGGGTTTGTGCACGAGGAGCAATGTGCACAGGATGGAGGTTTTTCCCACTACCAGTCAAGCAGGCTCACAAGACTAATCAGAGTGCTGATGGCGAAAGGTGTCTTTGCCGTAGTGAGAGGAATGCTCCGAGGATTCCAAAGAGAGTTTATTATAAAATTTAAAAGTTAAATGTAAATTATCTACATGTGTGTGTATGTTAATTAAACATTCTTTATTTGTGTACATAAAGTATTAGTAGCAGTGAGTAATGTAGAGTATCTTGCATAAAATAAAAGTCTCTCTTAATGTCAAGCCAGTGGCAACTCTTCCTCGATATGCTCCTGTATTACACCGCGTAGCATATCAAGGTAAGTGGCCCCCGAAAGGTGACCTCTTTGATCTCTATCTATAAGGATGTACCCATAATACTCTCGTGCTCGTACATTTCGGGATTGTATGCGGATTCTTAACAAACATTTTATGGGTTATGTTCCTAATGCGAACATAATTATTTCATACTCCGTCAAACGTGGAAAGTCTTCCATGTTGCTGTCTGCCATTCTCAGAAATTCAACTCTTTGTCGGTTTAATCTCCTCCTCTCTACGTAATCTTTAAGAATGTTGGGCATGTGAACCCTTTCCTGAATTTTGGTTATTATTGCAGGGGCGTGGTCATTATCGACAATAGCCAGATGAAACTTGTTTAAAAGTGCTGAACAGATCTTAAGATCTGTGAACATATGCAAAAGTGCTCTATTAAAGTAGTATTGACGCATCAGCTTAAAATCTCGCTTAAAGCGTCCGTTGTCTACTTCAATCAACCAGCGACATATTGTTACAAGTCGCTTTTTATTAGCTTCCTCAGTAGTTTCCATATACAAAATATTTCAAATACATAGCAAACGGTGCCAGCTGTGCTTACGTAGCTTTCATTAAGTAGCCAGCACTAGTAAATAATTAATTTAGGCCAGACGACAGATGGTTTCAGATATAAAAAGTTCGGAAAATAAAGCTTCTCTAATACAGCATTGTTTAATCGAAGCCGAAATATTCATGGCATACATTCATATCGATCTTTTGAATTGTCGTATTTAGCAGCATTTTTACTAGCTATGACCAAATTGCCATAATTTTCAGGTTTTAATGCATCAAGTAATTTTTTTATAGAAGGTTTAATTTTTTTAATTTCTATCAACAAATTTGCTAGTTCTCGCTTTTTTTTTTTGAGGTTACACTAACAAAATGTGTCTCGCGATGTGCTCTATGGTATTACAATCCAATAGCATAAATTAAACTGTCCGTTTTCGCTACCGTTGACAGTTCACACTCTCATATGTGGAAAAACCTCAACTCTTAACTTTCATTTACTTTGTTGCCGCGCAATAAGAAATCTTGTGCGTTAGTTTCAATGTTTGAAGTTGGATTATCGACGTCACAGTTTTTTTGTGCTTCCAGAGTAGCTTTCTCGAATAGAATCCTAAACATTGCGTACAAGGTAATTAATCTTCACTTCTGGAATACCTACTTCTTCTCATTGGTTTGAATGAATCATTTTGGCTATTTATAATGTAATTACCTTTTTTGCGCAAAGTCGTTAAGATTTCTTTACGGGACTTACTATTATTCGATTATTATAAAGCTTTATACCTCCGATTCCACGAAGTGGTTTCTAAACACATGTCTTGCAAAATTTCATCTCGATACGCCGCTTACAACCTGAGATATGCGCGGACGAAGTTGCGGGCACAGGCTAATACATATAATAAAACGTGTCATACCTCGTAGCACGACCATGATTGCATTCATTCAAACGGGTCTGACGCAGAATGTGCACTTCGCAAAATGAGCACTCATCAAAAATTTTACATTTCGCAGAATGTGCATTTCTCACAAGGGGCACTTCTCATAATGTACATTTCTCAAAACGATCACTTCGCAAAATGAGCACTTCGCAAAATGTGCACTTCGCAAAATGTGCACCGTTCAATGATTTGACTAAATCTATTGTAAAACAAAGTTTGGGCTCAAAACAGAGTTATGTATGGGTACTGCGTATTCTTCTCTCTCTTTTTTTAATTTGTGAACAAACATGTATAGGTTAGGTTTTTTGGGGCGAGCATTGATACGGTGATGCCACGCTTCTCTCACTCCACGCTTCTGCCACTCTTCTCGCAGTATAAAAAAAGAATATTTAATTGGTAGATTTTAATTACTTAATGATTACTTGGAAAAGTGTTAATTTTATTTTAAATACGCAGTACCCATACATAATTAATCTGTTTTGAGCCTAAACTTTGTTTTACAATAGATTTAGTCAAATCATTGAACGGTGCACATTTTGCGAAGTGCACATTTTGCGAAGTGCTCATTTTGCGAAGTGATCGTTTTGAGAAATGCACATTATGAGAAGTGCCCCTTGTGAGAAATGCACATTCTGCGAAATGTAAAATTTTTGATGAGTGCTCATTTTGCGAAGTGCACATTCTGCGTCAGACCCATTCAAACTTTTAGTGGTAATAAAATCCTTTTAGTTTGTACTATTTTATACCACTAATTTTAAATTTAATACCTTTCAAAAGGACGAGGTTTGTCTATTCGACCGTATATATATTTTTATGTATGAATAATAAAGAGTACATAACGAGTACAAATTTTTAGACACGCTCCTGTTTCATCAACTTCTTTGCAAGTAGGAATTTCAGCTTGGTCGTGCTGGGAAGGAATCTTGCCAGCACGACCAATATATCTACAATAATTGAAAGGTATTAAATTTAAAATTAGTGGTATAAAATAGTACAAACTAAAAGGATTTTATTACCACTAAAAGTTTGAATGAATGCAATCATGGTCGTGCTACGAGGTATGACACAATAAAACTGCAACTAACCTTTGTCTGTACTTAGAGATATTTAAGAAAAAAAATATGAGGGTTCTTTATAGGGCTAATAGAAGCCAAAACGATTTTTTTTTTAAATTATTGTCCGTCTTTCTGTTTGTATGTTTGTACGCGCATTACGCAAAAACAACTGGACGAAATTTGGTGCGGTTTTCACAGTTGAATTGTTGAAGATTTAACTTAAAAGGGCATGTTGCATAGCAGGCTATATCATGAGCAGTTCCCCAAAAATCAGAAATAATATCAAAAACCGATTAAGACCATCATATATTTGTTTTTTCGTGATCTTGTTGTGGTACAAAAATACACTTAATATCGCTTAATATCGTATAATGGTATGTTCAGAAATTATGATACAAAAAATCAGATACAATGCTCGATATTTTCATTATATTTTAAAAAAATAATGAAAGTAAATGTTCCTAACACATGTTACATGCAATATCACAAAAACATATATATCACAAAAACATATAGATGAATAATAAATAAAATAAACAATTCTTTCCCGCGGGCACGTATGTAATAAAAGTACATTTTTGAACGTACCGGAAATCGGAACTGTCATATGAAGCATGTCAACGTCAAATCATAATGGGTGTCGGCCATTTTGGCGGAACTCGCCTAACCTTCATTACGATTTTGTTAACTAAATATACCATAGAAAGGCTACGAATTTATCGGATTTACTTATAAGGCATTGATACTGACCCAAAATTGAAAAGTTCAGATAGGTGCTTATGATATAGCCGGCTCCCCATACATTTGTGCAACAACCCCTTTGGCGTAGGTTTCATCTTGATACGTCACTTAAAATCTGAGATATTAACAAAAGTAAACTACGCGCGGTCAAAGTTCGCGGGCACAATCTAGCGTAACGATGGCACATACACGCACAGATCGCAGTACGCGCATCTCTTACTAAATCAACACTTGACCAAGTGTAGAGATACTTGGTCTCAGGAGTACGTACCAGCACAGGCTCATGCAACACCGGCTGCAGCTCATCCCAGAAGTCGCACAGCTGGTTCAGCCGCGCCACCTCAGAGGCCTGCTGTCGCCGGAACTGCTCAAAGCACTCCGCTTCACTATTGTCTTTGTCTGGGAGACCTAATTAATAAATAAACAATCTTTATTTCAAGTAAATTACACTAATACATTAAATATGTAAGTATCACAACTGACAAACTATTTCCCAAAAATAAAATGTTTGAAAATTCCCAGCTTCACACAGGCACTGTCACTGTTATACTCTATGCAACTGCAGTTCCAGAACGGAAAGTTCTCGATATTAATCGAAAGTTATAAGCTTCAGAATGAAAAAAAAATATTTTTCACAGAACTTAGTGAAAGTCCACGTCTTGCTCGGCCTTAAGGAGGGCGGAGCTGTAAGTGACCCCATTTTGTGCTGCCTGCGGCTGTAACTTTATAATTACATCCGAGGAGCTTGGGGTCGACAGCTTGGCAGCCCTCACTGGCGTTGTCTTGGGGGGTGCCTTCGGCGCCGTTGCAGGGGCCACCGCGAGCTTGGACTTTTCCTCCACGCCTTTCCCCTTCTCCCGAACTCCGACCCAGGGGAGCTCCGGGAATTCCTCATCCGGAGCTGTAGAGGTCGAAAGCCCGAAAGGCTCCCACTCCTTCACCTTCTCGGCACTTTTACGGCCCTGCTTCTTGGGAGCCGGGCGTGCTGGGGCCCGTACCTCCTTCACCTCCACCACCGGCCGTTCAGGCCGGAGGCCTACTCGATGGCCGCTCTCGCGGCCCTCATCTGCTCACCGCCATAGGCTGTGGCGCGCCGACTTCAGTGTCGGAGCAACTCTCCACCTCCGAGAATAGGCGCTTGTTGCCCAGCACCGACTCCGACAGCGAGGTGATGGAGCCCACACTTCCTAGAAGGCTTCCTAACCTTCCTCGACCTATCGCCACACACCCATCAGACACCTCCCCTTCCAAAACCTACCGTGGTCGGATCTGGATCTCTCATCTTCATCGTTCTTCACAGTGATTGCTCCGACTGCACAGTGCTATTAGCCGTCGGCCTGCCACTCCGTTACAGTTGACAGGACGCGACGTGGACGCTAGCTCTGTGGGGTGTCCCCCAACAAAAACCTAATTTAATACCAAACAACAGCAAGGTATTGAACCCGCACCCTTCGATATTAACATAAACAATTAGCCGCGAGGCCACAGGCCGATAACTTTACCTACCTTTTTTTTTTTTTTTTCGTGTGGAAAGACCCTCGTCCATCCAGCCACGGGAAGCCGGACGGGTATGTGGGACTCGAACCCACCAAAACCACACGGTGTCAACCCCTACCGCATTTGTGCCAGGACCGTGTGCTTCTCTCGCTCCACAGCCCCGGCGCGGCGGCCGCCACCACGGCGGCCCCAGCACGGCTCGCTCTCGAACCACCTCTCCAGCGAGAGGACCGGAGCGGCCAGCGGGACAGCCGCCAAACTTCCCGCTAGGGTAAAGGCGCACTTGACACGGATGCGCCCTTCCACCCGAGGGCCGCTAAGCCGGGCGACGAAATCCCGTCTCCGCCACCCTCAATCCCTTGGGACCCGACAAGGTCAGGCCCCACCTCATCCCAGCCACAGGGGACAGGCCGCCCCCACCCACCGCGGCCGAGACAGGCCCACCACACGTCGGCCGTAGAGGAAAGGGAGAGCGGCGCACCGCAATACCGACACGCCTCCTCCCCTGCGGCCCCACCGAAACCGTGCCCAGCGCCACGGCTACTCTCGGTCGCGGAGGATAGGGAGAACGGCGCACCGCGATACCGACACGCCTCCTCCCCTGCGGCCCCACCTACACCGTGCCCAGCGCCACGGTTACGCTCGGTCGCGGAGGATAGGGAGAACGGCGCACCGCGATACCGGCACTCCTCCTCCCCCGCGACCCCTACCACGGCTGTGAGGGTAGGGAGTGTGTGCCCCCTACTCTCACAGCCAGGCTACTGACAGCGGCCTCCTCCCGGCCCAGGGTCGCCACCCCCGGGCCACGGGCTCCCCTCAGCCTCCCTGCGGCCGAGACATAAACCGCTGGCACTGAGCCCACCCATCGCCACAAGATGGGAACCCGTTCGGGGGGGGGATAGCTTTACCTACCTACTACAGCCCATCCTAACCATTAACTACGGAATATATCAATACGGTTAGAGGGTTAGATAGTGCGGGAAGCATAATATGCTTCCCGGTATCTATCTATAGTGGACTGTGCATTAGGGTGGAGCGAATTTTTTTTTTTTCACATTTGCATATTTGAATACCTCTAAAAAGTTGCAACTTGTCGCAAAGGTTACGAAAAAATAATATAAAAAATATTGCAACTATTTTTTGCCCTGTACTGCCATTTAAATATTTCATAAAAATCAAAAAATAGGACAATTTCCAAAATTCATAAATTAACTTCAAACTCCTTTTATATGATAAATAACATAAGTTTATAACTTTAACACATACACAAACATAAAATAGGTAATTAAAATAGGCTAATGCAATAGTTTTTAGTTATATAAGTACCTTAATATGTACATACCGTTGTTATTGAAGAGCGGGATCTCCTAACACAGGTAATTATTTACTTAAATGGAGATCCCAATCACAAATAAGATAATGTAAATGGTACAAAAATAAAGAATTTTTTTTTTTTTTTTTTTTAACTTTAAATATAAACATATATCGTATAAAATATTTTTTATATACAGGATGTCCAGCGGCAGATTTCAAAGTTTGAAAAATTGTTAAAAAAAAAACTACATCTCTGACACAAAGTTGGTTTATTTAAAATAATAAACAGAAAGGGCGGTGTTAATTTTTTAAATATTACATTCTCCAAATGACGGCCATCGAATCTGACGCACTCTTCGAGTCTTGAACGCATGTTTTCGAAAACACGTTTACAAAGTGACTGGGGAATCTTGCTGATTTCGGCTCGAATATTTTCTTTAAGTTGTGTCACAGTGCTCGGGTTTGTTTTCTATACAATAGATTTTAAGTATCCCCATAAGAAAAAGTCACATGTACTTAAATCTGGTGACCTAGGTGGCCATGGTATGGTACCGTTTCGGGATATGTTTTTTTCAGGAAATAACTCCCGCACTGTATTCATGGACACATTAGCAGTATGAGCGGTAGCCCCATCCTGCTGAAATCACGTGTTTCTGTTAAAAGATGCACTATTCTCTAGTTCCAGCTTAAAAAAATTACGTATCATCTCGGCATATCTCTCTGAATTCACAGTAACAATTTGGCCACGTTGATTTTTAAAGATATAAGGCCCTATGATGGCAGATGCTGACATTGCACACCAGACTGTCACTTTAGGTTTATGTAAAGGCTCTTGATGCATTTGTCTTGGGTTACGCATATCCCAATAACGAAAATTTTGCTTATTTACATAGCCTCCGATGTGAAAGTGGGCTTCATCACCAAAGAATATGTTGCCCAAACGATTAGCAGTATCAGCAGTCTCAACAACATCATCTCCGCATAAGATTTTCTTAATGCAAAGTCCGAATCGTGTAAATCATGCACGATCTGAATTTTATAAGGGTGGAACTTGAGTTTTTTTCGCATTATTACCTGTAAAGTTGATTTGCTGATTCCTAATATGGATGCACGTGCACGAAGTGATAAACGCGGATTTTCAGTCACAGAAACCATAACGCGTTCAACATTTTCATCCGTCGCTACCGTCGGTGTAGGTCCCGGTCTGAGTCTATTTAATGTGGATCCTGTAGCCCTGAACTTCGCTACCCACGACTGGATAAGGTTGATCGATGGTCCATCATGTACACGACGTATACCATATCGATTGTTAAATCGACGGCGTGCTTCAGTGAGCGAAAACCCACTCGAAATGTACGCTTCGACAGCAAAAACGCGGTGCTCTCCACTCCACAGTTCCATGGCTACTAAAATCACCGCACCGCTTGCGCTCGCAATGATGCGGTGCCCCCCGCGCCCCTCTCACACGTTGCGTTCAGAAACTACGTTTATTTAAAATTTGAAATCTGCCGCTGGACATCCTGTATTTCTAAGGTTAAATTTAGTCATTGCTAGTGAAAAGTTAGCGCGTATTTTTGAACTTGTTGACATTAAAAGGAGAATGGGCATTTTACTATGGGACCCGTCCCCAGGCTGTATCAAGTTGGGCTTGTGTCTTGTTAAAGGACATCTATAAAGCATTATTTTATTGTATGGCATCAACCCTGAGATATGTGCAGGGAAGGAGCTATGTTTTTTTTTGGAAATGGCATTGCTCGTACAGCTTCACCTGATATTGTTTGGAATGCTGCTCTTTGTCTATTTATATCATTTTCGACCACGTAGTCACCCAAAATATTCGGTCTGTCCAGTCGTTCTTGAATAATATTTATGATTTGGTTGGCATATGGTTTGTCAACGACAGGATCTTTAAATGTATTTGTTATTGCGGCAGCAATTTTTACGTCTTCGAACAAGTGGGGTAGGGCTCTATTGAAATATTCTTGACGTAACAGTTTAAAGTCACGTTTCAAACGGCCATTTATTACTTCCACGACCCATCTAACTATAGTTACCAGCCGGGATTTATTTGCATCTTCTGTGCTCAGCTGAGTTTCGTGCCTGCCTTTTGTAGGAGGCATAAGTGCATGATATCCACACGCCTCTATGTTTCCCAGGGAGTCTCTGAAACCTCTATCTAATATAAAGATGTCGCCAGCTTCTAGGACTATATGCATCGGCGCATCATTCTGCACATAATAGTTGCATCCGACGTGGTCGCGGCATGTGGTCCGGTGACATCTATGATGTATCCATCCGTGCAGACAATTAAATAAGGTTTCAATAGGTTCCGAAACTTGTGATCCATGGAGATGTCTGGAATACCACTTCCCGGATAATATTATTGCCGCCATAGGGTAATCAAGGTGTGCATTTGACGACACTGGAATTGTCATTTGATAAAATTAGCATGAAAGAGAAAGAGCATGTATGAAGAGAGTGATGAGTATAGAGGGAGCTTGAGATAGCTGTAGGTAAGGATAGTAGCAAGTGGAAATCGCTAGTTTCTGCCAACCCCCACAGGAAAAAAGGCGTGATAATATAAATATGTAAAATTAAACTATCATTTCTGATATAAGAAAACTTCAAAACATCGGATACCATGGATGTGATGGCTATAAGACAAAATTTTATCAGATATAATTTTCCTCAATGATTTAAAAATCATAGTAAACAGGGGAAATGCATAAAAGTAAAAATTAGTCCATGAAATAGTAAAGGCATTAACGGCGTACGCATTACACTAGATAACCATGCCGTACATATTAGTACATAAGTCGGGCATTTATTACTTACTCGACTAGCAAATAAATCTATATTTAAGGAAAACCAAATTTTTGCGTCATCTTACGATAAGCATAGTCATTGAGTTGCCATTCAATATCTGTATGTGTACGTCGTGACTCCTCATCTGCAAAACCGTCTTCTGAAGTCCGTAGGTATCTGAGAAGCTAAACATTCAAGATTTTTCACTCACACCATTGCCAAAGATCTTTCGCAACTTTTGTCAAGCGTGGAAACTGGGATGCCTACCATGAGGTTGACATAGGATATAGCCGTAGTAATTATCTATTCGAAGAAGTATCTGACAGGTGATAATGATCTGGCAAATATTTCAAAACCAATGATCGCCGCCAGTATTCCTAAATAATTAATGTGTTAACGGCTTCGATCAAGTCGGTTAACGGCGTTCATCCTCACTCCACGGACCGCTGGCTCTCTGATTCCCACATTTCCCACACGCTACGCCACCCTGTTGTTGAGGCATCGGAAAATATTGTCAGTTCATATTGTTCACTTGTAATCGTACACAAACACAACGGCTTGGGCATGGCTTGTTTCCACCATTTTAGGTCAGAATCTAATGTTTCTGGGAGACATTATTTTTTCATAATTTTTTTTTTTTACAATTTAAAAAGGAATTGAAATGTTTTCAAATAGAAAACATTTCAATTCCTTTTTAAATTCTATAATTTTTTTCTCTTGGTAAGGTGACATGAAAACCTCACATGACATTATGAATATCATTATTGTATTCAAAAAATTTGAAAGAATGAAAATATGAGCTAGCTTTTATTTTATTTATTTTTATTTAAAACAAAACTTTGGGATGTAAAAAGTTTTTTGGTTAGATCAAATCATTTTTTAGGCAAATTTGATAAATAACCCCAATCAAGCACAGATTATCTAGATATACGCACTATTTCGAAATAATCTGACCACTGCGCACTGCTCTAATAATTTTCCTAAAGACGTGAGTATTCAAGCCGAATGGAATAACATTAAATTCATAAACTGAATTTTCAAACACACTTTTCTCCACTCGTCACTTTCAAATCTAAAGTAGGTACACAAGTAACATTTTTTCGAAACTATTTTCTACATGAAATACAGTTCTTACGTCCCCCATTTTAAAGTGCTTTGTCTCAATAAATTTAATAAATGATTTTTAATTAAAAAATAAAACGCATTATTCCATTCGGCTTCGGTATCAAAAATATAAGTAGGTGACAAATACTGGTTTGGTTCACATGGTGAGATTGCGCACAATTATTATATCAGTGGCTTCGTAAAAATGTGACTTTCAGTTTCAGAATATTTGCGAGCTGGGTGCGGTGTTGTTTGATAGGTGTCTTTAAATGAAATAATGTAGCCATTCATATATGACAGTAATGTTGGGTCATGTGCATCATTGCCCACTGATCGTAAAATAAAGACAGTCTACCTGCTTTGTTTACCTCTATCGGCGATGATAGGTCTGCCTGTTGAGGGCTGCCTGAGGAGGGCGTTGCGACTGCCTCGAAGAGTTGATGTGCCGAGTGCGCGTCTAGCTCGTCGCAGGCTCATTCATCCTCGGCGGGCCCGTCTGTCTGCGAGTCGGGCCCGGATGCTTCGAGATTAAATTTCTCGAGTTAGAAAGGTTGGGTGTTGGTTTCTTCCATGAAAACCTTTGAAAACCTATATTTTCAATTTTTCTTTTAACTTATTGATGGCCCTTGCTGATTTTAGAACCTCGTGCGAGTTAACACCAAACAGAAAATGGTCGATTTTCGTATTTTATGATCTTTGATTTCACTTTTTGAAATTTCGAAGAAATCTACTTCTAGTTATCGTATCAGCATGCTGACAGTTAGCGAGGATTCGGGGGTAGTCTATTAGAAGCTTCAATTATTTGTAGTCCCTTTCTTTTGACGGTAATAAGAAAGTAATTGCCTCACTGAGGCTTGTCATAGCCAAGGTAAGTTGTTTCTGTTTTATTTTCTAATGCCTTGTACATTAATATCTGATACAGCAGCTTTAATTTCAGGATGAAAGGCAGGTGGATCAATCAATTTATAACCCAATGTAGAAATCTCATTGATAAAACTTTATCACCTTCCTTCCTAATATTTCTAATAACTCAATATCTAGGTTTTCTGTTTCAGGTGCGGCGGACGTAGACGGAACCGGCTCAACGGACTGCGGCGGCGGGCTGTCCTTCGGGGGAATGACTACGCCTGATGGGGTAGTCTTTGGTGGCTGGCTGGGCCCAGTCACTGTTAAATCATTATTAATTCGCGGCGGTGATATATCCAGGATATGCATATGCAGTCTTCCAGTCTTTGTAATGTAATCCTAATCTTCGCTGCCCGAAAGACAGATGAAATTTATTTATATTGTGAGAAGCAGTCCCCAGTTATATGTATATAACACGTACTGCACGCAAACAATATCTTACAAGCACGATAGACGATAGATAGTCCCAAATGTACTACCCGAATGTGCTAAATGGTTTTTGTCTGTCTATGACATTGAGGTATTTATTGTAAGAGACAGTCCCTAGTTATTTAAAATAACACGTACTGCCCGCAAACAATATTATTTAACAAGCACGATAGGCAGTCCCAAATGTACTACCCGAGTGTGCTAAATGGTTTTTGTTTGGCTATGACATTGAGGTATTTATTGTAAGAGACAGCCCCTAGTTATGTAAAATAACACGTACTGCCCGCAAACAATATTTAATAAGCACGATAAACAGTCCCAATCGTACTGCTCAAATGTGCTGTACCTCCGTAGTTCCTTATTGTTATTATAAAACTCGTAATTTAAGTAGGTCACCGGCACACAATACAATAGAAGAAATATTTCTACCTTGAAGACGCGGCGGCCGGCGGCGGTGACTCGGGAGATGTACGCGATGTATCCAAATCGGTGTCCCAGGTGTCCCTTCTGCTACCACTATGACTATTACGACGACGTAATTTTCTAATTTTTCGTTAAATTAAATACTATCACTACTAACACTTTTACGTTTTGGCATGTTAGTAACGAACACTTTTTTCGGTAATAACGCGAAATTACAAACGCGAGTTGTGGAACGGCGCAGCACACAAAAGCGAATGAACATAGCAACCGCCATCGATGCGGGGCCGGGTAACTACCCACAAAAAAAAAAAAAAAAAAGATATATTCTCAAAGATGTGGTGGAACGGTAAGTACTGGCGTTACTACATATGTGTTATTTCTTCTAATCTCGAAGGACGAAGCCTGAAGCATAATGACGACCATTATCAACGAACTCGATCACTGCTAAAAGGTGATATTGTTTTCCTTGTAGGAGTAAATTGCTAGGAATCATATTTAACAATTTGTGTTTGCGATGCTGCTTGAAATGAAGTTCCAGGATACTGAAGTATGCTTTGAGATAATATATTTTGTTGATTAATTGCATTCGCAGGTGAAAAGAGCTTTGATATTTGTGAACATTTCGGTAGTTATATCATCCTAATTAAGAAAATCGGAATACTCCATTACATTGATAAGGCTTAGGATTTTTCATCGCTGCCTCAATGTATGATGCCATTATGTTTTTTATGATTATTGTTGTTATTAGTCCCGCCAAAAACTAATACCTTAACCCTAACTTAACACATTCACTGCTAAAAACACCTCTCGCGTGTTTTCACGATTGCAACAGCAGTGCTGGGGGAACACGAGTGGCGCGTTCTTTTTTTTACTCTCAGCCATGCTAAGAAACACACACCGTGTGTTTTTAAATTTGCTACGGTAGTGCGGGCTTCGTGACGAAGTGTGTTTTTCCAAATTTTTGATTTTTCGGGTATAAAATTATCCAAATCGATAAATCGTAGAGGTAAACTAGTAGTTCGCCGCGAACTTAGACCTTAGACTTAGGGTAAAATCACAGTTAAAGAAATAGTATAATTTACAATATAAAAAAAAATTGGAGGACCTCTTAATAGCCCAGACGCTAAAATAGTATCAATCAATCATCAAAATATATAAAATCTTGCGTTACGGAGTGACTGACTGAGCGGAGTGACTGACTGAGCTGACTGACTTACAAACAATGCACAGCCGAAAACGACTAACGAAGATGAAATTCGTTGTATTTTTTTAATTAAAAATTTGAGTGCGTTTGACCTCTATCTAGCCTGATGGGAAGAAAGATGAGATCTAGGGTGATAAACGCAAACTCAAAAAATGCCTATTCACTCTTGCCTTGAAGATCCCTAAATTATACTTGTCGGGAAACAGCGACGCGGGGAGAGTTCCATACCTTAGCAGTTCGCATAATAAAGGAAGAGGCGAACTGATAGGTGCGGTGACCAGGAATATCAACCACATATGGGTGGAATCCTGTCCGCGCCGTGTCGTCTGATGGTGGAAAGGTGCAGGGGGAATTAGATCGTGCAATTCCTGCGCACACTCTCCGAAGTGCAGTCTGTAGAATACAGACATATGTATATTCTTTAGAGGATATAGAGAGAGGATTTCCAGAAATTCCTACGAGAACGGGTAAAAATGGGTTGCGTTGCGTGTACAAAGTCGCGGACATAGGCTAGTAAATAATAATTTGCTGAAAAGCTGCCAGAGCTGGTGGAGAAAAGGTTAGCGAATGGAGCTTTGGTTGGGTTATGGGTAAGGGTATATTGGTTCGCCCAATTTTTTATATTCCTAATGTGGATTGGCGCACATACTTTTCGTACAACATTTTAATAACATTTTCATTAATTCCAATTTAGTATAATGTCCATTTATTGTTTGAAAATAAATATGTATTCTGACAAATGAAAAAAAAAATAGAATAGTCTTTTACTGATTCACATACCTACATCTTAGAGCATTCAGAAGATTGGCCTCTGCCAATCTTCTGAATGCTCTATACTTCTACACTAATTTTAAATGAATGATTCGTAACTATTTTTTTAATTTGTAACAAATTTTCGCAAAAATCGTACTGGACCGATTAGTAATTATATTATATTAGTAGTTGATGGCCGTTATTGACATCAAGTTCTACCACAGCTTGTTGTGGTAGAATTTAATATCAAAAAAGCCCTGTTCTGTGAGCTGCGAGTCGCGGCGGCCGGCGGCGGCGGGCGGGCAGCGGCGGCGTCGGCGGCGGCGGCGGTGGAGGCGGCGGCGGCGGGGGTATAGTCTAATTACTTTTTGCTTAATTGTTTTACCCTGAACAATTGATAGGCTAAACTATTCAATCAGAAGAAGAGAGAGAGAGAGAGCAAAAATATTAATTAGGCTAAACGATAATTTTACATTACAAGCTTAGACTAATAAGGTTCGGCGAAGTGAAATTCGAAGTAAAAAATTTACGCGAAACAAAGGGCACCCGGGTAAGAGTACAATAATTGGAGAAATGTTTTATATTTTAAAAGAGAAATTGTTTACTAGATCTTTTTACTTTTACTTAGAGTCTAGTTTTAGTTAATGTAAGAAAAAAGACACTAATCTTCTCTCTTCTTCAATTCGTGATTGCAATAGTTTCACCTTTTTATCTTATCCAGTCTAACAAAATCGCATCCGGGCCCATACATAATATCTTCCAGGCGGTGGAAATTGGGTTCGGGAACAATATACTTGACCAGATTTCCACAATCTTGTGATTGGCGAAATAGGTACTGTGCCATTTATGTTAGGTCCAGCATACTTTTCAAATTCAACAATAACAACAATAGGCATATCATTGGGCGGAGAAGATCCAGGTTTAAATACAATGTCTCTGACGTATCCTAAAGCTCCATTCACCTACCCTTTCTCCACCCACAAATTTGTTTCGATTAAGAGACCTTCGTTCGCTTCGCTCGCTCGGTCAATAAATAAAACATGTTCAGTAAAAACTCGCGATTAGCTGAAGCAAAACCTATCTTGCAAAAATACACAAGCTCGTCATATGCTTTGTTTTTCATATTCCTGTTGCTGTAGTCTTTACTTTTAATCTTCCATAAATAAGGATGTTCTCGGAACAAACGAATGAACTTCGATAGAGCTTCGACGCTCTAAACCGACATATCGATATTTTTGCTTCCACACGTGATGCGCGAGCAAAACCGCGGTATATTATATTAGTATATATTATATTCGCTCGCATCGACATCGACAATTGTAGCGTAGGGCCACACAGGCTTCGCGTTGCTGTGAAATCTCGGAAGACCACGAATATTTCCATCATTTGGGAGAGGAGTACTGGTCCGGGGCATTACGCATCACACACCGCCGCCGTCACCGCCACTCACGACACGCAGTAGAGGCGAAGATCTCGCCGAAGAAAAATTACGACCAGTCCATCTCTGTTTGCTACCCAGTTTTCCCTGGGAAGAACAAAGTAAGGCTCAGCAACCACCGTCATATCTATCAACAACTGCGCCATGCTCTGGCACAGTATATCCTGCGCACAATGGTTGAAATCAATTAATAAATTGTAGTTAAGTAATTAAGCTTCTAACAAAATCATTAAAATCAAAGTTTAATCCCTTTTTTGATGTTACTGGTGGTACACCACACAACTCTTCTTCTATTTCAGTTCAGTATCAGTAACATTAATTTGTATTTCTGCACTATTGTAGCTCTGCAATGTATTTCGTTTTATTTACATCACATCGCATTGGTAATCAAGATTTATCTGGCTTAGATTTGCGATCCAACTTCAGTTTATCGTAGTTTTATCGAGGCCATTTTAGAATTCCATTTTCTTTCCAGTTTTAAGGAAGTATAGAAAGCATCCTATTTCCCCTTTCTACTGTTTCAGCAATTTTGGAAGACATTTCTGAAAGACAAAAACAATATGATTTAAATGATTACTCACCCATTTTGACATAACATATGATTACTCATATTGATATAGCTACTTTAATAAAACAATGTGCCAAAGAACAATCCGAACCGTAAGCGTTTCTTATAAAGTTTTCACGAAGTGCCATCCCTGATTTATTAAAAATTTCTTTAATAAGGCCGGTTTACAAAAGGAAGTTCGCCATATCTGTCTGTCTGCAGTTTATCTTGGAGTTTATTGTAATGGCTGCAAATGTAATGGCTAACATAAACAACAATAAAACCTAAATGAAACTATTTGAACATTTGTAAAAAACATTTCTTTTTAAGACTTGTGGAAGAGAATGCTTTGAAAACCGAAATTTTATTCTAAGTCCCTGTCGCGACATTCTGCGAAAGAGACATTTTGCTAAAGCGACATTCTGCGAAAGGAACATTCTGCGAAAGCGACATTTTGCGAAAGAGACATTTTGCGACAGCGACATTCTGCGAAAGATGCATTTTGCGACTAGGGGACATTTCGTGAAAACGACATTTTGCGCATGAGCCAATAAAGACTTTATACATAATAAGGCCAATACAGAGGTAAAATAAAATATTTGGGGACCCACCATACCTACACGTAAACTGAGAATGATCCTTCTTGTCGTCTGCCCCATAGTATGGGGTGTCGTTGGATAGCTCTTTCAAAAATAATAATAAATATATGAGTGATGATTGCCAATAAATTATAATCCTCTAATTCTGAAAAAGTTTATTACAACTTTCTTCTTTTTAGCGTGTTAAAAAAATTTGAATCAAATTATTTAGGTACAATATTAAAATTCTAATCAACTTATCCTAATCAACATACGAGTACCTGATCAATGGAGTCTTTTTCTCCTTTTACACAAATTCACACGTACACGTCACACGTAATTGAGCAAGTGCTCAAAGAGAAGTCCTTGCTGCTGGAAACCCAGTCTCGCACAGGACCCAGTCTTTCTGGACATTTTCTCTCACATTTTCCAGTATGAAGTTTTCACTTTTTAGTTCATCAAAAGCACTAATTATTTTGTTTTTGAGGTCCTCGTGATTTTGGAGCTCCTCCATGTTCACCAGCCGTTTCACTTCGCCCCACAAAAAAAAATGGGTCAGTGGCCTGGTTTCCCCACGCCGCGGTTGATTTGGCGTTGAAGTCGCCGGCCACGAAGACTTAGAGGCGCTAGCTGCCTCACCTCCGACACCACAGTGCGTCACAATCTAGCGTAACGATGGCACATACACGCACAGATCGCAGTAGGCGCATCTCTTACTAAATCAACACTTGACCAATTGTAGAGATACTTGGTCTCAGAAGTACGCACCAGCACAGGCTCACGCAACATCGGCTGCAGCTCATCCCAGGTGTCGCACAGCTGGTTCAGCCGTGCCACCTCCGAGGCCTGCTGTCGTCGGAACTGCTCAACACTGTTGTCTTTGTCTGGGAGACCTAATTAATAAATAAATAATCTTTATTTCAAGTAAATTACACTAATACATTAAATATGTTAGTATCACAACTCACAAACTATTTCCCAAAAATAAAATAATAGTTACATTAGTTATAATTACATTATAGGTATAATAAATGTTTGAAAATTCCCAGCTTCACACAGGCACTGTCACTGTTATACTCTACTAGCTTTCGCCCGCGGCTTCGCCCGCGTGATTTTCCCACGAGAACAGTGCTTTTTCCCGGGATCAGTGTTGCCATGTCTAAATTCTAGTGGGTGGTAAATCCATTATAAAAAAAAATACGGTAGATTTTATAGAACTACGGTGCTTGGGTTATGAGCAAAACGGTCTAACTAACTCTTTATTAAAATCAAACAAAATTGCAAGTTACTAGGTAGATAATAATTAAAAAACGTAAAGGTACAAAAATTTGGAAAGGTAAGGAAATAAATACCATGACTATTCTGAATCGGACACCAAAATCTCCTCATTTTTGTATATGTTTTGATTCAATTTTTTTAGCATTATATCATCAGGTTTGAAAGTACTAATACAATTCTGTTCGTGTCTTTTAACAGCCTGCTGCGTCAAAATATTTCCTTTTATAGAGCGAGTTATAAGTTTATACCGTTTTTTTGTCTTTATATCGTTTACCCGGCTGAAAGTCGCTCGCATTCGGCATTAGAATGCGGCAAAAATAACATTCCGAGCATGAACAATGGCAGGTGCTTGAAAATGTTTCCGTTTTCTTCACTTAGTTGTGCCACCTGATGCCAGAATTTATCAGGAGGATGCTGACTTACATCCAAGTCTTTCGGTAAATGAAGGAGTAGCCTACGCTATTCGTCATCGAGTTTCTGCTGGTCATTTAAAGTCTTTGGGGTCAGTCTGGGGAGTAGTGTAAATATCGGCTCAAGGCTTTCTGGTCTTTCTGGAGATACACAAATTTCTGGGTCTAGATTCGATATAGCTGTCATAAGTGTATCATTTATAGCATATCTTTTGCGAATGGCTGTGCAAGCTGTAACTATAAATTGTTTACATTTTACTCCAAGTCGAATAATAGTAAGAAAGAAAGTCGTAAAGAAATCTTATTCTTTACGGGACTTACTATTATTCGAATATGATAAAGCTCTTTATACCTCCGATTCCACGAAGTGGTTTCTAAATACATGTCTTGCAAAATTTCATCTCTACGCCGCTTAGAACCTGAGATACAATCGTTCGCGGGCACAATCTAGCGTAACAATGGCACATACACGCACAGATCGCAGTAGGCGCATCTCTTACTAAATCAACACTTGACCAATTGTAGAGATACTTGGTCTCAGAAGTACGCACCAGCACAGGCTCACGCAACATCGGCTGCAGCTCATTCCAGGTGTCGCACAGCTGGTTCAGCCGTGCCACCTCCGAGGCCTGCTGTCGTCGGAACTGCTCAACACTGTTGTCTTTGTCTGGGAGACCTAATTAATAAATAAAAAATCTTTATTTCAAGTAAATTACACTAATACATTAAATATGTTAGTATCACAACTCACAAACTATTTCCCAAAAATAAAATAATAGTTACATTAGTTATAATTACATTATAGGTATAATAAATGTTTGAAAATTCCCAGCTTCACACAGGCACTGTCACTGTTATACTCTACTAGCTTTCGCCCGCGGCTTCGCCCGCGTGATTTTCCCACGAGAACAGTGCTTTTTCCCGGGCTTTTGAACTCCAAGTCCTAAATAAATATCCTTTAACTCTTTGTGATGTCTTTCTTCTGTTGGATCAATCAATTCTATTGCAGTTGAATTTATATGATTCACTGTAAAAATTAGCGCCATTAGTTCTGTATACAATTCAGTCATTTTTCGGTTTAATTTTGTGATTACCACAGATTCACTTTGGAAGTAAGTATTTACAGTGGTGAATTTCGGCAACATCCACCCCAAGAATTAATAATACGCTTTTATCAAGGGATCGTTAAGAAGGGCGGACATCTCCTGGCACTCACTCACACCTCCGACACCACAGTGCGTCCAGAAGCTGCACCAGGGCCGGCAAATTCCAGTTCGGGGGGAAGGTAAATGCCGATTATGGCGTACTCTCCTCGAACCGCCGCCACAAAACCGTTTTCTCTCATTCTGACCGTGAGGGGCGGCGCCAGACTTAGTCACGACGGCTACGGTGCCGTCTAGATCCTTAGCCCAACGGGGCAGGAAGGGAACCGCGTACGGCTCCGAAACCACCGAGACGTCCTCATCCCACTCCGCCATGGATTGCAGGAGAAGATCCTGTGACCTGGCGCAGTAGTTGAGCTGGGCCTGGAAAAAGGCGACCCCCCATCACTCCTCCAATCAACGTCACAGTTTTTTTGTGCTTCCAGAGTAGCTTTCTCGAATAGAATCCTAAACATTTTGTACAAGGTAATTAATCTTCACTTCTGGAATACCTTTTTTTTATTGGTTAGAATAAATCATTTTGGCTATTTGTAATGTAATTACCTGTTTTGCGCAAAGTCGTTAAGATTTCTTTACGGGTCTTACTATTATTCGAATATGATAAAGCTCTTTATACCTCCGATTCCACGAAGTGGTTTCTAAAGACATGTCTTGCAAAATTTCATCTCGATACGCCGCTTAGAACCTGAGATACAATCGTTCGCGGGCACAATCTAGCGTAACGATGGCACATACACGCACAGATCGCAGTAGGCGCATCTCTTACTAAATCAACACTTGACCAATTGTAGAGATACTTGGTCTCAGAAGTACGCACCAGCACAGGCTTATGCAACACCGGCTGCAGCTCATCCCAGGTGTCGCACAGCTGGTTCAGCCGTGCCACCTCCGAGGCCTGCTGTCGCCGGAACTGCTCAACACTGTTGTCTTTGTCTGGGAGACCTAATTAATAAATAAAAAATCTTTATTTCAAGTAAATTACACTAATACATTAAATATGTTAGTATCACAACTCACAAACTATTTCCCAAAAATAAAATAATAGTTACATTAGTTATAATTACATTATAGGTATAATAAATGTTTGAAAATTCCCAGCTTCACACAGGCACTGTCACTGTTATACTCTACTAGCTTTCGCCCGCGTGATTTTCCCACGAGAACAGTGCTTTTTCCCGGGATCAGTGTTGCCATGTCTAAATTCTAGTGGGTGGTAAATCCATTATAAAAATACGGTAGATTTTATAAAACTACGGTGCTTGGGTTATGAGCAAAACGGTCTAACTAACTCTTTATTAAAATCAAACAAAATTGCAAGTTACTAGGTAGATAATAATTAAAAAACGTAAAGGTACAAAAATTTGGAAAGGTAAGGAAATAAATACCATGACTATTCTGAACCGGACACCAAAATCTCCTCATTTTTGTATATGTTTTGATTCAAATTTTTTAGCATTATATCATCAGGTTTGAAAGTACTAAAACAATTCTGTCCGTGTCTTTTAACAGCCTGCTGCGTCAAAATATTTCCTTTTATAGAGCGAGTTATAAGTTTATTCCGTTTTTTTGTCTTTATATCGTTTACCCGGCTGAAAATGCGCTCGCATTCGGCATTAGAATGCGGCAAAGATAACATTCCGAGCATGAACAATGGCAGGTGCTTGAAAATGTTTCCGTTTTCTTCACTTAGTTGTGCCACCTGATGCCAGAATTTATCAGGAGGATGCTGACTTGCATCCAAGTCTTTCGGTAAATGAAGGAGTAGCCTATGCTATTCGTCATCGAGTTTCTGCTGGTCATTTAAAGTCTTTGGGGTCAGTCTGGGGAGTAGTGTAAATATCGGCTCAAGGCTTTCTGGTCTTTCTGGAGATACACAAATTTCTGGGTCTAGATTCGATATAGCTGTCATAAGTGTATCATTTATAGCATATCTTTTGCGAATGGCTGTGCACGCTGTAACTATAAATTGTTTACATTTTTGTCGAAATAAATTCTTTCGGTATTCTTCAATCAGTTCTAATTGCTTTTGAACTCCAAGTCCTAAATAAATATCCTTTAACTCTTTGTGATGTCTTTCTTCTGTTGGATCAATCAATTCTATTGCAGTTGAATTTATATGATTCACTGTAAAAATTAGCGCCATTAGTTCTGTATACAATTCAGTCATTTTTCGGTTCAATTTTGTGATTACCATAGATTCACTTTGGAAGTAAGTATTTACAGTGGTGAATTTCGGCAACATCCACCCCAAGAATTAATAATACGCTTTTATCAAGGGATCGTTAAGAAGGGCGGAAATCTCCTGGCACTCACTCACACCTCCGACACCACAGTGCGTCCAGAAGCTGCACCAGGGCCGGCAAATTCCGGTTCGGGGGGAAGGTAAATGCCGATTATGGCGTACTCTCCTCGAACCGCCACCACAAAACCGTTTTCTCTCACTCTGACCGTGAGGGGCGGCGCCAGACTTAGTCACGACGGCTACGGTGCCGTCTAGATCCATAGCCCAACGGGGCAGGGAGGGAACCGCGTACGGCTCCGAAACCACCGAGACGTCCTCATCCCACTCCGCCATGGATTGCAGGAGAAGATCCTGTGACCTGGCGCAGTGGTTGAGCTGGGCCTGGAAAAAGGCGACCCCCCATCACTCCTCCAATCAACGTCACAGTTTTTTTGTGCTTCCAGAGTAGCTTTCTCGAATAAAATCCTAAACATTTTGTACAAGGTAATTAATCTTCACTTCTGGAATACCTTTTTTTCATTGGTTAGAATAAATCATTTTGGCTATTTGTAATGTAATTATCTGTTTTGCGCAAAGTCGTTAAGATTTCTTTACGGGACTTACTATTATTCGAATATGATAAAGCTCTTTATACCTCCGATTCCACGAAGTGGCTTCTGAAGACATGTCTTGCAAAATTTCATCTCGATACGCCGCTTAGAACCTGAGATACAATCGTTCGCGGGCACAATCTAGCGTAACGATGGCACATACACGCACAGATCGCAGTACGCGCATCTCTTACTAAATCAACACTTGACCAAGTGTAGAGATACTTGGTCTCAGGAGTACGTACCAGCACAGGCTCATGCAACACCGGCTGCAGCTCATCCCAGGAGTCGCACAGCTGGTTCAGCCGCGCCACCTCAGAGGCCTGCTGTCGCCGGAACTGCTCAAAGCACTCCGCTTCACTATTGTCTTTGTCTGGGAGACCTAATTAATAAATAAACAATCTTTATTTCAAGTAAATTACACTAATACATTAAATATGTTAGTATCACAACTGACAAACTATTTCCCAAAAATAAAATGTTTGAAAATTCCCAGCTTCACACAGGCACTGTCACTGTTATACTCTGTGCAACTGCAGTTCCAGAACGGAAAGTTCTCGATATTAATCGAAAGTTATAAGCTTCAGAATGAAAAAAAAATATTTTTCACAGAACTTAGTGAAAGTCCACGTCTTGCTCGGCCTTAAGGAGGGCGGAGCTGTAAGTGACCCCATTTTGTGCTGCCTGCGGCTGTAACTTTATAATTACATCCGAGGAGCTTGGGGTCGACAGCTTGGCAGCCCTCACTGGCGTTGTCTTGGGGGGTGCCTTCGGCGCCGTTGCAGGGGCCACCGCGAGCTTGGACTTTTCCTCCACGCCCTTCCCCTTCCCCCGAACTCCGACCCAGGGGAGCTCCGGGAATTCCTCATCCGGAGCTGTAGAGGTCGAAAGCCCGAAAGGCTCCCACTCCTTCACCTTCTCGGCACTTTTACGGCCCTGCTTCTTGGGAGCCGGGCGTGCTGGGGCCCGTACCTCCTTCACCTCCACCACCTCCTCGATGGCCGCTCTCGCGGCCCTCACCTGCTCACCGCCATAAGCTGTGGCGCGCCGACTTCAGTGTCGGAGCCACTCTCCACCTCCGAGAATAGGCGCTTGTTGCCCAGCACCGACTCACGACAGCGAGGTGATTGAGCCCACACTTCCTAGAAGGCTCCCTAACGTCCCTTGGCCTATCGCCACACTCCCATCAGACACCTCCCCTTCCGAGACCTCCCTACTATGGTCGGATCTGGATCTTTCTTCATCTGAACCTTTCCCTCCCCTTTCCGAATTAATTCCCCCCGCTTTTTTTTCTCCTCTACCCTTTGGTTGGCCCTGAGAAGGGCCTTTTGGGTGGCTCTGAGAAGGGCCTTCCTTTTGGAAACGTCCGAGGGCGTTCCGCGTTAGATTTTCAGACGTCGTTATTTGCAGTGATTGCTCCAACTGCACAGTGCTATTAGCCGTCGTTAAAGGGTTTGTGCACGAGGTGCAATGTGCACAGGATGGAGGTTTTTCCCACTACCAGTCAAGCAGGCTCACAAGACTAATCAGAGTGCTGATGGCGAAAGGTGTCTTTGTCGTAATGAGAGGAATGCTCCGAGGATTCCAAAGAGAGTTTATTATAAAATTTAAAAGTTAAATGTAAATTATCTACATGTGTGTGTATGTTAATTAAACATTCTTTATTTGTGTACATAAAGTATTAGTAGCAGTGAGTAATGTAGAGTATCTTGCATAAAATAAAAGTCTCTCTTACTGTCAAGCCAGTGGCAACTCTTCCTCGATATGCTCCTGTATTACACCGCGTAGCATATCAAGGTAAGTGGCCCCCGAAAGGTGACCCTCAATAAAAAGTGTGTTGTCAACACCGGCCCACACATTTTTGTGTCAGTTTGATCTCTATCTATAAGGATGTACCCATAATACTCTCGTGCTCGTACATTTCGGGATTGTATGCGGATTCTTAACAAACATTTTATGGGTTATGGTCCTAATGCGAACATAATTATTTCATACTCCGTCAAACGTGGAAAGTCTTCCATGTTGCTGTCTGCCATTCTCAGAAATTCAACTCTTTGTCGGTTTAATCTCCTCCTCTCTACGTAATCTTTAAGAATGTTGGGCATGTGAACCCTTTCCTGAATTTTGGTTATTATTGCAGGGGCGTGGTCATTATCAACAATAGCCAGATGAAACTTGTTTAAAAGTGCTGAACAGATCTTAAGATCTGTGAACATATGCAAAAGTGCTCTATTAAAGTAGTATTGACGCATCAGCTTAAAATCTCGCTTAAAGCGTCCGTTGTCTACTTCAATCAACCAGCGACATATTGTTACAAGTCGCTTTTTATTAGCTTCCTCAGTAGTTTCCATATACAAAATATTTCAAATACGTAGCAAACGGTGCCAGCTGTATGCTTGTAGCCGGAACCATGTTGCTTACGTAGCTTTCATTAAGTAGCCAGCACTAGTAAATATTTAATTTAGGCCAGACGACAGATGGTTTCAGATAGAAAAAGTTCGGAAATTAAAGCTTCTCTAATACAGCATTGTTTAATCGAAGCCGAAATATTCATGGCATACATTCATATCGATCTTTTGAATTGTCGAATTTAGCAACATTTTTACCAGCTATGACCAAATTGCCATAATTTTCAGGTTTTAATGCATCAGGTAATTTTTTTATAGGTTTAATTTTTTTAATTTCTATCAACAAATTTGCTAGTTCTCGCTTTTTCTTTTTTGAGGTTACACTAACAAAATGTGTCTCGCGATGTGCTCTATGGTATTACAATCCAAAAGCATAAATTAAACTGTCCGTTTTCGCTACCGTTGACAGTTCACACTCTCATATGTGGAAAAACCTCAACTCTTAACTTTCATTTACTTTGTTGCCGCGCAATAAGAAATCTTGTGCGTTAGTTTTAATGTTTGAAGTTGGATTATCGACGTCACAGTTTTTTTGTGCTTCCAGAGTAGCTTTCTCGAATAGAATCCTAAACATTTCGTACAAGGTAATTAATCTTCACTTCTGGAATACCTACTTCTTCTCATTGGTTTGAATGAATCATTTTGGCTATTTATAATGTAATTACCTTTTTTGCGCAAAGTCGTTAAGATTTCTTTACGGGACTTACTATTATTCGAATATTATAAAGCTCTTTATACCTCCGATTCCAAGAAGTGGTTTCTAAACACATGTCTTGCAAAATTTCATCTCGATACGCCGCTTACAACCTGAGATATGCGCGGACGAAGTTGCGGGCACAGGCTAATACATATAATAAAACTGCAACTGACCTTTGTCTGTACTTAAAGATATTTAAGAAAAAAATATATGAGGGTTCTTTATAGGGCTAATAGAAGCCAAAACGATTTTTTTTTTAATTATTGTCCGTCTTTCTGTTTGTATGCTTGTACGCGCATTACGCAAAAACAACTAGACGAAATTTGGTGCGGTTTTCACAGTTGAATTGTTGAAGATTTAACTTAAAATTTGGCGTAGGTTTCATCTTGATACGTCACTTAAAATCTGAGATATTAACAAAAGTAAACTACGCGCGGTCAAAGTTCGCGGGCACAATTTAGCGTAACGATGGCACATACACGCACAGATCGCAGTACGCGCATCTCTTACTAAATCAACACTTGACCAAGTGTAGAGATACTTGGTCTCAGGAGTACGTACCAGCACAGGCTCATGCAACACCGGCTGCAGCTCATCCCAGGAGTCGCACAGCTGGTTCAGCCGCGCCACCTCAGAGGCCTGCTGTCGCCGGAACTGCTCAAAGCACTCCGCTTCACTATTGTCTTTGTCTGGGAGACCTAATTAATAAATAAACAATCTTTATTTCAAGTAAATTACACTAATACATTAAATATGTTAGTATCACAACTGACAAACTATTTCCCAAAAATAAAATATTTGAAAATTCCCAGCTTCACACAGGCACTGTCACTGTTATACTCTATGCAACTGCAGTTCCAGAATGGAAAGTTCTCGATATTAATCGAAAGTTATAAGCTTCAGAATAAAAAAAAAAAAATTCACAGAACTTAGTGAAAGTCCACGTCTTGCTCGGCCTTAAGGAGGGCGGAGCTGTAAGTGACCCCATTTTGTGCTGCCTGCGGCTGTAACTTTATAATTACATCCGAGGAGCTTGGGGTCGACAGCTTGGCAGCCCTCACTGGCGTTGTCTTGGGGGGTGCCTTCGGCGCCGTTGCAGGGGCCACCGCGAGCTTGGACTTTTCCTCCACGCCCTTCCCCTTCTCCCGAACTCCGACCCAGGGGAGCTCCGGGAATTCCTCATCCGGAGCTGTAGAGGTCGAAAGCCCGAAAGGCTCCCACTCCTTCACCTTCTCGGCACTTTTACGGCCCTGCTTCTTGGGAGCCGGGCGTGCTGGGGCCCGTACCTCCTTCACCTCCACCACCGGCCGTTCAGGCCGGAGGCCTCCTCGATGGCCGCTCTCGCGGCCCTCACCTGCTCACCGCCATAGTCTGTGGCGCGCCGACTTGTTGCCCAGCACCGACTCCGACAGCGTACTTATTTTGGTTTCGTTGATGTTTCTGTCTATAGTTTTGTACGGGTTGTCGTTGTAAATATTGCACAATATTTTGTGGAGTTGGTACAAAAATTGGTCGTGCATTATAATTGTGTACCAGTGGTTTATATCTATATTGAGGTGGATTTGGTGGTTGTATAGCTCTCATAGTCTTTTTTAATTCATTTCGCATCTTATATTGCTGTTTAAATTAAGTTCTTCTGTTACAGGTTCCAATGCTTGTTCTAAAGTTTGCGGTTTCGATAATCGTACTACACGTAATAGTTCTGTTGGTAAATTATGAAGAAAAACATTCAATGCTGAGTTATTAAAAATTGTCATTTTTGTTTTCTGTGTACTTTTATCGTCGTTTGAAATCTTCGCAAAAAGATTACTACGTGCAGATTGAATACGGTTACAAAAATCTATATACTTTTTGTCTGGGTTTATTGTTAAACTTTCTAGTTCTAAAATTAAGCATTGTTTATTTTATGATCCCCAAAATGTTGTTTTTGAATTTTAGTTAAAGCTTCGAAATCTGACGACACGTAATCGTTCTCACTAACAAGCGTAGCGGCTTTTCCCGTTAGTTTGCTTGTGATAATCTGCATAACGTGTTCGTATTTGTCACCGGTTGTCGCATATCGTTTAATAAAGTAATCGCATTTCTCAACATATTTAATAGTTTTGAGTTTCCGTCATAATTTGATATTATGTCAGATGGTATTGATTTTCTATTTAGCTGTTGGTCCGGTTGTTCCTGTCTTTCCTCTTGAATTATGAGATTACGTTCACTTTCTATACGCCGTGGATAAGGTTGGTTAGAAGTCGGTAATTCATATTGGACTTGATACATCGGATTTTCACCTATTTCTGCTGAATATAGTGGTGGTTGGTGGGACGAGTGCCCTTCATCTACTTGGAAGTATCGGACATGCGAGTCTTTGTCAGCGTGCATAAATTGAATTCGTGGTTCTAGCGAATACGATGGAGGAGAATCGTCATTCTCTTCCGGTTGTAGCGTTAAAACTTCGCGACGAGGTTCGGCCATGTTGAGTTGTTGTACAACCCTACTCGTTAATTGGTTCGCGGCGTTGTTGTCTACCTCTTGTCTAATTTGTCCAGCAGCTTGGGCAGCGGCTTGCGATAAGAAATTCATATTTTAATATTCAACTGTGCCGTAAATATATAATTGGATATAGGTAAATAGACTATTCGTAATATAATAAATTGGATGTTCGATACTTTGATTGCACCTCTTTACAATATTTTTAATATTCTTTTTGAATATTACAATTATAGAGCGATTTGAGCTGATTATAGTGTATGTCGACTTTTTCATTAATTATAAATTGACGTCGCTATGTATTAACATGCTGATTATGTAAGAATACAATTCTTGAATTGCTTTAACAATATATTTTAATTGATTTAATATGGCTCTCAAGATGAGCTTATTATTGATATTAACACCTTCAAAATTTGCCAAAGCGTTATAATTATAATTATTTTGTCCCAATGGGTTATTTTCAATATCTGCAGGAATATCCTTATTCATTTCATTTTTTTAAATTCTCAATTTATATAAAAAAATTGCGATCTGTTAGTTCTATATAAACAAGTACACAGAATATTCGCTATTGCACAAAAAAAATATACAACAATTATTCCAATAAGCACATGTCTATTATGGAAGGGTTTGGTAAGGAAGGATAACGATTCTTTCGTGTATAGAGCCTCCCGATTCTACTACTTTCGAGTTCAAAACAATCTTCAATAAATGTGATCTTTCTTGTAGGGTTAGGACTGCAATTTACTTCTTTAAAAAGAAACAACTTCTCCAGGTAAAATTCCACTTTCTTGGTTTTCTGGGTTTGGCTAACCTGAGACAGTTTTATGCAGTCCCCACTTCTGACACCAGTTATGTTTCTTCGTATGATCGGGGATAGTTGTCTGGAGATTTACCTCGGATGAAATAAAACTTTGCTTGTTTACGACGATCACTTTTAATTACTGAAGTTGGTTACAGATGGACTGGTAGTAATAGAATGAATATGTTGGAGTCGCAGCTCCTTATATATTAGGATTTAAATGCATTGCTAATTTGTGACCTTATTTCCTAATGTGCCGTAACCCTGCTATGGTCACGTACGACAATTTCACAATAGCTCGTAAAAAGTAGAAACCATTTAAAACACATAAATATATAAGTTATTTGACATATTGAATACAAGTTGTATGCAAGTAATAAATATTAATATACATGTAATAAAATATTATTATGCATGGATAATGTTAAAGGTTTCTAGGAAGGTGAGACGGATGTCGGCCATACCTGCTTGCTAGATAGGGCAATTCCAACTATCAGCAGCCTTACTTTACTCCGAGCCAACAAACGGACGTTAGTCGGGTGTCTTTAGCACACTTGGCCACTCAGGACCAATTTCCCGCTTGCTCTAGGGAAATTCCTATGCCAAACTTGGCCTTTGAACATTGTTGACCTGACCTGACACGCTTTTATAGCCGATAATTATTGTAGTGTAAGTCCACTGGGGTCCTGGATATGAGCTAAATGATAGAAGGTATAGTTCACTTACACATCAGTTTATTAGAGTTCACACAAGATATAACAACGCGAAATGGAAATTACTACGAATTACAATTAACAAAAATAACGCTTGGCCTATATGGACAGCTAGGAGTGACTGAGGAAGTGAGGGGCCCGGTCGCCGTCGAACAATCGCAAATTCTGTGTAAGCAAGTACTTGTCCGGGCATCCTACAATTATAATCTTTATTGTAAAAAGATCTTACATAAACATAATACTCACTTTTACCTAAGAAGTAAAATAGTAAAATACTCAATGAAACAAAAACTAAATGTGTCCTCTAACTTCACCAAAATTTGGTCCACATAAGTCAGAAACGTGTTCTTCACCAGTATTGTTGAGAGGATAATCATCACCTTCATTATTGATTTTATTTTCAATGTTTTTGTAAAAGCAGGTTTGGTAGCCCTCTCCATTCACTACCAAAATGCTTTTCAAGCAGGTGACTGACATTTTTTTTGTAAAATTGGAAAGCGTTTCTTATGAGTTTTACCATATGGCAAGTGTCAAGCCATATGGCGACATTAGCATCAATCTCTGGATGTTTAAATTATATTTTTAAATTTTTAGGGTCCAAGTTGCATCCCAGCATTTTTAACCATTGCTAAATTTGCTGGACAGCCATCGAACGTCAGTGCCACTATGTTGACTTTGACATCGTGAGCTCTAGGCCGCTATTTAGTGTTTTGTTTTAAACAATTTATTACAATAAATATTTTTTCTTTGAATGTTTTCACATCAAGCATAGGCATATGCATGCAGGATGTTGGAGTCGTAATAAGACTGACAAAAGTTTGTAAATATATATTTTTGTTGATACACTCGGTAATATAACGAAGAAACCATAAGCCGACCAAAATCACTCCGACTATAATTAGGATATACAGGTACAAAGACTCCGCTGGCAATCGTAGAACTATGCTGCTCTATTGTATTCGCATTCCCAATCTGTGTTAAAATATCCGTCAAATCAAGTAGCCAGGAAACCCATATCAATAATTAATTTGAGTATACAAATAAACTTAAGTTTTATTAACCTCTACAAAAAACTTACTTTTCCATAAATTCTACCATAATGATGTATTGCGGGTGACTGGTTCTCATTTTGAAAAGTTAAAATGTAGTAAATAAAATAGGTCCAAACTTTTTACAAAGCACAATCACTTACACAATGAAATGTTGGAACAACATCGGCCGCCTCGGATGCGCGCGCGCCGCCGGCCCCGTGCAAGTGAGACAACTGCCCAGCCGGGCCGCCACCGCCACACTATCTAGCGCCGACCTTAATTTTATTTTGTCAACGAGGTTTTTTGTCATTAATGATAATTCATTTTCATTTGCTTGAAGATCAATTTCAAGCGTCATTATTTCCTTTCGTAGAAGGTTCAATCGGTGCCGGTGATGACTTACGAGCAGAAGGTGGTGACCTCGGTGACCTTACATCATTTAAACCATCAGCAGATATGTCATCGTTGTCTTCGTAGTCGACGATTATTTCACCGTCTCCTTCGTCAAAGTTTGATTCGGAATCTAAAGGCACGTACTCATACTCATCTTTCATAAATCCTAATAGACGAAGTATATTCAGGCTGGTTCATAATCCGAAGATGAATCACCCGACCGGCATTTAGGTATTTTCTTTAATTCTTTGCTATATGTGTTTCTCAGGTTCTTCCATTTTTTTTTGAGGTTGACTGAAAAATAGCATCATTATTCGTCTAACTTTTAAGATACCCGCTGAAACGAAGCCGAACGCCCGCAGCAAAAAGAACAAACTTACCGATTTTCTAGCAGCAGTATTTATAAGCCCCCATTTTTCACATTAAACAACCGTCGCAATAAATATTTCTAGCTATGTTTATTTACTTAGAGCACTCACTCAATCGCACCAACCACAAATTAGATAGAATAAGTGTCACCAACGTAAAAAAATTTACAACTAGTGATGTGCAGTTATATCAAAGTAGATATATCATATCTATCTTAATAGGTACATATCATATAGCTAGTTTACAATGATTATAGCTTTATCTTTGCGCTATTTTTCTATTTATGTGCATAATACAAAATCCTATATTACAAAGGGTAGTATTTAATCGAGTGACTGTAAATTAAAATTTTAAGTAACAAAAATACTAAATTTACGTTACAGTATTGCTAAGTGGGCGACTGACCACGAACGGCGAGAAATCAACAGAACAGCAACTTACAAACATTAATTTAAGTTACTCAAAATGCAAAATGAGAAGCTTCATAACATTTGAGCGACCTAATATATATTTGAGTATCAACACTACATCCTGCATTTTTTTCAATATTTCATCAAGTACTAAATTATAATGAGCGGCATTTTATCTTAAATGAAATGTTTCAAATAGAATTAAAACTTTAAAAAATCTTTCATGAGCAGAGTATTATGAGCTAACATTATTTTAAAAAATATTCATGTGTAATAACTATTTGACGAAGAATTGTAATGATTTAAGGGTAGTAAATAAATGACACAATGTATTCGTAAAAAATCAAACAAATTGTTTTTACTTCAATCAAAATTTAACTTCTATAAAAATATTAGGAAGGATAGGAACGATGATCCATTGTCACTGGTAAATAAGTGCTGGCTTGGACTTAGCGGGACGACCTCGTTTTCGTTTTTGCCCAATGGGTATCATTTACGCTTCCAGAGGTGGTGTTGTAAGTTTAAGACGAATTGCTAGACCCAAAACATATTTGCAAATATATGGATTCGTCGCCCCGCCCCCATTCGATCCCCGCGCAACACAGAATCTGTAGTTTTCATTAAATTATCGTATCAAAATAAAAAAAACATTAAACCTCAAATAGTATATAGGTAACCAATAATCATTAATATAGCAGCTTACAAAACGTTTCTCAAAGTGAACTTTTTAGTTGTTCGTTATGTTAAACCTCAATTGGAAAAACTATCTATTAACTTAATATTAAAGTAATCCTCTATGTATTTCTAGTCGCTCACTTAGTAATTAAGTCGCACGGTTAGAAATTTTATATATGAAAAGGACTAATCACAACCCACTTTTTGTAAGCTCGTTTTGGATTTAATTATAAGTTAATATTCATCGATACTTAAGTTAATTTTTCGCTTACTCAAATTCATACCGTTCAAGTTATTAAAATAGTATCGCAACATGTGTCGCTAAGTTTTTTTTTATTCTATCGTTTTATTATTCCCCTATTACAAATTTACAATCTTATATATTTTGCCACACATAAATTTTATCACAACTCTATACTTGAATACATATTTGTTTTTCTTTTCGTATTTATTACAATGATTTTATTTGAATTAAGTTTTATAACAAGTAATTAATATATGAAGTATGAAATGACATCTATAGATGTCAATTTTAATTACAAAGTTAATCGAAAATAAAAAAAAATACTTAATTCAATAAATATTACTTGCTATCACTTATTTTGGTACACTCTATATTATGCATTAGTAGTACGAGTAATACGTATACGAGTAATCGTATACGTATTACTCGTATACACATTTCATGCAGACTTTCTCCTATTCTTCCTGCTCGTTCTGTTCACATATGTAAATTTTAATAAGATTTCGTCCTTGCTTCACGGCAATTCCTTGGCGAATTATATATGATGAAAATGGGGCCTTGAAGACCCTGAAATTTCCTTTTTTTTGAGGTTTCTTTGCCTTCAGTCGCTGTTCATCATCATTCATTAATTTATTTGGAGGCAGATCTTTTAGGCGCTCGTCTCCAAAATCTTGTAAAAGATCTGGTGCATAATAATATTCATTGCTGATAGTACGAACATTCACATACATCCAACATTTCAGAGAACGTTAAAACTCTGTTGCATCTTGAAAATAAATCTTTTAGGCGCTCGTCTCCAAAATCTTGTAAAAGATCTGGTGCATAATAATATTCATTGCTGATAGTACGAACATTCACATATATCCAACATTTCAGAGAACGTTAAAACTCTGTTGCATCTTGAAAATAATGAATTATGCGTGCCTTTTGGTGTACGCAACGACAATGGTAAATTGATGATAGGCAATACCTTGGTTTAAAATAGTTGATGCATCTTCCAATAAAGTAGAGTTATTATATTAGAACCTATGTATTCCCTGGCCAGTTATGCCAGTAAGGCTGCCAAAATTATATTGTTCGTGTCTATTTTCTCTGCGCTAATAACGGGTAGCAACGCCATTCAAACCCTAATAAATATAAGTTTGACACTATTCTTCTTTTTCCAAATATGCAACTAATAGTCTCAACGCCTCTTTTGTAAATTCCAACCATTGAGCTTGCATCTGAAGCTCTACATCGCGCTGTCGAATACTCTCTCGTTCTAATTCTACTGCAATACAGTCACGCTCTCTTTCATACTCCCTAGCAGTCGAGTCCCCTCACACTCTTTAAACAGTTTTGAAATTAGGTCATCCGTTTTCTTCTTTTTTTCGAATGTTGCCACTGAATCCACTGGAGCTGCTGTAGGTGCTGATGGCTGTGGGAGAGGAGGTGGAGCGACTGTAGGTTGACTGCTCGTTCCTGGAGTATTCCATGTATCTGAACAATTATGGTTTAACATAAATAATATTCTGCTAGCTTAGTTATCTGGACTACACTAGCTTTTGTCGTAGTTATTTAAAACTAAAGAGTTACGTGTTAGTATAGTACCTAAAGTTAATTATAGATAAATTTAAAATATACCAACCTTCAGGAATTAGTGTACATTCAAATTGTACTTTATCGTCAATCAATTCATCTACAGTTTCTATGGCTGGTACTTGTAGATAAACACCTGACAAGCTCAAGCCTGACAAGGATGGGGGAGGGGGGACCCCCCTTGTACCACTCCCCCCGCGCGGAGACACGTAGTTTTTTTATGAATTTAAAAAATAAAATAAAAACAAGGATATCATCCACATATATGAAAATGGAAAGTTGCCAGTAATCACTACTAATGATGAAGTTTCTTTTTTTAATCAAGGGAGTGATCAGAGTAACCTATATCCTCTCCCCACTACCATTACCCTACTTAAAAAAAAGTTTTAACACATAAATTGTTGATATTTCTTGTTAAGGTGGCTACTTCCTAAATATAAGAGATATTAGTACTAATATAAAATAAAACAAGAAATACATAAATTAATCATTTATTTTATAGACATATTTAATTGCTTTAAGTAATTCTAAAAAGGGATTTTTTTTATTTCTTAACATGTCGCGCCGCCACAGGTATTCAACAATAACATCCCCAAAATTTTGGGGATGATTATAGTTATTTAAAAAAAAAACCGCTTCACTACTCGCCACTGGGACTCAATTCTTTGTGTATGAGTTTCATCATCGGCCACAAAAGCATTATCTGGATCACTGTGATTAACTTTTTTATGGATATATCCGTATTCGCCCAAACATCTGTGCGAGTAGTGGTGCCCATGTGCACATGTTTTTAAGGGGCACCAAAACATCCGCTGATCTTATATTATCAGGACACACTTCCAAACGAAGATCCTCGCTTCCATCTTCAATAAGGCCAAGTACCCAATGGCCCTCCACACGTCGGCCTGTAAAAATTCATAAAAAAAATTTGCTAACACTTTTTTGTCATCTGTAACTACGGAGCATAGTGTCATAGGTCAGTCCCCCCACCCGTGTTCCAAGCCGTCGATGTTATGATACCTACCTACCTACCTAGCTATCGGCAAATCATTGTTGTTGAACAAAAACTTCATTTTGCTAAAATGTATGAGATTTTGATATAACGTTATCTATACATATAATAAAACAGTAAAAATATTTTGTCTGTACATTTAATATTTTTGACTGAAATGGATAGAGGGAGACCTAAAAAGAACAATAGAAAGCAAAAAATTTTTTTTGGAATTTCTTGTCTGTCTGTCTGTCTGTCTGTCTGTCTGTCTGTCTGTCTGTCTGTCTGTATGTATGTACGCGTTTCACGCAAAAACTACTGGACGGATTTGAATGAAACTTTTTTTGTTGTATAGCTATTAAGCCTGGGCAACATATAGGCTATAATTCATTTTGAAAACTGGAAGACCTGATGAAGAACCATAACGGAACAGCTAAACTATAAGTAATATGGAAATGGTGCCTTAACAAAAATCGTTCAACCTGATGAGCATTTTCTGCCGACGTATAAAAATTGAAGATCTGGAACATCTGATGAAAAGCTCCAAGAGACCAGCTACACTATAACATATATGGAAATGGCGCCTTAGCAAAAATCGTTCAACCTGATGAGCATTTTCTGCTGACGTATAAAAATTGAAGATCTGGAACATCTGATGAAAAGCTCCAAGAGAGATTTTTCATCTAAGCGAAACTCACGCGGGCGAAGCCGCGGGCGACAGCTAGTACTAAATATACATTCTCAAGATATTTTGCAACAAACTTATCTAGTTTCCATAATATTTCGAACTAATATTAAAACCTTTGGTCAAAAGGAAAATTTGCTTTCGCGCAAAAATTATGCCACAGGCTCACGCAACATCGGCTGCAGCTCATCCCAGGTGTCGCACAGCTGGTTCAGCCGTGCCACCTCCGAGGCCTGCTGTCGCCGGAACTGCTCAGCACTGTTGTCTTTGTCTGGGAGACCTAATTAATAAATAAAAAATCTTTATTTCAAGTAAATTACACTAATACATTAAATATGTTAGTATCACAACTCACAAACTATTTCCCAAAAATAAAATAATAGTTACATTAGTTATAATTACATTATAGGTATAATAAATGTTTGAAAATTCCCAGCTTCACACAGGCACTGTCACTGTTATACTCTACTAGCTTTCGCCCGCGTGATTTTCCCACGAGAACAGTGCTTTTTCCCGGGATCAGTGTTGCCATGTCTAAATTCTAGTGGGTGGTAAATCCATTATAAAAATACGGTAGATTTTATAGAACTACGGTGCTTGGGTTATGAGCAAAACGGTCTAACTAACTCTTTATTAAAATCAAACAAAATTGCAAGTTACTAGGTAGATAATAATTAAAAAACGTAAAGGTACAAAAATTTGGAAAGGTAAGGAAATAAATACCATGACTATTCTGAATCGGACACCAAAATCTCCTCATTTTTGTATATGTTTTGATTCATTTTTTTTAGCATTATATCATCAGGTTTGAAAGTACTAATACAATTCTGTTCGTGTCTTTTAACAGCCTGCTGCGTCAAAATATTTCCTTTTATAGAGCGAGTTATAAGTTTATTCCGTTTTTTTGTCTTTATATCGTTTACCCGGCTGAAAGTCGCTCGCATTCGGCATTAGAATGCGGCAAAGATAACATTCCGAGCATGAACAATGGCAGGTGCTTGAAAATGTTTCCGTTTTCTTCACTTAGTTGTGCCACCTGATGCCAGAATTTATCAGGAGGATGCTGACTTGCATCCAAGTCTTTCGGTAAATGAAGGAGTAGCCTACGCTATTCGTCATCGAGTTTCTGCTGGTCATTTAAAGTCTTTGGGGTCAGTCTGGGGAGTAGTGTAAATATCGGCTCAAGGCTTTCTGGTCTTTCTGGAGATACACAAATTTCTGGGTCTAGGTTCGATATAGCTGTCATAAGTGTATCATTTATAGCATATCTTTTGCGAATGGCTGTGCACGCTGTAACTTTAAATTGTTTACATTTTTGTCGAAATAAATTCTTTCGGTATTCTTCAATCAGTTCTAATTGCTTTTGAACTCCAAGTCGAATAATAGTAAGTCCCGTAAAGAAATCTTATTCTTTACGGGACTTACTATTATTCGAATATGATAAAGCTCTTTATACCTCCGATTCCACGAAGTGGTTTCTAAATACATGTCTTGCAAAATTTCATCTCGATACGCCGCTTAGAACCTGAGATACAATCGTTCGCGGGCACAATCTAGCGTAACGATGGCACATACACGCACAGATCGCAGTAGGCGCATCTCTTACTAAATCAACACTTGACCAATTGTAGAGATACTTGGTCTCAGAAGTACGCACCAGCACAGGCTCACGCAACATCGGCTGCAGCTCATCCCAGGAGTCGCACAGCTGGTTCAGCCGCGCCACCTCAGAGGCCTACTGTCGCCGGAACTGCTCAACACTGTTGTCTTTGTCTGGGAGACCTAATTAATAAATAAAAAATCTTTATTTCAAGTAAATTACACTAATACATTAAATATGTTAGTATCACAACTCACAAACTATTTCCCAAAAATAAAATAATAGTTACATTAGTTATAATTACATTATAGGTATAATAAATGTTTGAAAATTCCCAGCTTCACACAGGCACTGTCACTGTTATACTCTACTAGCTTTCGCCCGCGGCTTCGCCCGCGTGATTTTCCCACGAGAACAGTGCTTTTTCCCGGGCTTTTGAACTCCAAGTCCTAAATAAATATCCTTTAACTCTTTGTGATGTCTTTCTTCTGTTGGATCAATCAATTCTATTGCAGTTGAATTTATATGATTCACTGTAAAAATTAGCGCCATTAGTTCTGTATACAATTCAGTCATTTTTCGGTTTAATTTTGTGATTACCACAGATTCACTTTGGAAGTAAGTATTTACAGCGGTGAATTTCGGCAACATCCACCCCAAGAATTAATAATACGCTTTTATCAAGGGATCGTTAAGAAGGGCGGACATCTCCTGGCACTCACTCACACCTCCGACACCACAGTGCGTCCAGAAGCTGCACCAGGGCCGGCAAATTCCGGTTCGGGGGGAAGGTAAATGCCGATTATGGCGTACTCTCCTTGAACCGCCACCACAAAACCGTTTTCTCTCACTCTGACCGTGAGGGGCGGCGCCAGACTTAGTCACGACGGCTACGGTGCTGTCTAGATCCTTAGCCCAACGGGGCAGGGAGGGAACCGCGTACGGCTCCGAAACCACCGAGACGTCCTCATCCCACTCCGCCATGGATTGCAGGAGAAGATCCTGTGACCTGGCGCAGTGGTTGAGCTGGGCCTGGAAAAAGGCGACCCCCCATCACTCCTCCAATCAACGTCACAGTTTTTTTGTGCTTCCAGAGTAGCTTTCTCGAATAGAATCCTAAACATTTTGTACAAGGTAATTAATCTTCACTTCTGGAATACCTTTTTTTCATTGGTTAGAATAAATCATTTTGGCTATTTGTAATGTAATTACCTGTTTTGCGCAAAGTCGTTAAGATTTATTTACGGGACTTACTATTATTCGAATATGATAAAGCTCTTTATACCTCCGATTCCACGAAGTGGTTTCTAAAGACATGTCTTGCAAAATTTCATCTCGATACGCCGCTTAGAACCTGAGATACAATCGTTCGCGGGTACAATCTAGCGTAACGATGGCACATACACGCACAGATCGCAGTAGGCGCATCTCTTACTAAATCAACACTTGACCAATTGTAGAGATACTTGGTCTCAGAAGTACGCACCAGCACAGGCTCACGCAACATCGGCTGCAGCTCATCCCAGGAGTCGCACAGCTGGTTCAGCCGCGCCACCTCAGAGGCCTGCTGTCGCCGGAACTGCTCAAAGCACTCCGCTTCACTATTGTCTTTGTCTGGGAGACCTAATTAATAAATAAACAATCTTTATTTCAAGTAAATTACACTAATACATTAAATATGTTAGTATCACAACTGACAAACTATTTCCCAAAAATAAAATGTTTGAAAATTCCCAGCTTCACACAGGCACTGTCACTGTTATACTCTATGCAACTGCAGTTCCAGAACGGAAAGTTATAAGCTTCAGAATGAAAAAAAAATATTTTTCACAGAACTTAGTGAAAGTCCACGTCTTGCTCGGCCTTAAGGAGGGCGGAGCTGTAAGTGACCCCATTTTGTGCTGCCTGCGTCTGTAACTTTATAATTACATCCGAGGAGCTTGGGGTCGACAGCTTGGCAGCCGTCACTGGCGTTGTCTTGGGGGGTGCCTTCGGCGCCGTTGCAGGGGCCACCGCGAGCTTGGACTTTTCCTCCACGCCCTTCCCCTTCCCCCGAACTCCGACCCAGGGGAGCTCCGGGAATTCCTCATCCGGAGCTGTAGAGGTCGAAAGCCCGAAAGGCTCCCACTCCTTCACTTTCTCGGCACCTTTACGGCCCTGCTTCTTGGGAGCCGGATGTGCTGGGGCCTACCTCCTTCACCTCCAACACCGGCCGTTCAGCCCACAGCCTCGGGCTTAGGCCGGAGGCCTCCTCGATGGCCTTCATCTGAACCTTTCCCTCCCCTTTCCGAATTAATTCCCCCCGCTTTTTTTTCTCCTCTACCCTTTGGTTGGCCCTGAGAAGGGCCTTTTGGGTGGCTCTGAGAAGGGCCTTCCTTTTGGAAACGTCCGAGGGCGTACCGCGTTAGATTTTCAGACGTCGTTATTTGCAGTGATTGCTCCAACTGCACAGTGCTATTAGCCGTCGTTAAAGGGTTTGTGCACGAGGAGCAATGTGCACAGGATGGAGGTTTTTCCCACTACCAGTCAAGCAGGCTCACAAGACTAATCAGAGTGCTGATGGCGAAAGGTGTCTTTGCCGTAGTGAGAGGAATGCTCCGAGGATTCCAAAGAGAGTTTATTATAAAATTTAAAAGTTAAATGTAAATTATCTACATGGTGTGTATGTTAATTAAACATTCTTTATTTGTGTACATAAAGTATTAGTAGCAGTGAGTAATGTAGAGTATCTTGCATAAAATAAAAGTCTCTCTTACTGTCAAGGCAGTGGCAACTCTTCCTCGATATGCTCCTGTATCACACCGCGTAGCATATCAAGGTAAGTGGCCTCCGAAAGGTGACCCTCAGTAAAAAGTGTGTTGTCAACACCGGCCCACACATTTTTGTGTCAGTTTGATCTCTATCTATAAGGATGTACCCATAATACTCTCGTGCTCGTACATTTCGGGATTGTATGCGGATTCTTAACAAACATTTTATGGGTTATGTTCCTAATGCGAACATAATTATTTCATACTCCGTCAAACGTGGAAAGTCTTCCATGTTGCTGTCTGCCATTCTCAGAAATTCAACTCTTTGTCGGTTTAATCTCCTCCTCTCTACGTAATCTTTAAGAATGTTGGGCATGTGAACCCTTTCCTGAATTTTGGTTATTATTGCAGGGGCGTGGTCATTATCGACAATAGCCAGATGAAACTTGTTTAAAAGTGCTGCACAGATCTTAAGTTCTGTGAACATATGCAAAAGTGCTCTATTAAAGTAATATTGACGCATCAGCTTAAAGTCTCGCTTAAAGCGTCCGTTGTCTACTTCAATCAACCAGCGACATATTGTTACAAGTCGCTTTTTATTAGCTTCCTCAGTAGTTTCCATATACAAAATATTTCAAATACGTAGCAAACTGTGCCAGCTGTATGCTTGTAGCCGGAACCATGTTGCTTACGTAGCTTTCATTAAGTAGCCAGCACTAGTAAATAATTAATTTAGTCCAGACGACAGATGGTTTCAGATAGAAAAAGTTCGGAATTTAGTGAAACTTGGGGATGTTTTTCAGGGATGGTTAATTAACATTTTGTCAAGTTTTAGACCTCGCGCCTCGTGGACTCTGTGCAAAAAGAGTTTGAAGATCTGCTTGTACTTCTGCTCTGTTGACAGTATCTTCCGCCTTGTATGACTCTTAATAAAGCTGAATTACAGCATTGTTTAATGGAAGTCGAAATATTCATGGCATACGTTCATATCGATCTTTAGAATTGTCGAAGTTAGCAGCATTTTTACTAACTATGACCAAATTGCCATAATTTTTAGGTTTTAATGCATCAAGTAATTTTTTTGTAGAAATTTTAATTTTTTTAAATAAGTATCAATAATTTTGCTAGTTGCCGCATTTTTTTTTAGGTTACACTAACAAAACGCACCAGCACAGGCTCATGCAACACCGGCTGCAGCTCATCCCAGGAGTCGCACAGCTGGTTCAGCCGTACCACCTCCGAGTCCTGCTATCGCCGGAACGTGGGCGCGTAGCCCTCCGAGGTAGGCGAGGCTCCAGCTGCTCCTCAATCATCCGGACCACGGAGGCCTCCAACCTCTGCAACATCTCCTCATATGAGGAGGGGGCAGCAGTCTGCCTTCCCGAGACCTCACGGCGGGCCTCCTCGAACCGCCGGCGGAGCGCAGCGACCTCTGCCCTCATATTGGCCACCTCTCTTTGGAGGCGGCCATTGTCGGCTCTGAGGCGCCGAACCTCATACGACTCGTTGCGCGCCGCCAGGGTGTCCACAATATCCCGGATATCCAAGGAGGCCCGCAAAATCTTGGCGCAATAGCCCCCCTTGAGGGCGGTCGTCTTCCGGACGAGGCTGGTAATGATCCCCAGCCTCTCCTCCGCAGCGCTCATGAGGCCGTCAGCACCCATGGCACAGAAGTCCCGCACCTCAACGGGGGCCATGACAAGCCCCTCCTCTTCTTCCCCACTCGGGGGCGAGGGTCCTCCCTTCCGGAATGCCCGGGCCTCCAGAGTGGCTGAGAAGGAGGCCTCAGCATCCTCCTCCCGGCTCCTTCTGACTTCAGCCCGGGCCCTAGTCTGGGACGAGGCACCCCGAGCTTTACCCCTTCTAGCGACCGCCTTCGGCTGTGGCGCACCAACCTCGGTGTCGGAGCCGCTCGCCACCTCTGAGAAGAGGCGCTTGCTCCCCAGCATCGACTCCGACAACAAGGTGATAGAACCCACACTTCCAAGCAGGCTCCCCAGCCTCCCTTGGCCTACCGCCACACTCCCATCTGTAACCTCCCCTTCCGACACCTCCCTGCTGTGATCGGATCTGGATCTTTCCAAATCTGACCCTTTCCTTCCCCCATCCGAGATATTCCCCCCCTCCCCCCCGATTTTTCCCTCCTCTCCCCAATGGTTGGCTCTGAGAAGGGCCTCTTGGGTGGCCCTGAGAAGGGCCTTTCTTCCGGAAACGCCCGGGGGCGTCCCGCGTATTTTGGCGATCACACATCTTAAAGCAGTTGTTGCTCCGACAGCAAAGTGCTCATTAGCCGCCGCCGGCCTGCCACTCCGTTACGGTGGTCAGGACGCGACGTGGACGCTAGCACTTTGGGGGTGTCCCCTTAACTTTACCTACCTACCACAGCCCACCCTAACCATAAACTACGGAATATATCAATATACTAGCTTTTGCCCGCGGCTTCGCCCGCGTGAATTTCCCACGGGAACAGTGCTTTTTCCCGGGATAAAAAGTAGCCTATGTGCTATTCCAGGTCATTATCTACCTCTGTACCAAATTTCATCGAAATCCGTCCAGTAGATTTTGCGTGATTGAGTAACAAACATCCTCACAAACTCACAAATTCACAAACTCACATCCAAACTTTCGCATTTATAATATTAGTATGGATAGATAGATAGTGCGGGAAGCATATTACCGTGCGACCTAAGATAACAGTAGGATAAGTGAAGGGATTACTCAGATTCATCCGTCGTCTCGGGTATATAAATATCATCAATTGATTGCGTCGAATAGATGTCATCATCATTCTATGATGGGACGAATATTATATATTCCTCATGAATATTTCTGATTCTGCTTTCTTCGTACATACATATTTCGTAACCACTTGTTTGTCGGAAAGGCTATGTATGTAAAGGATATACCAATTATAGGTATCAACAATTTTGCTAGTTCCCGCATTTTTCTTGAGGTAATACTTACAAAATGTTTTTCACGAAATAATAAACGAGGTAATAATTACGAAATGTTTCTTAAAGTATTGCAATCCAAAAGCACAATTTTAACTGTCCGTTTTTTGCTACTATTGACAGTTTATCTGCTTTCATATGTGGAAAAACCTCAACTCTTAACTTTCCATTCACTTTGTTTCTGCGCAACAGTGGCGTGGGGTGAAAATATACAAAGGTGAAGCCACAGTGCAAGTCGAGTATGATAAAAGTGGCTTTAAAAAAAGTCGTTTAAAGCACATGTCACTCACACTCGGATTATAAATATATAGAAAAAAAACCGGCCAAGTGCGAGTCAAACTCGCGCACCGAGAGTTCCGTACACGCAAAGCATCTCACATTATAGCTCTAACTAAAAGACCAACTAGTTTCAAAAACAAACTTAACTTTGCATCCCTAACAGATTCACACTGAATCCAGCGCAAAAATAAGTTTGTAACACTTATTTTAGGCTTCCAAAAACATATTTACAATTTTCAGATTTTTTCCTGTATAAGTACTGTTAGACCTTACTTTTTGCCAAATTTCATAATTTTAGGTCAACCTATGGGGTCATACCTAAATTATGAAATTTACAAAACCTATGGGGTACTTACCCCATAGATTTTGATTGCTGCCTGAAATCGCAAAATATTATCGCGTTGACGTATAATTTTGATTATTTTTTTGGTGATCTTTCACCAAAAAAATAATCAACCGTGGATCCGAGTTCAATAGTAATTTTAACTTGATACCTTTATGCGTTTCATATCGCGATGAGCCATGAGAGATGTTTAATGATATATTTTTTATTTTCGAACGATTGTTTTGAGAACGAGGTTAACTCATTTTATAATAGGTAATCTGTAAGACAACAACCTATTTGTTGTTGTTCGACAAGAAACAAAAATAAACGTTTACCTTTACAATGAAACAATCCATAAACACTATACAATGTACACATAACACTTGCCACGTAAAATTTCACCACTTTCGATTCTTATAAACTATATAATATACCACAATCAAGTTAATCACATATCACAACAATAGATAATTAACGTTCGCCGTGAGTGCAAAATGCAAATGCGCGCAAATCAATCAAAATAGCCTTAAAACGTGCAAGACTAGGTGACATTAGACATTCGCGGAAAATCGCTGTGATTGGACGAAAATTTTTCAAATGAACCAATAAGGTTTCGTTGGAGGCGATGGGCTGTCTATATCGACGAGTGGTTGCATATGTAGTTGTAATGTCATGGTGTGTGTGTCACCATATATTTTAATTTTACAAATTCCCAATATTATTACCGAGTTACTTACTACCGCGCCACGCGACCTGCGCTGCGATTGAGATCGTGTGTGTGGCGTTTGCGCTGTTTCGAATATATTGCGTACATTGTATCCAGCTATTGAAGAATATTTTTGCAAAGCGCGCAATATAATTATATGCGCGCAATGTAATTGTATTTCGCGCTCATATTAAAATATCTAAGTTAATGCCGTGGATCGTCGGCTTATGGTTTGTTATATGATTATAGATTTTTGTGCAAGTGTAGGCCGCAAGATTAAGCTATTATTGTGTAGTGTAGAGTAGTGTATGTTAGATGTACCTAGTTATACGTATATATCATGTGTGTTGGGAACCCAATAAACAGTCTAAGTTTGATGCTATATTCAGCTACTACTGAGGCCAGATTTTGAGGATCATAGTCTCTGCTAATATCTACAAGTGAGCTGTCCCAGGTCATTCTTTCTTCGTATCTTTCAATTTTTGATGCTGGACACCAGTTGAATGCATTCTTCGTAGTGGGTTCTCTTATTATGCTATTTAAATTCTCTTCTTTGGGACCATATATTAGAGTTTCATTTACAGGTTGAATACAACATTTAGATTTCATGTGGAGGTGATATGATGGAGCTATATCTGGAGATCCTAAAGCAAACAAACAGGATAAAAGAGATCCAAAATATATTAAGATAGGTTGAAACATAAGATTGGTATTTGATGAGCCCTTAGAATACTCTATAAGTGAAGCGGTATAAAATTGCAGCTTAGAAAGGTGGGTGTACAATAGTGATAGACCACCTCCATGATCTGTTCTAGTATCACAGATACGATGATGAACTGTTCCTATTATTTGGGTGGCCTCTGGTTCTAATCCAGCAGGGTCTATATCAGTTACTATTTCAATTAATCTTTTAATAATGTCTGAAAGTGCAGAATCAGGCTCAGTTGCCCATCCAATCAATTTGGTCAATCCCAATGGTTTACTGACAACAGGAGGACAATTCTTAGCTAATTCCTTTCCCACTCCCCCTGTTCCTTCTCTTGTGGATGAACCTAGGTAGGGCGAGTATCCACCAATCTGACAGGGAGATTTCAACTCTTCGGCTGATAGAGATGGATCTATGCGGATTTTCATGTAACCAGTACTGATAGTGAGATTATGGTTGTCATTACACTCTTCAGGATATCTTAAAGGTTCTAATATAAAACATTCAAAGGGAGGAACAGCTGTCAGTCCTTCTAATCTTGTACCCCAACTTCTACCTCGCAAGAAATCCACCCAGTAGACTGAGCATAAATCTGGTGTCCATATTTGTTCGGTAGATGCAACAAAGAGCATATATAGAGTAGCTATTGTAGAATTGACCTCTGATTTACGAAGTCTCTGTAAAATTCCAAATCCTTTATCTGCTGCCTTTCTAATCAATGTATTGGCTTTTCCAACTTTTCCTATAGCATGCCTCGCTCTTGCAAGGGGTGTTGCTGCCCAAACTTCTGATAAAACCCTTGGGAAACAGGGACGTAATGACATTAGAGAGCAAGCTAACTGATCTTGATTAAGACCCATGTCTGATAGAAAATGAAGAAATCCTTCGTTTTTGATCCAAATGTAAAAATCATTATTAAAAATAAAATGGACATAGTTCATAAAAATCGAACTAAATTGTATATCAAATAAATTCTGATAAGTTTAAGTCTTAGAATTAAGTTGCGTGTGTGAATGTAAACATGATATGAGAGTTAACTCTAAACAAACATCGTATAATATTTCCATGGAACTTTATACAACTAGATTAAGTATATTCCTTTTATCATTATCTTTTATTAAAGGATAAATTACTTTATTCTTGTGTCGATTTATTAATCAAATTTAGATTTTTAATAATCACCTTTATTTTCTTTTATTTACATTACAAACAAATATTGTTTTATTTTGTCTAATTTCAAAAAAAAAATATGTAATCATTATTTTTTTTTTAAAAACAACCCCTGTGGTGTAGTGTAGAGTAGTGTATGTTAGATGTACCTAGTTATACGTATATATCATGTGTGTTGGGAACCCAATAAACAGTCTAAGTTTGATGCTTGTTTAATTCACACGTTCACCGGCCCGGCTAGCTCAGTCGGTAGAGCATGAAACTGATTCGTAAACACTACTTAAGAGAGCCTGGGGGGGGATCTATAGAACCAGGAAAACTCCCATTCAACTGGGCCATCAGAGTCAATCCGATCTACCTACTTCACAATCTCAGTATCAGGCTTTTGTCAATGTTGATTGCTTGCGAAGGAGTCAATTTAAAAGATATTTCAGATCTTAAGAAAAGGATTCCTAAATTCTTCCATGCTGTCAGTAATGAGGGATTCTCTCATCTGGATTCTCTTTTGAACATTCCTAATCTTCTAGATTACTTAGTGTATTCAGGATTAGCAGATAAAGGAATTTCAGATCCATCTCTGTCACGAGGACCTGTAGGTCATTATTTCAAAATATTAACTCATAACTTAATACTACACTACTCTACACTACAATTGTTAGTCATAAAAATAATGTATATATTAGAATCTGCCAAGGAAAGCCGGTAGAAATCGTGTTGTAAGGACGCTTCGCCACTGCTGCGCAATAAGAAGTCTTGTGCGTGAGTTTGAATGTTTGAAGTAAGATTATCGACGTCACAGTTTTTTTTTTGAGCTTCCAGAGTTGCTTTCTCGAATAGAATCCTAAACATTTAGTACAAGGTAAATAATATTCACTTCTGGAATAACTACTTTTTTTCATTGGTTTGAATGAATAATTTTTGCTATTTATGATGTAATTACCTTTTTTGCGCAGTCGTTAAAATTTCTTTATGGGACTTACTTTTATTCGAATATGATAAAGCTCTTTGTACCTCCGATTTCACGAAGTGGTTTCTAAAGACATGTCTTGCAAAATTTTAAACTAAACTTTCACAGTAAAAACTTTCGCCCACTCAGACCTGATCCTCCGTGCAGCTCCCAGCTTGCGCGACCGCAGCCTTTATGCGCTGCACTGTGGCCGCATCGTTCAGGCCCATCACGCGGTTTTGACGAGCCTGGAGGCGTCCGCGACGAAAGACAGAGCCGCCTTCAAGGTCGATGCAAGCACGTCAGCCTTGTCTAGTTATAGGAGCCGAGCACCTCGATTAGCCTCGCTCCGATCGCACTCGGGCGAATCCGAAGCGAGCTGATGCCCAGCTCCTCCAAGTCCAAGTCTTGCTCGGCCTTGAAGAGGGCGGAGCTGTAAGTGGCCCCATTTTGTGTTGCCTGCGGCTGTAACTTCATAATTACAGCTGAGGAGCTTGGGGTCGACAACTTGGCCGCCCCCACTGGCGCCGCCTTGGGGGGTGCCTTCGGCGCCGTTGCAGGGGCCACCGTAGGTACCGCCGCGGGCTTGGGCTGGGGCTTTTTCCCCACGCCCTTCCCCTTCCCCTAACTTCGACCCAAGGGAGCTCCGGGAATTCCTCATCCGGAGCTGTTGAGGTCGAAGGGCCCCCACTCCGTCTCTTTCTCAGCACCTTTACGGCCCTGCTTCTTGGGGGCCGGGCGTGCTGACGCCCGGACCTCCATCTCACTTCACCACCAGCCGCTCAGGTCGCAGCCTCGGGCTTAGGCCGGAGGCCTCCTCGATGGCCACTATCGCACCTCGAAGATGTTCACCTCGAAGAAACACCGCCAGAGTTTTTCCACCAATTCTTTTGTTTTCATTAATCTGTCTTTTAGGTGTTGATTCTGCCAACATTATTTCTCGTTCATCTTCTAATTCGTTAATATTACTTATATCTTGAGAAATATCATAGAAGCCAAGGTGTTTGCCATGTACGCAGCGCTCATTGATATCACAAAAGAAACAACTTGCTTTTCTTAGGGTAAGTTTTGTAGTAAGCCGCGGGCGAAGCGATTCAAATTTTGATTACTGATTTTACTGAATATTATTAATTTACAATTTTATTGTTATCAGAGATATCAGAGTCATTAAAAGCTATAAAATAAAATGAGGTGTGACACAAGATTACAAGGGATGATTGCGTCACTTAACTCCTCCCTCCTAAATAAAAAAATAAAGACCAAAATTTAAGACACTCGAAAATTTATGCTATTTTAGGCCCGAGTATTGTAGAAGCCATATAAGCTGCTTTTAAGTAAAATAATTGTACTAATCCCATATATATTCATTGATTTATTACATTTACTATGCAAAGAAATCATAAAAAACATATAGCTTTCATACAAAAATATTACATAAAATAATTCTAAAAAACGTTGAAAATTTACAATTTCACAACAAAACGACCTTGGTGCCTACCGAAGTCGGCTATCATAATATGGATACGGCTTTGGAATTCAAATATTTCTATACCTCTCTTAGATGAAGTATCATAAATATATACCAAAAAAGACATGTATGTATTTTTTTATTATTACATACATACGAATCACATTTTTATATCTTGCGGAATAGACAAAGCCTGCATAAGTAGAACATTCAAAACTCAAACCTTTATTCAGAAAATAGGACTTAACAGGCCAATTTACGTCATTTTAACATTATAAATTGTTACATTTAAATATATTGTACGCAATACCTAAATATTAAGTCTCAATATGTATTCTTTACTGTTTTGGTGCAATAAAGTGTTTTTACTTACTTACTTTTATTGTAATAAAACAATCAACAAATAATACAAAAAAAAATAAACACGGAAAAAAAGCAGTTCTTAAAACTTTCGTGGGAAATTCACGCGGGCGAAGCCGCGGGCAAAAGCTTATCTTATTATTTAATTATATAACATCAATAACATCCGTCAGTGCATTGCCGCAAAGCATGCATCAATGCACACTGATTTGTTGCACCCTATACAGTAGAAATGCGTCAGCTTACTGCAAGTGACACATTTGCGGCGCAACCGACTTTTGTTACTACCAAATGGTTGCTCCATTAGGTAGTGATCCTTTGCCTGATAAATTTTCTCAGGCAAAGGTTGTTCTTGTATGTCTACAGCCTTGCAGTGTTTACTTAAGATGGTTGTAATCAGTTCCATCCGAAACTTCCGATGATCTAATTTATTTAATGATGACTTTTTTGCAATTACATATGCATTTAAGACGGAGACATCCAGTAGACGCCTAAAAATTTTTTCTACAAAATGCGGGTGCGTTTCTGCTCTATGGGGAACATCGCCAACATCTGGTCCTTTTTGTCCACACCCCCCTTCATGACGTTGTAGTCATGTATCAGACATGATTTTATCTTCCCGTCGCGTCGATCCTTTGCACCTCGTTTCCATGGTACTTATGTGGATATGGTGGCGACTCGGTTTTCATCCCGCCATACCATCACATCCACATTCCCCGAAGTGAACCCGGTAATTTGCCCCGGTCGCATGTTTGATTTCGTTAAATCAGTTATGGACCGGGGTACAAACTGGCGGTTGGCGTCCCAACCACGTCAAAGCTCGTGCTCTTAAGCTGACGGGCTAGAGCGGGCGAATTATAAAAATTGTCCATCCAAATGGTGTGCCCCTTTCCCTCTAGCCCGTCGACAAGGCGTAAGACAATAGTGGGGATAAACCCATCAAGTGCGATTGTTGGTCTTGGGGGGTATGCCACAGGCACCCACTCTGGGACTCACACACTTCATACGTTTTAATACCACCTCTGGCCGCCTTATTAGCAATAAATTGGTTGATTGAAAGCCAACCTTTCCATTGGAGAAGTGACTCGTCCAGGGCAATATTCTGGTCAAGGGCGTACATCGACTGGAATTTTGAGTTCAGAAGCGTAGTAATTGGCTCTATTTTGTGCAGTTTGGCTTCTGCTTGAGTGATATTATTCACTTGACACTCACTGTTCGAGTTAAGGTGAAGACATGTGCATAACAGTTCAAACCGCTTAAGATTCATGTGCGCGCGGAAACCGGGAGTGATGAAGATGTCCTGGTTTTTAGACCAGCAGGCTTACTCTCGAATCACAATTCCAATATCCAAGTCCAATGTCAATCCAAAAAACATCAAATGGCACTCTTGAATTCGATAGTAGCGCCCACATTGGAATTAAATTGCGTGGAAATTGAGTGAACTAAATGTCATTGAGATTGCGTTTCGAAGTTGTGAAACGGAACTCTTGACGCCGTTTTGACAGCTGCTTATTGCGTTGAGATTGTGTTATTATTGTTTATTGGCACAATAGCTAAAGAGTTACTTTTTTAGGATTGAGTTCTTTTATTTTATACAAAAAAAGTACTGCCCGTTTGGTGTTGCAAACTGTTATTCTCAAGGAAGCTTATAGGCAGGACCTACGAGTACGAGAAACGCGTAATTTGCGTCGGATTGCCCGGTACGCCGAAAAAGCCCTCGCTATGAGCGATAACGAATTTAAGGCGAACTATCGAGTTACCAAGGCTTTTTTCGAAGAATTGTGTAAAGAGCTAGAACCCTTGATGCCATTTCCTAAAAGAAAAAGCGATATCAATACGAAATACAAGGTAATTTTATTGTAATTTTGTATTGTTCACAATAATAAAACACGCAAGTTTGCCAAACTAAGAAGTGTTTCATTGGTTTACAGATACTAGTAGCGCTATCTTTCTTTGCGACTGGCAGCTACCAACGTCTAGTGGGAACTTCACTAGGTACTCCCATGTCACAACAGTCTGTATCCCGAGCTATAAGGGATGTGACAGCAGCATTAAACAGCCCCGGGATCCTACAAAAATACATAAAATTTCCCCAAACCCAACAAGAACGGGATAGTGTTAAAAGTAGGTTTTTATAGTGCATTTAAATTAAATTATTGTTTAATAATTTTTGTTCAAAATGTGTGTTGAGAATCAGTTGTTTCCAGATTTTATGAAAGAGTGATAGGATGTATAGACGGGACACATGTGGCCATAGTACGTCCTGCTGAAAATGAAGAAAGGTTTTTTAACCGTAAACATTTCCATTCCAGGAACGTATTAATAGTATGTACCCATTTTTAATATAAAAATAATATTCAATATATATAAATAAATAAATAAATATATACGGACAAATTACACAGATTGAGTTAGCCCCAAAGTAAGTTCGAGACTTGTGTTATGGGATGCTAACTCAACGATACTATATGTTATAACAAATACATATATAGATAAACATCTAAGACCCAGGCCAATCTGAAAAGATCATTTTCCATCTTGACCTGACCGGGGATCGAACCCGGGACCTTCGGTATGATAGTCCGGCGTGATGACCGTTGGGCCACGGAGGTCGTCAATAATATTATAAATATAGTACATAGTAATATAGTAATATATATGTCGTAGGATGATTTGATAAATCGAATCTTCGCGAAAATTCTAGGGGTTTTGCGAAAACGCGGATAATTAGACATAGGCGAAAAATTATCACATCTTACTGGACAAAATCAGGATTTTTGCGAAAATACTCGTCGTTCTAGTAAGATTTGATGTGCTCAACACTGATTGGCGACAATTTTGCTGGCTGACTTCTGATTGGTTCCTAGTTTGCCGATGATGAACTTCAAGTATTGTATCATAGAGTTATGAAGGTTTAGAATAGGTGAGAAAGGAAAATCACTAAATTGATTTTTATAAACTTTTTATTGAAAATTTTAGTATGTATGTTGTTTTCTACAGACAATAGGAGATCTCAGTCGTATTAAAAAAAACTGATCCAATTTTAGGGTGTAATCCATAATCAGTAAATTGGATGAAACTGGTTAGGTAAACAATTACCGTCTTATTCATAAAAAAGTTAACGAACGTTTTAGTTAAAATATGTTTTGTCTCGTTCTTTCAATTTCAAATATTGGAACGAGAGATAAGGACAAAACCTATTTTAACTAAAATGTTCGTTAACTTTTTTATGAATAAGAGGGTTAGTTTAATAGTGCAACAATGGAATTGATCAGTCTTGTGAATTAAAGTCTTGAGATAAAATCACTCTTTCATCAGCCTTCTCTTCTCTTATACAGCTAAACTTACGATATATTGAGGCAAAATTATTATAACATTCTGAGAATTTTCATTAATTAAAACCTGTTGTAAGTCTTCTTCATTTTCTAATTTTGACAATGTATCTCTAGGCAAATAAGTTGAAGACAGGCCAATTACAGGATCGTGACCAAACAAGGCTTTGTATGGTGAACGTCCTATTGTGCGATGATGCGAAGAATTTTTCTGGAACTGAACGAAATAGCATCCCAGTGACCATTCAGTTGAGTTATTGTCGGACATCCAGGAACGCAACATGTTCTCAACATCCTGATTGCACCTTTCTACCGAACCTAAAAAAGAGATAAATACTTTATTGCACATAAAAAAAAATACAAAACAACAGATAACAACAAAAGACAGTACAACATAGGTGGCCTTATTGCTAAGGTAGCAATCTCTACCAGGCAACCTTTGGGTGAAAGAAAAATGCATAGCGGTAAGCGGGATAGTGCAAAACTTGCAAACAAACCTTGACTTTGAGGATGTCGGGGACGTCCATTCACTATCTTGCATGCAGGCCACAATGTGATTAGCTCTTTTATTATGCTGGCAGTAAATTAGTTGCCATTATCACTCTGTAAAATCATTGGCGCACCCACTTCTAAGAATATTTTAAAAAAAGCCATGGCTACTTCAGTTGCTTTTTTACTGGTTAAAGGTCTGAGAAAGCAGAACTTAGTGAGGTGGTCTTGATAGTTTAAAATCCATTTGTAATTGTGGCTAGGAGTTGATTGGAGATCAATTAAATCTACCTGCCCACGTTTGTTAAAGTCTTGAAAAATTATGGGGCGTACAACAATTCCTGTTTTTGGGCAACTTTTTTTATTCAGACAGATCTTACACAAGTTGAGGAACAATATCATAATCGGTACCGGTATCACATATTGTTGCTTTAGGTTATATATCAGTTTGTCGCGTCCTCCATGCCCAGTTGATATGTGCGCCTGCAGAAGAATATCATAGTACATATCTGTTGAAGGTACTTGTACAACAGGAGAGTTAAGATCCTTTCTTCTCAGTATCTTCTGATACTGTTTTTCTTCACCTACACTCATCACGTCGTATTTTTTTGCATTTCTATACTGTTGTTGTGTTTTTGGTTGCTTAAGTACACTAACAGTGTTAAATTGTTCAATTGAATTTATAACAGCATTTACGCGTTCTTTAGTCCATTCTGGTTTAGTTGTACCGTCAACTCTATTATCGTAAAACTTTCTTAACTCGTAAAACTTTCTAACTTATAAAATTTGTCTTTATCGGATAACCTCCAAATTCTCCGATTCTGCTGAAGGTTGAACATCATTCTCTGTCGAATCTGTCATAATTATATGAAAACCAAACCTCCTATTCCGTTTTTTAGTTCAAGTCCAATTTTATAGTCCACTTTTAACACAATGACAAACAAAACACCGCTAAACCAATCTCGAAAGCATTGTTGTTGTTGAGTGGTTGACTAAGACTTTTATGATATATGACACTACATCCGTGTAGCACTTTTATTTACCACTTTATTTAAGTCCAAGTAGGTACACTATTTACGATAAAAAACAAAACACTTCTGCAATTTAACTCAGACACAAACGTAAACAAATAACGTGCGGCAACAAATGATTGACATTTAAGACGTCAACCAATCAGAGACGATCTCTTATTGAACGCGCTGACCGACCAATCAGCGTTCTTATTTCATAACAGCCAGCGTTTCGTTTCGCAATATTGCTATAGTAACGAGTATTTTCGCAAAAATCCTGACTTTGTCCAGTAAGATTTGATAATTTTTCGCCTATGTCTAATTATCCGCGTTTTCGCAAAACCCCTAGGATTTTCGCGAAGATTCGAAGTATCAAATTATCCTACGACATATATAAAAGAATAGAATATTATTCAATATTTTTGTGTATAGTATGACTAGTAGACTACATTATTCATTTTCATTACAGATTTGTGACTCTGAATTAAATATATTAAGTGTTGATGCATCATTTGGCGGAGCAACTCATGACAGTTTTATCTGGAACCAAAATCCAGTGAAAGACCACATGATTCAATTAATAAACTCTGGTGAATCTGCAATTTTACTTGGTATTTTTTTCTTACTTTTAATTTCGCATACATTTACCATAGTGACATTATTTCTTATAATCAAATTGTTTTTAGGAGATTCTGGATATGCACAAAGGGAGTACATGATGACGCCAATTGTGGATGCCGATGCTGGCTCTCCAGAGGAACATTATACAAAACTTCATGTAACAGCACGCAATACAGTTGAGCGCACTATTGGTGTGCTCAAAAATCGGTGGAGGTGTTTGTTGGGGCATAGGGTATTGCATTATCACCCTGATGTCGCAGCAAAAATCATAAATGCTTGCTGTGTACTCCATAATAAGTGTAACAGGGCACATTTATTTTTGGAGGAAGGTGAAAATTCTGTCAACACAAGGCCTAGAGCTGGATTTCACCTAGAATCTGCACCGCATGAAAGAGGTGGAACTTCTGTAGACCTCCAAAGAGGAATTGAGGCAAGAGCAAATCTTGTTCAACAATTGTGGTCAGCACATGTCCGTCAATAGATTATGTTGGGAACCCTAAGCTTTCATGCAATCTACTGAAGACACAACATGGATGCATGTCACTCTGACTCTATCAAGAACTAACTCTGAAACTATATTCCAAATTTTTTAAATAAAAAACCTTTTAATTTGTAAAATGTATATTTCTTATTTAAATTAATACCTAATAATTACTAATACATACATTTAATAATTATTATTTTTTTCTAACATTATGTATATTTAAATTATAAATTAATTAATGGAATGGTCCCGTCTCTCTCCTAGATAAACTGAGAGAAGCCGGACCATCTCCATTACAGCAGCAGCAATTTGGCTCAAGGCTTGTGCAGTCTGCGTCTCTGCTTCGACACGCCTCGACTCGATCTCCTCAAAGCGCCGGACTTGTGTGTCTAGAAATGAAACACGGCGACTCTGACGACTTTGTTGACCAAGGCGAGGTGCTCGGCGACTTGCTGAAAAAATAATGAACAATATTTTAGTCTTGTGTTTGCTCATGGATACGTTTTTATACCGTAAATGGCCAGTAAGGGTATTATTATTAATACAATGCTTACCAGACTGCACAAAACTTGCACCACCTTGCAGCTCGCTGTCCTCTACCCGCAGCCCTGACTCCATTACAGGAGACAATGGATTTTGTACTTGCTCTGTTTGGACTTCTTGTGTTTCAAGAACAAGTACATTTCCAATGTCTTCAGCAGCCTGTGCCTAGGCCTGTGACGTCGATGGTTGCTCCAGAATTGAGGGACTAGGCTGCAACTGCAAAGAACAATGGATGTCCAATTTAATAGCTTAATAGCAATATTGATCGTATTTGAGTGCAGAATGAATATTGATTAATCAACGAACGAATATACCATTAATATATTTGTTGTAATTCAATGTGATTAATATACTTACATTACTTTGTGGAAAGGGGTCTACAGCTAGCCCCCTACTGCCTGTGGCAAAGGAGTGGGGACCCATGACTGCCACCAACCTCTGCTCAAGTAGTGACAGCTCGGGCAGTATGTCACAGTCACAGCCACCCCCTGTGCGCCTCATTGACTGAGCCCGTTGCTGGCAGAGCTTCTTTAGGGCAGACTTCTTTTCAGCCCAGTACTAAGCCATGGAAAGCAAATGATTGTGATTTAATTATTAATAGGTATTAAAGATTAACATTGCTAAAATATGTATTTTATTGCTCGCTTACCTTGGCCCAAGCCTGCCCATCTTTTATTACCCCACCCAAGGCATTTGTGGTAGTAGCAAACTCTTGCCACTTCCGTCTTGTTTCTACTTTAGCCTGCTGCGTCCGTAGGAGGCCTCGTGCTATTCCTGGATTTCGCTCCAGGACTTCCACTAAGGCTTCCATTTGGTGTGAGGTTGGTCTGTTTGCCATTTCTACAACAATAGGCATATAATATTATTATTGTGCTGCATAAAATCACTAAGATGACTATCAATTAGTATTTGAAAATAAATAACATGAATTATTGTGCAGAAAAAACAAAGTGAAATAATTACCTTAATTTTAGCCGAGTAAACAACACGAAAATGTCGAGGACCCTTGGGTACATGAGCGCGACTACAAGCTTCATTTTTACTTTATCACACAAACTATGGAGCACCGTGCACTTAAACCACTTAAAATATTTCAAAAATCAAAAACTTTTTTAAGTACCATTGTTTTTGTGTAAACTTGGTCACGTTTTAAAATTTTATGCAAATGAAGCACAGAAACAAACTCATACAGCCATAAAAGTTTTTTGAAGTATTTAATTTGATAATTCTTATGTAAAACTAATATAATTAGCAAGAATTTTATTTTTATAATAAAAGAGACATTTTAGATAAATAATTTCACTAAAAATACTCTAATTTCATTGTTTTATTAGAAGTTTTCATTCATTCACTCGTTCAATATTAGATGTCACGTGTTGACGTAAGGTGGAACTGTAGCCAACTTCGTAACACAACGAAAATCTCGAAGCCAATCGAAACGCAATCTCAAGGACGATCCAATCGCAGTAACGATCATTTCAAGAGTAGCAAATTTAGGCAAGATTGGGATTGCATTGAAATTAAATTGAGATTGGAAGTAGTTTCGAGAGTAAGCCTGCTGATGTCTGGACTAAGTATTTATATTAAACTTGTGACTACCTTAGAGGAGATAAGGTGGGTCGCGATGACATATTGAAATAAATAATAAATTCTTAGGAATGCCTTCCTGTTTATGTTCCCAAGAAATGTTTTTTATTTATGTTAGATTTTTTTAGGAATCGTGAGTTTTGAATATTTTAAGTTACTAGAAAATGGGTGATTGACATACCATAACAAAGTACTGTTGCGTGTATTATACGCAACCATGTTAAATTTCACATATACTGCACTTACGTCTGTTGATTCGCACATTCATTACACATAATTGTTTATTTTAACGCTTTTTTTGTGGTAATTAACCAAACACATCGGTCTGTTTGTTTACATAATGTCAACTTGTCACCTTTGGACGTTTGACAGTGACGTTTGAGATGACATTTGGAAATGGCTCCTACACAGGTTGTGCCGCGGCGACGGACGTGTTGATAGAATGTTTTTTTATTTACTTGTTTTAAATATAAGTTTCCACTTATATTTTACTTTCTTTTCATTGTACTGGTTACAATTATCCTGATTCTAAGGGTAATCACCTTCTTGGGATAAATAACCCCTATTTATCCCAGTAAAACAATAACACTTCATGTAAGCAAGGAGGATTGCCGACCACCATTTGATGAGAGACCACATGGCCCTAGCTGTTTTCAAATCAACAATCCAGGACCTCCAGCTGTTCCTACATTCCTGGGTTTGATGAAGTGATACCATTTACTGGAAGAAAAGAAAGGACCTAAATGGGATTTACCAAGTAACATTCATTTTATATCTATAACTTAAACTCCAGAATTTATTTTAATGCAGAGACTTTGCCTAATATGATTTACTTCTAGTTTTATTATCTAGAGAGGACGCTCTCAATCTTTGTTAAAAGGTAGGTTTTGTAACAACATTAAGACAAAGGACATATTTCTATGTCAGGTGTTTTCATAGGTTATGATAATTAAGACATTAGTCCTAATTAGTTTGCTTTAAGAATCATGTAAGAAAAGAAAGGATATGTTAAAACACTCCTATAGAAAGAATTAGTATTAAGGAATAAGCATATTTAACTACTAGAAAGTGAGTTTACCAAATATGTATATTTTCGTTTAATAATATAACATGATAAATTAGAAATTAACTTGTTTAATTGATTTCAACTAATAGTTGATGGCGCCCTTGGTTAGAATTGAAACACAACATACATCTGGTCTCTTTCTTCAAGTGTAACATTCCACAGAGCGACAAGAACTCATCGACCCTCTCCAAAGAGTCTCCCACGTAACGCACCACTGAGTTGGCTGTGCGTTTGTCCACCGGTGGCAGGCAGTGTTGTACACTCCTGTCCTATAGTGGGTAATAGTACATACCTTGTTATGCTCCTTATTGGAAAAACTGAGAGCATTTTTTTTTGTTACCGAATCTATATTTGCGTTTGCTTCGCTTCTCCGTAGCAGATAACCTCTTCAGTTTATTTTTATAATGTTTGTCGTTGACCTTCCACAAACACTCCTATTTAGCAATAAATTCCACCAATAACTCGCGTCCGGTAGCCATTTCGGACAAAAACAAAACAGAACCACTACGGCTCGTTCGACGTTTCGGCGCGGAATAAAAGAAAAATGGATGTGGGTATGCACATTCACGATAGGCTGACCTATTTGTGTTGAAAAAAATGAATTCTGACTCTGAAGAAGAAACTTAATTCTTACTGCGGCTACAATTTGTTGCCATATACTCACCGAAAAACAAGAAAGAAACCAATGGATGAAAGTCAAAAAAACTCACGTCAATTTGGTAAATGAGTAATCGCTAGAACCAAGTATCTGGAGAAACTATGTAAGGATGGACGAAACGACATATTTCAAGCTTTTGAAACATATAACTCCATACATATCGAGCATTGAACATGTGTAACAATATTTGTTCTGAAAATGATAGTGTAGATATTTTTAACACAAAACCTAAAAAATTAAGGCGTTTAGTGGAGGGCAAATTTTTCAATTCCCAACCCTAATCATACTTTTATTTCACTTGTCTAGTGCAATATTTTTCATGTGTCTTTTTGTTATGTATATATATTCTTATCTACTCTGAATAAAACTCGTAGATTTATGTTTACAAACCCCTTTTATAATACATGGATCATATTTCTACACTTTATACATGGAAACACAATAGATCACATAAACATTATGTAAAGCTACGCGCACTAAACAACCATCACAACCCATCGCTGATGCAGTCTACCACAGACTACTCAAGACTGAAAGGCTTCATGCTTCATCTTGACAGGGCATTCTTTTTTTCAAATATTCAGTCAGCTAACACGGCCGTTCCTGACAGCTGAACGTCCTCGTCAGCTTGATCTCCACTAGGTGAAATTAGGTCCTTCTGAGTATGAGAGAAGATCAATATTAATCATCATCCATAGGCAAGGATCCAATGGTCCAATATTTATCATTCTCAAATTGGTCATTTTAGATCAAAAAGAAAACATTAAGAGTCGTTATGACTGTAAATTGTTAAACATCGACTTTTAACATTTGCATTTAAACTTATTTCAATTCAAAGGAAAAGCTCTAAATGCTAATTCTGTTATCAATTGGGACAAGACCAGAATATTGAACACACAACAGACAAGGGACAAAAAATCACAATAACATTCTGGCAAGAAAATTGCATTAGCATTCTGGAAAGTAAATCATATTAGCATGCTGAAAAGTAAACAGCATTAAAATTCCAGAAAGATAATCGCATTAGCATGCTGAAAAGTAAATAACATTAACATCCCAGAAATAAAATCATTAGCATGCTGAAAAGGAAATAGCATTAACATTCTAGATCGAAAATCTTATTAGCATGCTGAAAAGTAATCATCATTAACATTCAGAAAATAAAATCATTAGCATGCTAAAAAGGAAATAGCATGAACACTCCACAAACAAAATCGTATTAGCATGATGGAAAGTAAATAGCATTAACAATCTAGATAGAAAAACGTATTAGCATGCTGAAAAGGATAGATCATTAACATTCTAGATGAAAATCATATTAGCATACTGAAAAGTATAAAGCATTAACATTTCAGAAATAAAATCGTATTAGCATGCTAAAAAGGAAATATAACATCAGCATTGACGGAGATACGGATATCAACTGTCAACGGCAATGTTATGACAATAATACAAACAGTTAATAAATAGCTGAAAGGAAATAACATAAGCATTGACGATTCAATATCTCAACGGTAATGTTATGAAATTAATAGAGGCAGTTAATAAATAGCTGAAAGAAAATAACATTAGCATTGACAATTTTATATGTCAACGACAATGTTATGACAACATTAGAACAGAAAATCAAATAGTGCCACCATGTCAGGGCAGCGGCCACAAGGTCGAGGCCAATGACCACATTGTCGGGGCAACGGCTACGATGTCGGAGCCAATGGGTGCCACAGTGTCGGGGCAATGACCGTAGTGTCGGGGTCAACGGCCACATTGTCGGGGCCAACAGCTGCTTCCGCCCTTGTGTCTTCAGCAGCTGCGGGTGCCACATTGTCGGGGCAATTACCACATTGTCGGGGTCAACGGCCACACTGTCGGGGCCAAGAGCCACCTCCGCCCATGTGTCTTCAGCAGCTCTCTCAGGTCAGCCGGCCAACAGATCGATCTCGCACAGGTACCTCTATAAAGGGACCAATAAATGCTTCAGACTTTTCGTCTTCAGCAACTACGAATGCCACATTGTCGGGGCAACGACCACATTGTCGGGGTCAACGGCTACATTGTCGGAGCCACGGCTACATTGTCGGAGCCAACAGGTGCCACAAGGTCGGGGCAATGACCACATTGTCGGGGTCAACGGCCACATTGTCGGGGCCACGGCCACATTGTCGGGGCCAATAACTGCTTCTGCACCATGTGTTCAGCAGCTGCCTCTGGTCAGTTCATCTCGTAGGAGCCAGCCAACAAATCGATCGTGTACCGATGATGTGGCGGCGCGCGCATGACCTTGTAGGAGCCACGCATCCCAGGGTACATCTTCCCAGTGCTTTGGGAACCTTTACTGACTAAAACAAAACTGTCAACAGAAAAAGTACATAGTTAAGGTTAGCAACACGTCATTGTTGTCGACACAACGACGACGATCAGAAGCTCCGGCGCTCTCTCTCTTCTCAAAAATCAGCGATACCTCTGTCAAGAGATACATTATCCAAATCTTAAAACTGAAATAGTTTTCTCAATGCCCACCAAACTCAATATACTCAAATAACTCAAATCATTCCTTATTTTTATTGAGACATTGTGCAAGTGCTAAGAGAGTCATCTACTAATTAGTTACATTGCATTTCATAGAGCGAGACGTTGTGTTTTCCCTCAATTTCCAAGAAGTTAAGGATAGGAGCCTTTTCTCGGTTCTTTCCCGGCGTACAAATACGCCTTGCATTGCAACGTACTCATAAAAGTAGCTCACCATCCCCAAAAACTGGAGAACTTACCGATATTCGTTTGTTTTGTAATTTCATGGATGCCCCACGGCTTTCATGTTCTTACCACTCGGCCTTACTGACCTCTATCAGACCAAATATTGCTCAGCCAGTTACCAAAAACTAAAACTAGTCTAGCGATTAGTTGTAATCGCCGCATCAAGCCATACGTTGTATAGCGCTAAGACGAACAAACAGGATTGTTGATAGTTTGTGCACTTTTGTTTTAATTAAACGGACAAAACTTCAGTTAATCATTTCGATTGAAATATTGCATTGGTAGATAACTAATCGACAATATTAAACTATGAGACAAACGTATGTACTGCTAAACGTCACGTCGTGAATTTATTTCAATTAATAAGGTTTGAAAGCCCAAAAATAAATTTCAGAATAGTTTTACATGAAACCTAATAAAAAGATCTTTTAAATCAATATGAAAAGGTGTGAAAAATTGAACACCGCAATCTACTGACAACTTTGTAAATTAATCCGCCAAAACAACATTATTAAGTTCAAATTTGTCCATAATGATCAGTCATCACTAATGATCACCCAATCGTTCAACCACGTCTTAGCATTACAATGTTAGCAATCTACCTCTGCACACAAACAAATCACATTTAAACCTTCGTTTGAAATGTAATAATGTTTCGATCTTACTTGAATCAAAGAAGATAGTACACCAACAATCCTGTTCGTACCGTCAACGAACATCATCACGAAGTTCCTTTATGACTTCGTATGACTCCTGTACCGACACAGAACAAACGCTGGTGGTGGTGGCGTGTAGCTTCCAGCGCAAGGTTGTGATGGTAAATTCAAAATCAAACGCATTTTACGGGTCTCGTCATGTGATAATCCAACCACAACTATTGCAAAACTTATTTGTATGCAACTATGCATACTACGCACAAATTGATTTTCATAATAAGTAAGTTGTCAATCTCAACTCAACTCACTAACCAACATTTATATTTTTTTTTATTTCAAATCAAATAACATGAAAAGTGCGCTATAAAATTCAAACTAATAAAAACCATGGAAAAAATAAGAACATCGTTCAACGTAAAACCAATTCTTAAAAAACAATTGAATCGCGATGGTCACGATATTTCAAATATTTAAGAAAAACAAAACACGTTCCATTTTCCAAGGAAAAAATGATCCGTGATTTGGCGCGGTTTTAATATGAATGATTCGAATCCCACTTCTGATCTTATCTACTCTGAATAAAACTCGTAGATTTATGTTTACAAACCCCTTTTATAATACATGGATCATATTTCTACACTTTATACATGGAAACACAATAGATCACATAAACATTATGTAAAGCTACGCGCACTAAACAACCATCACAACCCATCGCTGATGCAGTCTACCACAGACTACTCAAGACTGAAAGGCTTCATGCTTCATCTTGACAGGGCATTCTTTTTTTCAAATATTCAGTCAGCTAACAATATATTAATTAGTACTGCTATTAATTGTAGTTTAATACCTTTTCTTATATTCTTACCTATCAGCGAGAACAATGTAATTGGCTATCTAGCAATCATATATGTATAATAATATTTATAGATATTCCAAAGCTGTAATGTTCTCCAAATAAAATAAAATAAATAAAATAATAAATAAATAAATATTGCTAAACTGGATACTAATATGAGATAAGCTATAAGTCCTCATGAGAGATTGACTGCCACTCTTCGTTTCTTAGCATTGGGAATGACTTACGAAGAATAAAATTTCCAACTGCGTCCACCGCGTCTAGGAGTCATCATTCCAGAAACATGTAAAGCAATACTCAGTATATTAAAGGATTACATGAAGGTACTAATATCTATACTATTCAATAGCTGTTAGCGCACACCATATGCCATTAAATCTATAGAATTATTGATGTGCATGAACGATTGGTTAGTTGCATCTCATCTGTAATAAATATTTTAATGATCAATCAATCATGCACACTTTAGGGATACGACTGTTTGGTGAGGGAAACCACTGAATTAGTACTAATTTTTTTATTTTACATAAACACGATACAATGATCTGACCAAGTAGGTCCCCGGACGACGACTACCCGCTATCGTGCAGGGGACCAGGCGGCAAGCTAGAAATGCCGCGTCAGCAGCGTTCCCTACACTCATCCCCCCTTTTATAAAAAAAATAAGGAAAAATAACAAAAACTGATGTAACATTTTTATGCGTACATTAAACATAGATAAGTACAAAGTACTCTCATTCAAGTAAGGCACAATCGACGCGTCGTCGAAACGTCGGTCGTCAGCGCATTCCTGCGCCGTGAGCCGTGACCTAGAATCGGCTGGAGCGCTTAAATGTTGCATCTACTAAGATGTTTTACAATTACAATTTAATATTGAACAAACAAGAATGATACGGCCCCTTTTTGGGGGTAACCGCAGTAACTTACTAATATCTCCAGCTACCCTGAAGCAGCAAGACTGGTGAAAGTACTCACCAAGGATAGAAGCAGCCAACTAGGTAGCATTAGGAAGGATAAAGTTCTAATCACTAACCCAAAAGAAATCTTAGAGAACATGATGGACACGCATTTTCCTGAATGCGTCGATGAAGAAATGACCACGGTGACCTACTCCGGAGGTGCTACAGCGGTCATAACAAGAGAATGGATAGAATGGAGTGTGGAGTCCTTCCAACCCTACAAATCACCTGGGCCGGACGGGATTATCCCGAAAATGCTCCAAATAGCACTGAAGTATATTATAGAAGACCTACTGAAACTGTTTTCAAGCAGTATCGGTACCAACTACATACCAAAACGTTGGAGAGAGGTAAGAGCAGTCTTCATTTCAAAGCCGGGAAAAAGCTCGTACCAAGAAATGAAATCTTTCAGGTGCTTAAGCCGGAAAGGCTTATTTATGTTAAAGACAATAGAGAAAATTTTAGACAAACAAATAAGAACTGAAATAGAAAAGACCTCAAATCCACTACATGGAAATCAACATGCATATATGTAGGGCAAATCTACAGAGACTGCCCTCCATAGCATAGTGACACGGATTCAGAGATCAATTAGCGAATCGGAATATGCCCTTGGGTGTTTCTTCGATGTGGAAGGAGCATTCGATAAAGCAACCCCGGAATCAATAGAACAAGCTCTTGAACGAGAGGGTATAGACAAACAGATTTCAGGATGGATAAAAACATGCTGAAACATAGATCAATCACTGCGGAGCTAGCAAACACCACACATACAATAAGAGCAAAGAGGGGTTTCCCACAAGGTGGTTGTCTTTCGCCCCTCCTGTGGTGTCTGCTTATAGATGAACTTATCCAAAAACTAAACAAACTGCACATATACACACAAGTATATTCAGACGACGGTGCACTTCTAGTATCAGGAAAAGTTCTTAGTGTCATAAGAGATATTATGAATAGAGGATTAAAAGTAACCCTAGAATGGTGTAGAAGCAAGGGACTAAACTTGAATCCAAATAAAACCAAGCTCGTTTTATTTACCACCAAAAGGAACAAGTCGTTACCTGCTCCTATCCAAATCAATAACACCAATCTAGAGATGGTAAGAGAAATCAAGTATCTGGGTGTTATCATAGACGACACACTTACCTTTCAAGTCTCACATCGTGGACACTTGCGCAAAGGCGAAAGTGGCCATGATGCAGTGCCGAAGAGCGATAGGAAGAACCTGGGGAATGAAACCCGAAATATTCATATGGGTATACAAGGCAATAATAATGCCAAGAATTCTTCACGGTGCCATAGTGTGGTGGCATAAAGCTGCTCAAAGTACCAACAAAAGGGAACTAGACAAGGTCCAAAGACTGGCTGGACTGATGGTATCGGGGGTGATGAAATCAACCCCGACGGCGTCACTAGAAATGGCCCTCGGTCTAAATCCATTGGACATAGAAATAAAAAGGAGGGCAACAGAGCAATGGTTTCGACTAAAAAGCCATAAACTCTGGAAAGGGATACACACAGACAAAGGTCACGTGGAAATAGAACGCGAATATATAGGTAACCTGTCAATGATCCTAGCAAATAATGATCTCATCAGGAAAGCAAGGATCTTTGACAAAAAGTACAAGATACACATAGGTACCAGAGAAGACTGGAAAGTCGCAGATGAGGCGGGCATTGTCACGACAACCTGTTTCACTGATGGCTCCAGGAAAGAATCTACAAAGCTATCTGGCTCCGGTATACTGATCACACATCAGGACGGTACAGAATATGAAAGAACCGTAAAATTGGGTAAATACGCTAGCGTGTTTCAAGGAGAAATAAACGCAATCCTGGAGTGTGTGAACACTATAAGCGAATGGCCCGACAATACGGAAAAAGTCATCATATACAGTGACAGCCAAGCAGCGCTAAAAGCACTAGATAAAGAAGAAACAACGTCGGCGTTAGTTAAAGAATGCAAGGATGCTCTGAACAGGCTGGCCAACAATACTGCGGTCACTGTGGCCTGGGTTCCAGGTCATAGAGGCATAACTGGCAATGAAAGAGCAGACGAACTTGCTAGGAAAGGAGCAGATGAAACCTTCATGGGACCTGAACCCAGACTTCCCATAGCCTATGGGATAACGAAAGGCGTCATCAAGCATAGAATGAAAGTAGAATCCAATAGAAGATGGAGAAGAACTAGAAGTCTAAGACAATCTAAAATCTTCATCAAAGCAGCAGACCAAAAGAAATCAAAACACCTGCTCAAATTGAGCAGGAAGAACATTAGAATCATTATAGGAATCCTCACAGGACACTGTCAACTGAACAGACACTTGACAGTGATTAAGCAAATGGACGATCCCATTTGTCCCAGCTGCCTGGAAGAAGAGGAAACTAGCTTTCACTTAATAGCAGAATGTCCTGCATTTGCCGCTGCAAGGAGAGAAGTATTGGGCTCAGACGTCCTATCTGAGGATGATCTGAGCAACATTACAATAGGGCAGATGTTAAAATTCTGCAAAGTAACAGGTAGATTTAATGGGTCGCCACCAACGTGAGTTACCAGGTAACTCAAAACCCTATACGGGTCTCGGGGAATTGGGTGAAATGGTCCCAGCATAAGTGGACTGATCACCCGTCTGGTGCTCGCGCTGGCGTCCCCACATAGTAAATAAATAATAAAAAAACTTACTAATATTGTATAACTAGTAAGTTGTATTTTTATAATTTATATAATAATAATAAAAATGTACTGAATTATGAATTTGGTTTTATTTTTACACTGGGTTAAATCGACTGTCCTGGATAACATTGGCGGTTGAATGACGATATCTGATACTTGTTGAAGCGCGTCTCGTCCTAGTTTCGATATAACTAGTTGGTACTTACAATCATCGCCTTGTTTTTGAGGCGTTATAGTGGCCTCAAATTGCGCGAACCATAAACGTGGTAACTCCGCCCAAAATTCAGGAATGCGTGACGCAATAGTAATTGTGGATAAGTTCAATCCTTCTTCTTTTTGCGGCGTCATTTTAGAACCAGCAGGGGGTAGCGCCAAGGGGTTCATCTTCACGGGAACAAAACAGCTATCTAACCGGCCTAAGTCCTCAACGTAGGCCGGGAGTCGCCGGCGGGGACACGTGTTGCGCACTCACTATCACGTTGCAAATCCACCAAAAAAAAAAGATTTTGAAGCCACAATTAATTTACACACACACAATTTATTTTAAGCCACAATTATTTTTACATACAAATCACGTCGGGGTCACCAATTTAGGGATACGACTGTTTGGTGACGGAAACCACTGAATTAGTACTAAGTTCTTTATTTTAAATAAACACGATACATTGATCTGACCAAATAGGCCCCCGGACGACCACTGCCCACTCCCGCGCAGTCCCCTGCGCGGGAGCGGGCAGTCGTCGTCTGGCGGCAAGCTAGAAATGCCGCGTCAGCAGCGTTCCCTACAACACCAAGGATTCTATAGTGTTGCTGCAAAAGGCGATAGTTTGCTAAAGTGACGATATTTTCGATACTATCGATTGAAATCAATAGTATCGATACTGTCGGTACAATTACTATCGAATCGACGCGTTTCGATGGTTTTGAATAAGTAACTATCGGCGTATATTCTTCATACCTACTGTTCAGGATTCGCGTGGAGGCCGCCGAGTGGGAATTTTCTGAAAAGAAAAATTGCCTGGTGCTGCTGGTTGACTATATTTTGTTTTTGTTTTTTAATGACCCTTACATTAAATATGGTTCAATACGAAAATATATATGAGAGCGCTCTAGCTGGCCGTGGCTCCAGTGAAGCGAGAATGCCTCTTCCAATCCTGGTTTCTTGTCTTGAGTTGTCAGCTGTCAAAACTAGACGTTGACATAACTGCTGCTTTTAAATTATCTTTAACACTTACTTTCGAAACTATCGATAGTATCGATGCTAGCGACACGATGCTTTCGTTAGTAATCGTAACGATATTATCAATGTTTATCAATAGTGCTTATTTTTAATAATCGATACTATCGAAAATTAAAGTTTAACTGATTTTTTTTTATAGTTTAACTGATTTTCGAGTTCACGATAGTATCACTGTGGCCGCCTGTGCTAGCAGCCACTCTTCAGAAGATACTCAGGTGCAGGTGAGGAGACTGGATCTTGATTTAAACGATGTTTTTGATGATAAACATTTACTTTGTCATGTAAACAAATTATAAACCGCCAGGAACTTGGCTTTGAATGACGAACTTTAATAGATTTAACAATATAAAAGAATTGAATGTGGGGTGGCAACATTGAGTGAGAGAGATAGAAAGCTAGTGTATTATTGTATATGAAAGAGACGGAAGAAGTGACAGTAAGAAAGGGATGCGTTAGTAAGTTAGAGAGAGAGAGAGGAGAGTATTAGAAGATGGAGGATTGTGTTAAGACGAAAGAAAGACGTGTAATAATTTTAAAGACGATAGAATAGATTTGCTGAGTTGTAATTGTAACGAAGATAGAAAATAAAAGAAGTTTTGGAACCACGAGCATTTCATTTAGAAAATATCACCACAGTTTGGGGGCTCGTCCGGGATACGCCAAAGAAAGAAGAAAGACGATACGACGCACGACGCGGCACGTGGTTTTATAGGTTGTGATATTTTCGGAATACCAAGATGCCAAGAGATGAAGACGGTGCAGGCGCAGCTTCTGCAAAAGAAAGTAGTGACCTCCTGGCGCGTCATCTGCTACAGTTCGCGGAGGACACTATCCCGAAATTTAGCGGCCAAGGAACATATTGGGAAAATACAGGAAGAGAATTCTAAAAATTTTAACAGAAAAAGGAAAGAAAGTAATAAGTATAAAGAAGGAGATAGAGTTGCAATTAAAAGAACACAGTTTGGTACCGGATTGAAGTTAAAAGAGAAATTTTTAGGGCCTTACATGGTGACTAAGGTGAAAAGAAACGATAGATATGATGTCTGTAAAATAGATGAGTCTAGAGAAGGACCTAACAAGACATCCACATCTGCAGATTATATGAAGCCATGGCCAGAGTTCTTGGAAGGCCTGGGAGAGTAGCGTCCGCCGGTACCTGGGGTATGCATTAGACCTATGACTGTGGGTTTGTTTAGGAATATTTAATATTTTTCTCGTTTAAATTTTAAACTTAAAAGTATGTAAAACTTATATTTTATTTTAGAGAGAATGTCTCAAGTGGTGCTGTGTCATCAATTTTCTTTCTGTGTTTGTGGTATACTATATAGAATTAACCGACGCCAAGACTTGTTCGTAGGACTAACACAGGAAAGCCCATCCTGTTATCTGTTTTTGCTAACATTTTGCTAATGTTGTTAACCATGTTGTATATGAACATTATGTTCATTTTGTTTATTATTACGTAACTACTTTAAGAAATATCTTAGTAACGTTTATTTCAGAAACCTTACTTAAGAGAATATGTTTCATTTCATGTTTGTTTTCTTTAAATTAATATTTTGGATGTTTACTATCTCTAGTTAAAAATGTCTTTGTAATGTTTAATTTATTAAACTTTATTTAAGGGGATAAGTCTCATGTGTCAAACATTAGCGTTTTCGTTTAAGTTAATATTTTTGTATAAGTTTAACTGTACTTAGGCACTGAGTTGATAAGTTCTATTTTTGTATAAATTTAACTATACTTGGTATGTAGAAGTGTGTGGCTGAGGGCATCCACATGCAGGACGGCCGAATGTGGGGTGGCAACATTGAGTGAGAGAGATAGAAAGCTAGTGTATTATTGTATATGAAAGAGACGGAAGAAGTGACAGTAAGAAAGGGATGCGTTAGTAAGTTAGAGAGAGAGAGAGGAGAGTATTAGAAGATGGAGGATTGTGTTAAGACGAAAGAAAGACGTGTAATAATTTTAAAGACGATAGAATAGATTTGCTGAGTTGTAATTGTAACGAAGATAGAAAATAAAAGAAGTTTTGGAACCACGAGCATTTCATTTAGAAAATATCACCACATGAATATAAAATAGCGGACGATCGTCGTCGTTGGTAAGATTTTGGTAGTTAATGATTCAAATTTGATTATTCATCGCACTGACAAGTGTCAGTGCGCGTATGTTCCGATGAACGCAACGTAGAATTGATTGTGCGTGAACATCCTCCCGCGCGTTGAAGATCCCATGGGATTATTCAAACTATTGGGAGAGGGCGCTTCGTCTTGATATCGCCGTCTGCTCCGGGATACGTCTTCATCACACGTCCAAACAGCCATAAGAGCGGAGGTTGCGACTTCTCCCGCACCAGCACCAGTGTTTCCTCTTCTAGAGTTGCGGTGGAACTACTCCACTTGGTTTTCTGTTGGAGCAGGGAAATATATTCCAGATTAAAACGCTGCCAAAAGTGTTGCTGGATGCATTGGACTCGACGGTAGCGCTCGAGCCGAGGGATGTTAGCGTTAATCATCTGTGGCGATGGAACTGACGTGAGTGGTCGCCCGATCAAAAAGTGAGAGGGGGTAAAGACAGTGAGGTCGCATGGATCAGTGGACAGAGGAGTGAGAGGACGCGAATTGAGTACTGCTTCAATTGAGGATAGACACGTAGCGATTTCCTCGTATGTAAAATGGGTTTGATTTAAAAGTTTTTTCAAAATAGATTTTGTACTACGTGACCAGACCGGTGAAAATTCAAATTTGATGCCTTCATGTATCATATAAGAGGAGATATTTTCATTCTCCTTGTGTAAGAATACCTGTAATTCGTTACAAGCGCCCACGAAATTAGTCCCGTTGTCGGATAGAATACTCTGCGGATTGCCTCGACTTGAAATAAACAGAGTCATGGCTGCGAGGTAACCCTCCTGTGTGAGGTCTGCAACGAGCTCTATATGGACTGCCTGCACTGCAAGACAGACGAAGATACAGAGGTAAGATTCAATAAGTTTGCAGCCCTTACCCTTTCGGTCTGCAATCAGCACTGGTCCGTAGTCGACACTAAAATTGAGGAAGAGGAATAGAGAGGTTCTAAAAAGAGCGAGTTGACCTATTATGGATTGTACATTTGCAGCTTTATTAGGCTGAAAACGAAACAATATTTTAGTTAGGTGATGTGTACTACATAGCAAAATTGGGTGCTTGATATTGAAGTCGTAAGGCGAATTATCAAGCCTTCCGCCCACTCGGATGAGTTTATTATCTTTCAAAAATGGAGTAAAAGAAATTAACCTATTGTTTTTTGTAAATAATTTTCCTGAATTTAAGATTTTAAACTCGGTAGGAAACATTTCCATCTGAGCGCTATGTAATATACATTTCAAAGAATTATCTAACTCCTGTACAGTTAGAGGACCTTTTATTTTGTTATTTTTATTTTTTAAATTGTAAATAAATCTTTGTAAATAGGCTATAATTTTTTGTAATTTAGATAGGTTATAATATTTTTGAATTAAATTTTTTATTGAAGTATTTTGATCGTTTTCAATATTGTTGTCAGTGAAATGACACACAACTTCAGGTAAATCTGATTTAGTATTAGGAAATTTAGACCATTGATTTCAAAAAGGAAGGTCCCGTCCACCATAAGGAGCAATTTTGAAGCAAATCGACCTTAGAGTCGCGAGACACAATATCGCCTGGGTTTTCCGACGATGGCACATAACTCCATGTACAATCAGACGTACTTTCTTGAATTTCATTTACTCTATTAGAAACAAATGATTTTTCACATGCACACTCCTCAAGGGATTGATCATGCTGTGAAGATACAGTGTCCAGTGTAAGATCTGGATTAGTTTTAGTAAAAAAAGAATTGCAGAAATTTGAAGAATATGAGTTACGAATATGAGGTATGGGACCGGAAACAATCCACCCTAATTTCGTTTCATAAAGATTTGGTTGATTTTTTCCAAACTTAATTTGTGACTGACCTAAAACCTGCCAAAATATTTCAGCTCCGACTAAAATATCAATAGCCGAAGGAATATAAAAGGTTGGGTCAGCTAACTGTATTCCTACGGGAAGCGAAATATCACGAATGTCGACCGGTGAAGCCGGCAAAAGCTTTGTTATTTCCGGTAGCACTGAACACCCAATATCAACCTTATAGTCACTATGCAAAGACTGAAGCGTAATGTTACAAGATTGTGTACTGAAAGAAGTCTGATTGTTGATACCTGTGACTGTGGAGGTAGTGCCATGTCGCGACAAACCCAGTCGATCGCAAATATTTTCAGTAATAAAATTGGCGGTGCTACCGTTATCCAGTAAGACGCGGACGCGGAGCTGCTTACCGTCATGGCTCACCGCTCGCATCCAAGCTGTGGAAAGTAAAAACACACTAGCTTCTATATTTGCAGATAAAGCAACGCTATCTGGTGTGTTTTGAAGAGTAGACTCAGTAGGTTCAAAATGTAACAACGTGTTATGCTTATTATTACAATACTTACAGTGCGAAAGTTTGCATACCTGTTCAGAATGACCTGAACGTAAACAATTTAAGCACACCTTGAATTCTGTAGCTTTTTGAATACGTGTTTCAATTGGAAGACTTCTAAATTTGTCACAAATGTAAAGAAAATGATCCTTTGTGCACATTGGACATAAAAAGTTAGATTTGAAGTTTGTATTTGATTTGTAGTTTGTGTTTGGTAGATTTGTATTTGATTGATTTGTGTTTGATTTATTTGTGTTTGTAGCAACAATAAAACTTTTAAATTTTTGTGTATTGTTTATGTTTTGTTTGTTTGTAATATTTGATTGTTGTGTAATATTTTGTGGATTATTTTCAATTGTTTCGAGTAAGTCAACTCTGTTACTAACAAATGTACTAAACTGTGTCATAGTGGGAGATGAGGTGAGGGTGTTGCGATACTCTTCCCATTTCATGTTTGAAGTAGGATCCAATTTAGTGGATAACATGTATATGAGAAGCGTATCCCAATGCTCTGTGGGTTCATTTAATGTCTTTAATGCACGGATATTTTTATTACAAACGTCAATAAGACGTCTCAACGATTTACTTGACTCCGTAGTTATGCATTCGACGTTAAATAAAGCCTGAACATGATTGTTCACGAGTAAACGACTGTTATTGTACCTATTACATAACAAATTCCACGCAGACTGATAGTTCTTACTAGTAAAATCAAGATTTTTAATTATTTCGGCTGCGGTACCCTTTAACGAAGCGCGTAGGTAATGGAATTTGTTAATGTCGTCAATACTGTCGTTATCGTTAATTAATGATAGGAAAGTGTCTCTGAACTCGAGCCAGGTCTGATATGCACCATCGAATTTTGGTAAATCGATTTTAGGCAAGCGTACAAAATTATTAAATCTGGTACCACCTGGTATTGAGTCCGCTGAGCTCGCTACACCACCTGCACAGTCGAGGAACCTGTCGCCAGCGGCGGCGGCGGCGGCGGCGGCGCCGGCACCCAGCAGAAACCGCGCGCGAGACGCGAGGTTGTAGTACTCGTCCTCAAATTGGGCTCGCGCAGAGTATGCCTCCGCCGGGGTCTCGGATAACATCTCGACCTCGGTCTGTAAATCGTCATAAGTGGCATATAAAGCATCAAATTTGGACAATCGACTTTCCAATTCTATGCGAAGGAGGTCAGTTAATGATTTTGAGTCGTTAAATTTGGCTATGTAATTGCTAAAAATAGTCAATTTACCTTTCATAGCACTGATCTTTCTTTGTAATTTAACTTCCTCCGTAGACTGTTTAACGACACTAGCTGATGTCTAAGGCATAGTGAAAAATGTATGTATGTATATATGTAATAATTGAAAAGAAAAGGGTAAAATGTATAGAAAAAAATGTCAGTGAAGATTTCAATGCTAAATAAACAAAAGCTAAGCTTACGTAATATTAATAGATTTATACTGATGTGATAATGCAAGCAGGTAGCGGGGACTCAATGACCTTGACCGTACGACGGCAGTCAGCTGAGCGGGATAGACTTTGCCTACTTGAATCAAATCAGTGATACGGATGCAATAATTACGTATGCACGTCGTGCCTTGCTATTTAAACATACGAGTGAAATTAACTAGTGCTATTTCAATGAAGCGAAAAGTGGATTTTGGTGAAAGTGAAGTGAAAAATTGTGATAGATTTAGAAAAAAGATAGGAATAAGGAAACCAATCACTTTGTGATTGGAACGAACTCACTCAGATCGTCTTATCCTTAACCAAAAGATGATTTTCACTGCAATCCGACGACGACGCGTAGTTGTGGACTTTGATCTCCGCCCGTTGTAGGTAGTTCGCCAAGCTGCTTAGTCCCAAAAAGGCAGTCTTCTGTGTAGTTTTAGGCGCTGATTTTGTTAAGGACGAAGGACCAAACTTTGTGGCCGCCTGTGCTAGCAGCCACTCTTCAGAAGATACTCAGGTGCAGGTGAGGAGACTGGATCTTGATTTAAACGATGTTTTTGATGATAAACATTTACTTTGTCATGTAAACAAATTATAAACCGCCAGGAACTTGGCTTTGAATGACGAACTTTAATAGATTTAACAATATAAAAGAATTGAATATAAAATAGCGGACGATCGTCGTCGTTGGTAAGATTTTGGTAGTTAATGATTCAAATTTGATTATTCATCGCACTGACAAGTGTCAGTGCGCGTATGTTCCGATGAACGCAACGTAGAATTGATTGTGCGTGAACAATCACGATACTATCGATAGACTATTACTATCGCAACAATACTGGTTTCTTACGACGCAGAGATGGGTTTAAGCCGGGAAGTGGTAAATCCATCTATTGATGGGTAAACTCCGGGCAAAAATCTTTTATTCTCATTTGTTCCCAGACGTAAACCCATCTCTGGACGTGCGTGATTGATAACAGGTGTGTAATATAAAACTTTAGACAACAGTCAAGTTGATTCTTTAATGAAAATATCTCCAACTTTCATGCTCTACATTTACATAGTAATTTTACATTAAAAACATAATTATTCAGTTATTTTAGTTACCAGCTCTAGGCTTAAAAATCAAATAATGTTTCAATTCAATTCAATTCAATTCTTTATTGCATCCTTAATGTAAGTAACAGGTCGTATTCTTATATTTAATTGTAACAATTAAGGACCCTTTCGGGCGCAGCAATCGAAGAGGGGCTGACTTGTCCATATTAATATGTACTTAAGGTATTAAAATTTAATTTATATAAAAGCTCAAAATTCTATACATATTCAATTACACTCAAACAAACACATTCAATTCAATTCCTATAATATATTATTCTATTAATAAATTAAATTAAATTTTTATTGTATTACTCTATATATCTATTTTATATCTTTATATCAATCTATACTCGTATATCATTTTATGTCTATTTTGCATGTTAGGTATAATTTAATCTATTTTATCTTCCAGGTACTCTGTGACAGTGTAATAGCATTTATTAATTAGAAATTCTTTAACACGTAGCACGAAATTTTTATATTCTTTTATATCTTTAAAGGTTTGTGGTAGTTTATTATATATCTTAACGGCCATTGCTAGAGGGCTATTAGAGTGCAAGCGGAGGCGAGAATTTGGCAATTGTAGTTTGTTAGGATACCTTAATGTATGTTTTCCTGTTGTATCCCCTCGTTTCTGAAAAAAGTTTGGATAGCGTCGGGCGAATTTACACGTTTCCAAAATGTATATGCAAGGTAAAGTTAGGATCTTATGTTTTTTGAAATGTGGTCTACAGCTGTCTATTTGTCTAATATTGACCATTATTCGAATCAGGCGTTTTTGAAGAGTAAAGGCTCTATGCCAGTCGGTTCCGTTACCCCACAGATTGGTACCGTAACTTAGCCACGAGTAGGCGTATGCGTAGTACGTGACCAGTGCCGTTTCAGTGTCGGTGGTTTTTTTAACCTCTCTGAGGGCATAAGCAAACTTGGACAGCTTGGCACATACCTTTCGGACATGAGACTTCCAGTCAATGTGGCTGTCTACGAGGGTGAATCAAAAAGTTCTTAGAAGTGCACATTTATATAATATTTTTGTGGGTAGTTTAATATTTATTTCAAAGAGTGCCAATCACACAATATTAATGCGTAGTAACACTCGATTAGATCGTACCGTTTGCAAATAATAAATTATTTAGTACAAGGCGTTTCTAAAAATCCTTAAATATGGAGAGGCATGAGTTACGTGCAGTGATAAAGTATCTGTGCTTGAAAAAAATGTCCACTAAAGAAATTTTTTTGGATATCCAGCAGACATTAGGGGATAATGCTTTGCCATATTCTACCGTCGCTTACTGGGTTGCTGAATTTAGAAGAGGTAGATCGACCTGTGAAGATGATCCTCGTTCCGGGCGGCCTTCAACTTCTGTTACGGAAGAAAACGTCAAGAAAATTGAAAAATTGGTTTTGGAAGATAGAAGAATAACCATAAAACATTTAGCCGAGATCCTAAAGATATCATTTGGCAGCATTCAATCTATTTTAACCGATTCACTGGGCTTCAAAAAAGTGTCCGCTAGGTGGGTTCCACGAATGTTAACTGAAGAAAACAAAAAACGTCGTTTGCAAATTTCAAGGAGCAATCTTGAAATATTGCAGTCCGATCGCGATAAATTTTTCCGTCGTGTTATTACTATGGATGAAACATGGGTCCACCATTTTGATCCCGAAACAAAAAAGCAAAGTATGTCTTGGAAACGACCATCTTCACCGCCTATGAAGAAATTTCGAGCGGTTCCTACCGCTGGCAAGGTTATGGCCTCAGTGTTTTGGGATAGTGAAGGAATTCTTTTTATTGATTACATGCCGAAAGGACAGACGATTACTGGACTGTATTATGCAGGTTTAATCCCAAAAGTGCGTGATGCAGTTAAAGAAAAACGTCGTGGAAAACTGGCATTGGGTGTATTGTTTCTTCACGATAACGCTCCTGCACATCGGTCGGAAGTTGCGCTGAAGGCAATCCGGAATGCTGGCTTTGAAATTCTTGAGCACCCACCATATTCTCCGGACTTGGCCCCCAGTGATTTTCACCTGTTCCCCAAATTAAAAGAACATATCCGTGGTACAAAATTTGAGGACGATGACGCAGTCATGGCGGCCGTCGACGAATTTTTGGAGAGCCAAGAAAGTGTTTTTTTTGCGGAAGGAATTAGAAAGTTAGAAAAGCGGTATTCTAAATGTATTGAATTAGAAGGAGATTACGTTGAAAAATAAAATAATTTTGTTTAAGTTTTCTTGTATTTTAATAGCGATTCTAAGAACTTTTTGATTCACCCTCGTATATCCACACCTAGTAGGGTAAACTCATTGACGACCTCTAAATCTATTCCGTTAAAGTTAAAATTTATATTAATTGAAATTCATTGAATTGAAATCGCCTTCTGAGACGATTGGTCTACAATTTCATCAGCGTTATTAACAATAATTGTATTTGATGCTGAATAAGTTATTATTGAAGTATGGTTACAGATGGACTGGCCGTAATAGAATGTAGTTGGAGGCACAGCATACTATGGATTTTTTAATGTATTTAATTGTGACCTTTCCTAATGCGGCGTAACCAACATTCCTATGGTCACGTACGACAATTTCAAAATAGCTCGTATAACTAGAATCCATTTAAAACACATTAAAATGTTAGTTATTAGACATATTGAATGAAAGTTGTATGCAATTAACAAATGTTAATATACATCAGGTTAATAATTATTGAAGGTTTCTCAGAAAGTAAGACGAATGTTTGTCAGCTATACCTATCTTTATACCAGGTATACAAACAATGGGCATTTTAAAAAGCACACATATCGTTATGATAGATACAAGTTTGATAGCTCGAACAAAAGCCATCATACAATATTTCTTCATGAGGACAGTCAGTCTTCTAAATTATATATGTGCATTAGCAGTGTCTAACATATTTTTTAACGGTATGTTTTCGTTTGATAACGAATGATAACGGTATATTCTCGTTATAAAATAAATCTTTATATTCATAACATATGTCATATATAGCATTCCTTTCTTCTTCATTCATGTGATCTTAATTTCTTTAAGTTGTCTGTAAGAGTTAGGTCGTAAGTCGAAATATAATTTAGTTGACATTTTTCTCCATTAAATTCAGTTATTTCAAAAGGTTTTATTATGGTTATTTCAATATCTTCATTAGATGCATTCTGTATAACGGTATTTGTAAAACCATTTATACAATGAACTAATGCGCAAGGCGTACGCCTTTATAAAATTTAATATGCCTTCTCCATTATAAAGTGTGGTTGGTATCAAAACTCGTTGTTCGGTACGCGATGGTATATTTAAGATAATATAATTTGGAGATGGTTTGATCTCTTCATTTGTTGAATAATTTATTGGAATTTGAATTTGCGGTGTGATTAGTTTTTGATTGCGCATATCGACTATGGCACTTAATTTGTGTAATATATCGATTCCTATGAGACCGTCATAACTGCTAGCGACATTATAAATATAAAACTTATGAATGAAATCATGGTTGAATAATTTAAACGTCGGTATGTAAATGACTTTTTTATGTATGCTAATCCCATGCGTAGTTTTTATTTGAAACGGTTCGACTTGTATAAGATGTTTGAAATGATCTTTGCCAATTTTATTACTTAAGAATGAACATATACTACCTGTGTCTACTGTGTCTATTAATAAACGTGCGTTTATTTCTGGAATGTATATGTGTGGTAATGAATTTAAATTGGAATTTATTTCTGTTGTGTAGAGGTTGAGGCTTTTACTTGAAAATTTTCTTGTTCATTTCCGAAGTACTATGTTGGTTAAAATGATAATTATTATTATTAATACGCCGTTGAGTCATAGTATTCCCGTTATTTGGAAATCTAGTTAAGCGATTTTGTTCGAATTGCGATCTATTCGAGTTTCTGTTTGTCATTTGTGGTCGTCCTCTATAGTAATTCACAAATGGCATTCTCTGGTTATTATAATATGTTCTATTCATGCTAGGATTTTCATTAGCGAAATTAGCGTAATTATTTTGATTTCTTTGATTTTTTTGATTTTCATTAGCGTACTTATTTTGGTTTCGTTGATGTTGCTGTCTATAGTTTTGTACGGGTTGTCGTGGTAAATATTGCACAATATTTTGTGGAGATGGTACAAAAATTGGTCGTGCATTATAATTGTGTACCAGTGGTTTATATCTATATTGAGGTGGATGTGGTGGTTGTATAGCTCTCATAGTCTTTTTTAATTCATTTCGCATCTTATATTGCTGTTTAAAATTAAGTTCTTCTGTTACAAGTTCCAATGCTTGTTCTAAAGTTTGCGGTTTCGATAATCGTACTACACGTAATAGTTCTGTTGGTAAATTATGAAGAAAAACATTCAATGCTGAGTTATTAAAAATTGTCATTTTTGTTTTCTGTGTACTCTTATCGTCGTTTGAAATCTTCGCAAAAAGATTACTACGTGCAGATTGAATACGGTTACAAAAATCTATATACTTTTTGTCTGGGTTTATTGTTAAACTTTCTAGTTCTAAAATTAAGCATTGTTTATTTTTATGATCCCCAAAATGTTGTTTTTGAATTTTAGTTAAAGCTTCGAAATCTGACGACACGTAATCGTTCTCACTAACAAGCGTAGCGGCTTTTCCCGTTAGTTTGCTTGTGATAATCTGCATAACGTGTTCGTATTTGTCATCGGTTGTCGCATATCGTTTAATAAAGTAATCGCATTTCTCAACATATTTAATAGTTTTGAGTTTCCGTCATAATTTGATATTATGTCAGATGGTATTGATTTTCTATTTAGCTGTTGGTCCGGTTGTTCCTGTCTTTCCTCTTGAATTATGAGATTACGTTCACTTTCTATACGCCGTGGATAAGGTTGGTTAGAAGTCAGTAATTCATATTGGACTTGATACATCGGATTTTCACCTATTTCTGCTGAATATAGTGGTGGTTGGTGGGACGAGTGCCCTTCATCTACTTGGAAGTATCGGACATGCGAGTCTTTGTCAGCGTGCATAAATTGAATTCGTGGTTCTAGCGAATACGATGGAGGAGAATCGTCATTCTCTTCCGGTTGTAGCGTTAAAACTTCGCGACGAGGTTCGGCCATGTTGAGTTGTTGTACAACCCTACTCGCTAATTGGTTCGCGGCGTTGTCTACCTCTTGTCTAATTTGTCCAGCAGCTTGGGCAGCGGCTTGCGGTAAGAAATTCATATTTTAATATTCAACTGTGCCGTAAATATATAATTGGATATAGGTAAATAGACTATTCGTAATATAATAAATTGGATGTTCGATACTTTGATTGCACCTCTTTACAATATTTTTAATATTCTTTTTGAATATTACAATTATAGAGCGATTTGAGCTGATTATAGTGTATGTCGACTTTTTCATTAATTATAAATTGACGTCGCTATGTATTAACATGCTGATTATGTAAGAATACAATTCTTGAATTGCTTTAACAATATATTTTAATTGATTTAATATGGCTCTCAATATGAGCTTATTATTGATATTAACACCTTCAAAATTTGCCAAAGCGTTATAATTATAATTATTTTGTCCCAATGGGTTATTTTCAATATCTGCAGGAATATCCTTATTCATTTCATTTTTTTAAATTCTCAATTTATATAAAAAAATCGCGATCTGTTAGTTCTATATAAACAATTACACAGAATATTCGCTATTGCACAAAAAAAATATACAACAATTATTCCAATAAGCACATGTCTATTATGGAAGGGTTTGGTAAGGAAGGATAACGATTCTTTCGTGTATAGAGCCTCCCGATTCTACTACTTTCGAGTTCAAAACAATCTTCAATAAAAGTGATATTTCTTGTAAGGTAAAGACTGCAATTTGCTTCTTTAAAAAGAAACAACTTCTTCAGGTAAATTTCCACTTTCTTGGTTGTCTGGGTTTGGCTAACCTGAGACAGTTTTATTCAGTCCCCACTTCTGACACCAGTTATGTTTCTTCGTATGATCGGGGGTAGTTGTCTGGAGATTTACCTCGGATGAAATAACACTTTGCTTGTTTACGACGATCACTTTTAATTATTGAAGTTGGTTACAGGTGGACTGGTAGTAATAGAATGAATATGTTGGAGTCGCAGCTCCTTATATATTAGGATTTTTAATGCATTGTTAATTTGTGACCTTATTTCCTAATGTGCCGTAACCCCGCTATGGTCACGTACGACAATTTCACAATAGCTTGTAAAAAGTAGAAACCATTTAAAACACAAGTTTGACATATTGAATACAAGTTGTATGCAAGTAATAAATATTAAAATACATGTAATAAAATATTATTATGCATGGATAATGTTAAAGGTTTCTAGGAAGGTGAGACGGATGTCGGCCATACCTAACTAGATAGGGCAATTCCAGGAGGGACAGTC